>CM031620.1:2553808-2558808 GCA_018398815.1 Conus ventricosus | reverse complement strand
CAATAAGACAGAATGTTTCAGTATGATATGACCGGCCAACAATAAGACAGAATGTTTCAGTGTGATCTGGCCGGCCAGCAAAAGAACAGAATGTTTCAGTATGACGTGACCGGCCAACAATAGGACAGAATGTTTCAGCATGATGTCACCGGCCAACAATAAGACAGACTGTTTCAGTATGACCTGACCGGCCAACAATAGGACAGAATGTTTCAGCATGATGTGACCGGCCAACAATGGGACAGAATATTTGAGTATGATCTGACCGGCCAACAATAGGACAGAATGTTTCAGCATGATGTGACCGGCCGACAATAGGACAGAATGTTTCAGTATGATCTCACAGGCCAACAATTGGACAGAATGTTTCAGTATTATCTGACCGGCCAAAAATAGAAGATAAACAAGCCTTCCTTTCACAGGAAAGAATGTTTCAGTATGATGCGAAGGGCCAACAATAGGACAGACTGTTTCAGTATGATGTGACCGGCCAACAATAGGACAGAATGTTTCAGTATGATGTGACCGGCCAACAATAGGACAGAATGTTTCAGTATGATGTGACCGGCCAACAATAGGACAGAATGTTTCAGTATGATGTGACCGGCCAAGAATAGGACAGAATGTTTCAGTATGATCTCACAGGCCAACAATAGAACAGAATGTTTCAGTATGATGTGACCGGCCAACAATAGGACAGAATGTTTCAGTATGACCTCACAGGCCAACAATAGAACAGAATGTTTCAGTATGATCTGACCGGCCAACAATAGGACAGAATGTTTCAGTATGATGTGACCGGCCAACAATAGAACAGAATGTTTCAGTATGATGTGACCGGCCAACAATAGGACAGAATGTTTCAGTATGATATGACCGGCCAACAATAGGACAGAATGTTTCAGTATGAATTGACCGGCCAACAATAAGACAGAATGTTTCAGTATGATATGAACGGCTAACAATAAGACAGAATGTTTCAGTATGATATGACCGGCTAACAATAAGACAGAATGCTTCAGTATGATCTGACCGGCCAACAATAGGACAGAATGTTTCAGTATGATCTGACCGGCCAACAATAGAACAGAATATTTCAGTATGATGTGACCGGCCAACAATAGAAGACCCTTATTACCAGCCGCCGTGGTGAAATGGTTAGCACCGCAGACATCACGAGTTCGATTCCCGCAGAGCCGTTTATTTGTTGGATTGTTCAGCCCCGACCAGCTGTTACACAGAGCTGAAATTACTATTGCAGAACTGGGAAGACTGGTACCACACAGTCGAGTTCCATCCACGTCATGGAGTCGTCTCTGAGAGCGTTGCTCAAACTTTATAACCAACACTGCAGATGTCTGTATCTCTGGGGCCTGGCTGATGCTCCAGTATACCATGAAAGCAAGGCTAGAGTGCAAGCCTGTCATGATGTTTCAAGCAATACTGGATATCCATAGCACCACCTCCATCATCCTTAACCTCATCGATCAGCATTAGAACATGTCTCAGATTCTGTGGCTCTTCATGTCCTGCTCTCATGGTGACCTCAGGTTCAGCTGCCTCACCACGTCTATGTCTTTGGTTCGTTTCTGTTAGTGGAACCGATGCTGGAAATCCGTGGGGGACTGTAGTGTTGGCGCCCTCCGGGGGAAGAGCTCAGTCTCGCTGTCTCAGCGACGAAGTAATTCTTGTCGTCAGTATAGGGAGTAACAGGTGGTGTCCTGTGTATAGTTGATCAGAACAGGCACCACGGAACACTGCCAACATGATTTGGCTTCAGTGCAGTGTCCCCTGAGATGGGTTGCCTTGTGGCGACTTGACGTTGACCGCTCGCTTGGAATTTTCCGTGCCGGGGATGTGGCGTTTTGAATCGGACTGCGGCCGTGGACAGAGGTTTGGAATGTGTGGGATGGACACAATGATACTAATATGGCACGAACGATAGGACAGAAACAATAGGAGTACACACCCACACACACACACACACACACACACACACACACACACACACACACACACACACACACACACACACACACACACACACACACACACACACACACACACACACACACACCACACACACACACACACACACACACACACACCACACACACACACACACACACACACACACACACACACACACACACACACACACACACACACACACACACACACACACACACACATCTATAAATCCATGTTATTTGATCGATAAACAATGAGTGTGAGGTTACCGTGACATCACATGCGTTCGTAAACTACGAGGTCGACCGAACAATTAGATTTTTTGTTGGAGTATTATGGTCAATTTGCTTCGCGAAATCACATCCAAACTGCTTTAAGTGTCAACACGGTCATACAAATGGCTAGATTCGCTGCGAAGGTAGCAGAGTGGAGGTAAAAGGTCAACTCTGACATTCGTTCAAGAAAGAGTCTGTCTGGAATTGAACACAATACAAACAAAAAACAAAAGCTATTCTCTCTCTCTCTCTCTCTCTCTCTCTCTCTCTCTCTCTCTCTCTCTCTCTCTCTCTCTCTCTCTCTCTCTCTGATGGCGTGTCCTTTCTGTGAATCCCAGAAAGAAACGGAAGTTCATTTTGTCTTACAATGTCCGAGGTACGAGGCTCTAAGACACCACTATATTCCGGCTAAGTACTACAACAATCCATCAAATTTCAAATTAACTTTTCTGTTAGCATGTGAAAATAAGAATGTGTTTGTGCGCTTGGCTATATTCCCAGTCAAAGCATTTAAATTAAGGCATATGTAAACAGAATGCTTGAATTGTTTGTGGATTTCATTGTTACTGTCAGTACGTTTTGGCTTATTTTGTGTAACCATCCCCAGTGACAAGGGCCGAAGGCCTATTCATTAAAATGATTCAGAGTTCAGAGTTCAGAGTTCTCTCTCTCTCTCTCTCTCTCTCTCTCTCTCTCTCTCTCTCTCTCTCTCTCTCTCTCTCTGTCTCTCTCTCTCTCTGTCTCTGTTTCTGTCTCTCATCTCTCTCTGTCTCTCTCTGTCTTCTCTGTCTGTCTGTCTCTGTCTCTGTCTCTGTCTCTCTCTCTCTCTCTCTCTCTCTCTCTCTCTCTCTCTCTCTCTCTCTCTCTCTCTCTCTTAGTCTCTCTCTCTCTCTCTAGGTGTCTTGTGCGGGGCTGACAAGCACTCTTTCCTTACGAGAGAATAATGTGTGTGTGTGTGTGTGTGTGTGTGTGTGTGTGTGTGTGTGTGTGTGTGTGTGTGTGTGTGTGTGTGTGTGTGTGCGTGTGTGCGTGTGTGCGTGTGTGCGTGTGTGTGTATGTGAGTGTGTGTGTGTGTGTGTGTGTGTGTGTGTGTGTGTGTGTGTGTGTGTGTGTGTGTGTGTGTGTGTGTGTGTGTGTGTGTGTGTGTGTGTGTGTGTGTGTGTGTGTGTGCACGCGCGACTCTGTACACAATGCAGAACTCTAGCCATAACCTGATTTGTTTTTGAAGGTCGGATTTATTGTCGAGTTGAACTATCATCGTAACACGCTGATCTTCAAACTGTTACAGCATCACTATCATCATCTTCGTATTTCTCTGCCTGTTTATTGTTGTGGTCTTTCTGCTGTTTTCTGAATTTGTCGGTTGTGTTGCATCGCATATAACAGATCAACCTCTGTTTCGTTTAACACCGTATCTTGAAACCTTTCCATCACAACGTATTTCTCTAATGAGTGTCCGAATGCAATCCCCTGGGAGACAGTGCCGGTGCTGCAGACCGTTTCTTTATGAAGTGCTGACAGGGATCACATCCATGACAGTTGCTGGCATTGGAATAACTGCTCTAGGAAGAACAGATGTTGTCACGTGGAATTCACCGCTCCTGAGGAAACAAGAAACAAAGTCAATAAATATTATAATCAGAAAGTGCTGCTTCCTTCTTTGAGGCCATTCCACGCTGTAGCTCTGGCGAATTCCAATGAACCGGACGTTTGTTTGTTTGATTCTTTGCTTTTATTCAAAGTTCCAAGTGAAGTTACTGCCACCATTAGTAGGACCTTAGTGGACGGTTTACCGCGGAATGGTGTTGGGTCAGTACAGGTATCACTGAACACCCACCGGATGAGTCAGTGGCGGCGGTGTCTCCTCCGGTGGGTGGGCTACCTCACAGCCCGTTGGTTATTGTTTGCTGCTTGAGGACTCCAACAGGACGTGTCTTAATGTAGCTGTGCTTGGGAAGGGGCTGGTGAGGGAGGGTGGGGTGGGTCTGGGGAGGGTGGCCCTGGAAGCAGTGCCAGTGAACGGAGCATGGACGCGTGCCCTTTTGGACTGAATCATCAGCACAATGGAGCATGGAAGCCTGCCCTTTTGGATTGAATCATCAGCACAATGGAGCATGGAAGTCTGCCCTTTTGGATTGAATCGTCAGCACCATGGAGCATGAAAGTCTGCCCTTTTGGATTGAATCGTCAGCACAACGGAGCATGGAAGCCTGCCCATTTGGATTGAATCATCAGCACAATGGAGCATGGAAGCGTGCCTTTTGGATTGAATCATCAGCACAACGGCCCTTTTGGATTGAATCGTCAGCACAATGGAACTTTTCCCTTTCTTTCTTTTTCTTTTTCTTTGTTAACTCCACACTTGCAGTCTGCTCATCTTTCAACAAGGTGACCCAGAAACTAAAGATTTCAACGATATATGGTGGACAGGTGGTACCCTAAACAAGGTGACCCAGAAACTAAAGATTTCAACGATATATGGTGGAGAGGTGGTACCCTAAATTTTGGCGCGTTTCTTGAAAGAAGATAGGTAGATCCAGTAATTTCTAAGAGAGAACAGATCAACTTCACCCCAAAAACTAAGCTTTTGAGTTTCTTCACCAAGAAGGACGGACCTCAGGCCATGTCGTTTGGGGGATCGCTTTTTCTTATCTTTGTCTATCTTAGTAGTAATTCATCATTGTCTTGTCTAACACCATTCACTGAGAGTTGTGAACTCCCTCCATCTAGAAACGAAGTATTCTG
Source organism: Conus ventricosus (assembly GCA_018398815.1). Lineage (NCBI taxonomy): Eukaryota > Metazoa > Mollusca > Gastropoda > Neogastropoda > Conidae > Conus > Conus ventricosus. Next base: position 2,553,817 of record CM031620.1, on the reverse strand, counting down.
ACACACTTG
>CM031620.1:2531308-2548808 GCA_018398815.1 Conus ventricosus | reverse complement strand
TATATACATACATATATATATATATATATATATATATATATATATATATATATATATATATATATATATATATATATATATATATATATATATATATATATATATATATTTGTTAAAAGGTAAGGTCCCAGTCCGGTTGAGCATTTTTTAAAAATCTCTGCTGGTATTTACTACCATTGTCTATATATATATATATATATATATATATATATATATATATATATATATATATATATATATATATATATATATATATATATATATAGATCAGTATATTTAAAATGCCTAAAACAATTTTTTTAAGTGCTCAACCCCTTGGGGAGCAACATTAGTTAAAACGCAACACGCTTGAAACAAATTTGTAGATAGTTTTAAGATTCCTCTTTTAACTTGTTTTAACTATATATATATATATATATATATATATATATATATATATATATATATATATATATATATATATATATATATATATATATATATATAGTTAAAACAAGTTAAAAGAGGAATCTTAAACTATATATATATATATATATATATATATATATATATATATATATATATATATATATATATATATATATATATATATATATATATATATATATATATATATAGCTGGTAGTATATTTTCCGGCTTCTTTTTTGAAAAAGTGCTCAACCATGCGGGAGCAGCTAAAACAATGATTAAAAGCAAATCTTAAAACCGGGACTACAAATTTGTTTCGAGGTCTTTCCTCTCTTCAGATCCCGTGCCAGTCCCCTGCTACTGACCTCGATCGTATATATGTGTTTGGATTGTGAACTGTAGTCCAGTTGGGTTGTGTTGCACGTGTTGTGCGAGGGGGCCCTGTTAGGGTTGTAAGTCTTTCTTTATTGAGTATGAGGGGTTGTGTTGCACGTGTTGTGCAAGGGGGGCCCTGTTAGGGTTGTAAGTCTTTCTTTCTCTATTGAGTATGAGGGTCCTATCAGGGTTGCTATTTTATACTTGTTGATAAAAATTTCCTTTTGTGCCTGCAACTGTCTACGATTTCAACTCTTGTGTTCAATGTAGCCATACTAGTTTGCATAGAATCATCCACTTTTCTGTTGTGCACAAATTACATCTCTTTGTGCTATTATTGTATGGAAAATAATCAGAAAAGCAGCAGCATACAATAATAGCACAAAGAGATGTAATTTGTGCACAACAGAAAAGTGGATGATTCTATGCAAACCTAGTATGGCTACATTGAACACAAGAGTTGAAATCGTAGACAGTTGCAGGCACAAAAGGAAATTTTATCAACAAGTATAAAATAGCAAACCCCGATAGGACCCCTCATACTCAATAGAGAAAGAAAGACTTACAACCCTAACAGGGCCCCCCTTGCACAACACGTGCAACACAACCCCTCATACTCAATAAAGAAAGACTTACAACCCTAACAGGGCCCCCCTCGCACAACACGTGCAACACAACCCAACTGGACTACAGTTCACAATCCAAACACATATATACGATCGAGGTCAGTAGCAGGGGACTGGCACGGGATCTGAAGAGAGGAAAGACCTCGAAACAAATTTGTAGTCCCCGGTTTTAAGATTTGCTTTTAATCATTGTGTATATATATATATATATATATAATATATATATATATATATATATATATATAGTTAAAACAAGTTTGGAAAAATACTAATGAGGTGGTGCAATCGTTCCAAAAGTTAAACAAACAAAACAGAACAACCTTTATCGCATTCGACATTGTGGACTTTTATCCATCCATCAATGAAGAACTGCTCAGGAAAGCTTTGGAATTCACTACTAAATACACTGAGATATCAAATTCGGAATTGGAAATTATATTCCACACAAAAAAAACACTGTTGTATAACAAAAAGGAGCCTTACATGAAAAAAGCAGATTTAATTCCACTTTTGACGTTACAATGGGTTCATTCGATGGTGCAGAAACATGTGAGATAGTGGGCCTGTTGCTATTGTCAAAATGCACAAACTACTTGGGCATAAAGTTGGGCTGTACAGAGATGACGGATTGGCGGCACTGGACAATACACCTAGAGAGGTAGAGAATAAAAAGAAAGAACTGTGTAAGTTGTTCCAAAATCACAACTTAAAAATTACAATAGAAGCCAACAAAAAAGTAGTCCACTACTTGGATGTAACACTAGATTTAAACAAAAACCAATACAGACCATACAAAAAACCCAATGATTACACCATTATATGTAAATTCCATGAGTAACCACCCACCAACAATCATAAAAACTATACCACAAGGGATAAACAAGAGGTTATCCAACCTTTCCTGCAATGAAGAAATATTCAACGATGCAGCAACAGACTACCAAGAAGCACTGTTGAAAAGTGGATACAACTACAAGTTGAAATATGAACCTGAAAGTACCACTGGAAGCAGGAAGAAAAACAGAAAGAGGAAAATAACCTGGTATAACCCACCACATGATGGTAGAGTGAAAAGCAACATTGGCAAAGAATTCTTCAAAATATTAACAGAATCGTTCCAGAAAGACCATAAACTTTTCAAAATATTCAATAGGAACACTATCAAACTATCTTATTCTTGTATGCCAAATCTTAAAAAAATAATTGATGCTTCAAACAAAAAGAAAACCAACGTCAAAAACGAGGGTGACAAACGGAAAACTTGCAACTGCACGATCAAAGGGCAATGCCCTCTGAACAACCAATGTCTCTCTGATAACATCGTATACCAAGCCACTGTGACAACGAAAAGCAGCAAAGAGACATACATAGGGATTACAGAAAACAAATTCAAAGCTAGGTACGCCAATCACAAGCAATCTTTCAAGTATGAAAAATACAAACACCAAACAGAATTAAGTAAACATATATGGGATCTTAAGAAAACAAATACAGATTTTAACACCACATGGAAAATAATCAGGAAAGCAGCAGCATATAATAATAGCACAAAGAGATGTAATTTGTGCACAACAGAAAAGTGGATGATTCTGTGCAAACCTAGTATGGCAACACTGAACACAAGAGTTGAAATCGTAGACAGTTGCAGGCACAAAAGGAAATTTTTATCAACAAGTATAAAATAGCAACCCTGATAGGACCCCCCACCCTCCCCCATACAGTAATACTCAATAAAGAAAGCCTTACAACCTTGACAGGGCCCCCTTGCACAACACGTGCAACACAACCCAACGGACCACAGTTCACAACCCAAACGCATATATACGATTGAGACCAGTAGCAGGGATTGACACGGATCTGAAGAGAGGAAGGACCTCGAAACAAGCCTGTCATCCCGGTTTTAAGATTTGCTTTTAATCATTATTTTAGCTAGAGAACAGAGAAATGTTCATTTAACTCAGCCGCCTAAATAGTTAAATGTTTCGGCGGGGCCTTTTAGAATGAACATTTCTCTTTTTCTCTACAAGAAAGGCTTTAACAAAAATTTAAAATGAAAAACCCTCCCACATTCTCTTTAAATAACCAAAAAATAAGACCCTAAAAAAAAACATACTGGTGGGTTACCGTTTTTTTAAATACTTTTTTACTAAACTTTTAGTTTTTATTTTTGTTAACCCGTGTTTTTCCTAATCATTTTCAAAAAATGCAAAACTCTTCGCATCTACCCACATTCTGATCCCCCATGGGCAAACTTGGGGCCCCTTGGCGCCCTGGGGCCCCCAAGCCAGATCAGAGGACCCAGATAATGTGGCCAGATGCGAAGGTTTTGGGAATATCCCTTTAAATGTGGTATTTTTTATTTGGTTTCCCTGCTTTCAGTTTGTTAATTTTGGGGGCAAATTTCACCCCATTTTCGGGCCTTCTGGGCACGCACACATTGGGGTTTTTGCGGGCGTTTATAGCCACGCCAGTGACCCAGACTACTTGTGGTTTGGGGCGTTTAAGCCACGCGGCCCCTGAAAAATTTGTGGTTTGGGGGTTTATAGCCGCGCAGTGACCTAGCGAAACCCCAAAAATGGGGAAGGGCACTATAGGGCAGAAAAGGGGGCCAAAATTAAGACTTTCCAAACCCACAAAAAGCACAAAACCCCCGCGGGATATTCCCCAATTTACCTTTTTAGGTTTAAAAATTTTATATTGTACAAACTGAAAGTTTCATATTTTAGGTTTTTATGCAAAATTGGGGGTGTTATTAAAATTGTTTTTTTTTAAAAGGCAAAATAGTTTTAATTTTTAAAAAACAACTGTGTTTAAAAGTACTTTTTAGTAGCTACTTTGTACAATTTTTTATATTAAAACTTTAGCAAATTTTAAACACAAAAACAAAAACTTTTAAAAATCAATTTTTCCTCACTGATCTAAAAATAGATAATTTATTAGGGGAGGAAAATTAAGTCCAGGGCATGCGCAGAAACGAGTTTTAAAACCAACCTCAGTCACCTTAAGTCAAAAAAAAATAAAAAAAATAAAAAAAAAAAAAAAATAAAAAAAAAAAAAATAAAAAAATAAATAAAAAAAATAAAAAAAAAAAAAAATAAAATAAAAAAAATAAAAAAAAAAAAAAAAAAATAAAAAAAAAAAAAAAAAAAATAATAAAAAAAAAAAAAAAAGTACCTTAACCCACCAATTTTCTTTTTAAAGTTTTTAATCAAGTCCTTCTAATTCTTATCAAGTTGTCCTCAAGTCATCCTAAGTTACCCCAAGTTCTTACTAAGTCAACCTAAGATTAACTAAGTCACTTCTAAGTTCTTACAAAAGTTGTCCTCAAGCTTCCTTAAGTTCTTACCAATTTAAACCTAAGATGAAATTTAAAGTCACCCTTTAAGTAAACCGTTTTTTATTCAAGTTATCTTTAATTATAAAAAAAATCCAATCTATGTTTTTATTTAAATAGTAGATGTTAAATAGTCACACACGCCTAAAAAAAAGCATCATCTTTGAGGTGTCTTGCTCGGGTTTCTTGACGTGAGATCGGTTAGCTAGTTTAAGAAGTTCTTCACCCTAAGAAACCCGCTTGATTACAATTTGGTTTGGAAATTTTTTTTTATGACTTATGTCTTTATTTATTGATTTTATCATTTTCCCCAAAATAATCCGCCCATGATTTTTTTTATAAAAAAAAATTTTAAAAATTTTTCCATCTGAAGGGAAAAAAACGTCTTTTGTTGTGGCGGTGCTGGCGTGCTTTGTCTTCTGTATTAGGGTTCAGGATTTTGACTGTTTTTGTTTTTTTTCCCTTTTTTTTAAAATTATTTTAAAACCGAAATAACCCCCCCGCAGCAGAAGGGCGCCAAAAATGCAACTGTTTTAAGTTCAATTTTCCCATGAAGACTTTGGTGCTTGGGCCCTTGAATTAACTTGTTTTTTTTGGAGGGGAAATGAATCAACTTTTGGGCGTTGGCGGCGTTTGTTTCTTTATGGTTATATCTGTGATTGTAATTTTAATTTTCTTTGTTTTTCAACTTGCTACTCTTTTTCTGCGCAACACGCCGGGGATGCTTTAGCTTTTACTCGTCACATCTCTACCTGTTCGTGTTTTGATTCTGTGATTTTCCGACTCGTTCATTTTGAAGGGAAATAAAATCTATATGATTAAAAGTAAAAAACCCCATGTTAATGGCGATAACAATTTTCCCAAATCTGTAATCCCGTCAGCTTAGGATTTAAAAGATTTAAAAAAAATGGATCTGCTTTAAAATCATCATAAAGTTTTGTTCAGAATTAGGGGGCGCAAATTTTTAAAACTAGTTTAGGGTACAAACTAAAAACCTTTTCCCCCAAACCTTTTTCCCCTTTTTAGACCCGCTGCGCTTCATACCTGTTATGATACTTTACAATGTCTTGTGGCGCATCTGTTAAATTGTTCTATGCTGAATTCATTTCGAAAAATGTTTTTTTTTTCACATGTCCCAAAGAATACCCCTTTCCTTTTTGGACAAAATAGCTTGGCCAACTTGGTATTATAATTGGGAAAGGGTTTAGGCTCCCCTGTAGTGGTAGATCATCGCTTTTCATGTTTTTTTTTTTTAATTTTAAAATTTATTTTTTTTTTAAAATGAGCCCCGAAAAAAATGTTCCCAAACCCTTGTATACCATTCTGCTGTATTGGGGGGCTAGTGTGGGATACAAAATGTTGGGTTTAAAACCCTGTTAAAAAAAAAAAAAACCCGGCGATTTGGCAAATAGACTTTAAGGATTCAGCAAAAAAAATTTTCTATTTAAAGAAGGAAAATTCCAGAAAAATTTAAATATGTAAAAAAAAAAAATCTATAAAAAAAGGGCTTCCTGTAATGATGAAGGTGGTCTGTGGTTAATGCGCTTGCTTTTAGGGGAAGTAATTACGCATTTAGTAAACAGGGCGACGGCGAGAGAAAAAAAAAAATAAAAAAGTATGGAGAAAACTGCGTCCCAAAAGACGTATGAAAACAGAGAATTGACAGTTAGTTTTATTAACGACACATGAAAAACGGGGACTTTGCGTTTAACATTTAAAGAGTTTGTTTTCAAGTAAAAAAAAATTTTTTTTTGTAACAGGCAAACCAATCGAGAAAATCCCCCCACCAAAATTCTTGATTTTTATCCATCAGAAAACAAAAGATGCAAGAAATCGGTTTTTGCCGTTGGAATGACTGTCGTGTTTTTTTGCGCATAATATTGTGAAAAAAAAATAAACAAAATCTATTTTTCGCCAAAAGGAATTGGAAGGGAAAACAGAATTTAAAAGAAAGAAGCAGGGGAGTCAGTGAACAAACAGCAAAGGAATGGCTGTTAAAAAAGCGATTTGGAAAATTTATTTCCCTGCCCTAAACGAATACAGAGGCCCACTTTATGAATACAGCCCCCGAACGCCCCCCATAAAATGGATCTTTTTTTTCCCCCATGATCGATTAGACGAAAAAGATTTAAGTACGCACTCACGTCATTGACGAGCTTCAAGATACAAAGTGGGGAAACCATTAACACAAAAAGAGTGCTTCTTTTTGCGTGTATACAACTAATAATAACGGGCCCTTTAAATTACCCTGCTGTTAAGTCGATGATGGAAAAGAATTTAAAAGGTCGGTGAAAAATTATGTTAAACATAGAGTTCCCCATTAAAAGGGGCTTCGGATTCCGTCGGTTTATTTAAAAATTTTAACAAACAGTTACCGAAAGATTTTTTTCTTACAGTACACAGAGAGTTTAGAAAATTTCTCGCAAACAGAATGGGTTAGAAGTCCCCTCATTTTTGCGGCAAGAATAATGAAAAATTTTTAAAGGGGCTAAAAACCAGAAAAGCAATCAAAAAAAAAACAATAGATGTTGTTGAAGGAGAGTTTTATTGGAAAAATATTGCTTTTGGGTTTTAAAAAGTAAGGTACCTTATTTGCCGGGGGAACAGAAGGGTACTCGCTCGGGGGGCAACCAACCCGTTTGGAGCTTTGCCATATGAAAAAAAAAAGAATTGAAAAGATAAACCCGCGTGTATTATTTACGAGAAACTGACACGACAAAACAACGGCCCCTTCAAAGTTTTTGGAAGGGGGAAACTGCAGATAATTCACCAGACACATTTCCGTTTTAATGATTTACGAAATATATTTGAGTTAAAAATGGAACTCAAAGGAAGGAGAATGAACAAGAATGAAAAATAAAAAAGCCCCTTCAAAACTAATAAAAGAATCATTTGTTTTGAGTTTGTATTAGTGCAAACATTTGCGAGGATTCTAGCCTGGCAATGCATCCAGTCACCTAAAACCCCCCAAAACCCCAAATTTTGTTATCAAACTGGGGGAAAGAATATCTTGAAATAATAAAAAAAATTCGAGCGCATCAAGCAACTGAGAAAAAATTTTTTGAATTGGGGATAATTTGATTGATTTTAAGAAAAAGTTGATGAAAAATAGGGGCCCCGATATAAACCCCGAAAAATTTATTAAATTATCCCGTTTCCAATGTTTTTGCTATGAAAACTCGGTTAACAAACACAGTTTTTGTTTGTTCTATCAAAAGATTCTTTGTTAAAAACCGTTGTGTGATTTGTAGATTAGATGCATTTTTACGTTGTTTGATGAAAAGTTATTTAAAACAATGCTTTTTGTAGTTGCATGAGATATTTTTTGACTCAAACACTGCGGATATTCCCTTTGTTTCTTAATGGTTTTCCCCTGGCTCAAAAATATGAATTTTTTACCTTAAACAAAAAACCCCTTGTCCCCTTTCAGATAATTCATCCTTCTCTTTCTAAAAACCTTTTATTAGTAATTGATGCAAAGGGAATTTAGGTAACAGATGTGTCGTACCATCTGCTTCCCCTTTTAGTACTTCAAATTCCTATCTTATAAAAGTTTAGTGGGGGTTCTAAAACAAAACTGTCTGTTCTGTGAAAAAGTATCGGATTGGATACGGGGTTTAAGTAGCTAAAAAAATTTTCTAACATTAAAAGTTTGTAATTTTTTAAAACAGTAAACCTTTAAAATACAGGTTGCCCAATTTGATTTCTTTTTTTCTCATTATGAAAAAAAGCTGTCATAAAAATCTTTAAGCTGAAATTGGTTTTGAAGTCAGCTAATTGCTTCTTTCTCTTTAGGACTAATTGAAATCTTTGCGTTGTGGGGATTCCCCAAATTTTTTTTTTAAAAACAGTTTTGTTCATCATTTTTAAAAAAGTCTTTTTCTGAAGCTTTTGGGGATTTATTTCGAGTCAGTGTTCTTTGATGTAGGTTTCATAAACTGTTCTTGATAAAAAGAATTATACGATGAACAGCTGTAAATTTAAAAACCATGTTTTAAAATAAAATTGTAGAAGTTGTAATGACAGACATTTTTTTTTTTGCCTGAAGTTAGGCACAAGTTTGGGGGGGGTCTGTTTTTGCCATCTTTAGGCTTTTGTGCCAAGGAAGTATTATGAGGCATGGAGTCATGAGGATATTTTAAGTCAGCTTTAGAAAAAACCCGCGCTGTTGACCGAGAAAAACTGCCCAACCTTTTAATGCTTTTTAAAATTATTTTTTTGGGTGTTTTTGGTACATCTTAAGTTAGAAAGGAAGTGATTCGCCATTGCCATCCATCGATTGTTTGGTCTAAAAACATGAGATGTTAGACTTTTTTGGATCTAGTCCCCCAAGTTTTTGTTTTTGCTTTTACAGTAATGATGCGCGCCATACAAATTTCCCTACGAAATCCGTTTTCAATCATTGAATCATTGGTAGGTAGCAAAAAATCATCTGTACTCCAGTAAACTTTAAAAAAGCGCCCCATCACCCCGGGGCAGAAAGAAAATGCGGGGCCAGGCTAAAAGTTTCATGCGGTTTTTTCTAAAATTTTAAAAAAATATGCAACAAAAATCATCAGCCCAAGTAGGAGTCTGATAGTCCCCCATCGTTTTCCTCAAACTTCCCCACGCATTTTTGGAATGCTATTAATCAGAATCATGATGCCCTTTCCTCTAAGACTAGAAAGAACGGTTTTTGGGGCGGGGGTTTTCTTCGAAAAAATTTTCCCCAATGTTATGTAAATAAGGGAAAACGCCCTTTTAACAAGTGTTGGGTCAAAATATTCTTCCTTTAGGGGCGGGATTTAAGGGACATACCCGTGATTTATGCCCCATCGTGTTGCATAGAGTATAAAAAGAATGTTATTTAAAAGTGAAACACATGTACTTTTTGATGACTGCCCCAAATGCATGCTACCTAAAGGGCGTGGTTATGCTTGCATTATAAGGTGGAGTAAAAACCTGCAAGTTATAAAAAGAAGATGGGCAGCTTCCATGTTTTGGTTAAAACTTTATTTGAAGTTTGGCTTTTTACGTGTGCGCCCCTTTGAATTCCCCACTAATGTGATCATGGTCTCTTACCTTGGTTCGCTAGTCTGATGAGGGGCCCCAAAACCCACAAACCCAAAATGTGTGGCTGAGTCATATGTTCTTGGTCTTCGGAGTCATAATAATGCTGAAATTAGATTTTTAAAAAACGGGAAAGCATTGCTGCATGCGCTGTAAAAATCTTTTGGCCGTTTTGGCCCTCTGAATTTTTCTGGCGTTGAATGGGCCACCCGCCCCGACGATAATGAAAGCGAATGAAAAATTGGTGATACTCCAAAGTCTTTTTTGGGGGTTTTTCTGGGGGGTTTGGGTCCTTCATAAGAAAAAAATGGTGATTCAAAAGCTGCGTAAACAACTATGGGTCTTTTGCTTTTTTTCCCAGTTCTTAAAACTAATTTATCCCTTTTGGGGGGGCGAAAATTAGTTCTGTATTACAGTCAACTGGGCCGATACAAGTTTTTATTTTTCATGCGCAGTTTTCGGAGGGAAAAATCTTTTTAAAAACATTTCTCAAAATTCTTTTTTTGCCATGATTTTTTGAAGTATGCCGCATTAGTCTACTCATTGTTCGCATCAATGTGAAATGTGTAGCCCGCTGGGAAAGCTCGCAGTAAGTAACTGATTTTTGCCTGGATCCCCTATTTTTGGGCTGTTTTTGGACATTTTAATCGGCACCAAATTTGTTTCCTATCCCTGTGTGACATTAAAGTTTTTGGTTTGTTTTGTTCTTAAAAAATGAAAATGGAACCCGCGCTAACGGGAAAAGGATTTCCCACTAAAGTTAAGATCTTGTGTGGGGACAATAGTTAGCCTCTCTCTGCTTTTTTTGGGGCGAAATGACCCTTTTCGAAAACACACCCTAAAAAATTTTTGTTTATCCTTAGTTTAAAATGCTCTTTTTGAAAACTAATGCTGAGCAGCGGAATGTAAGCCCTCCCTACAACGGTGCAAATTCCCTTTTTTAAATTCAAATCTTGATTGCCCTCTGCCCAACCGGCCTTCTTTTGGTTTCTTCACGGCCCACATAAAAAGTGAAAGAGTTGGTTGCCAACCCGGGTGTTAAAAGTCATTACGAGAAAGAATAGTCTGTTGTTTAGTTGAGCCCAGATTCTAGTTTTCTTCTTTATTGTTAATAGTCGTTAAAACAGCTAACATTATTTAACTGGGGGTTATTGTTTTTTTACCGGAATTGAAAAATAGCATGGCAACACTTCCCCGTTCGTTTGGGAATCAATGACTTCAAAATCAATATCATTCAGTGCCTTAATGAATTTCTTGTTTTGCTTAAAAAATTGTTGGCCCCTTCATTTTTTTATCCAGCGGGGGTTTTTTTCTAACTAAAAATATTTTTTAAATCAAAAAAAAATTTAAAAATTCGAGGGTCTTTTTGTGCTTAGATCAAAAAACTAAGTAAAAACACCCTTTGGCGTTGTTAATGTGAGCTGTTTAGGAGAGTTTAATGTCTCGTTTTCTTTTTTTAGCATTCCTTTTTTACTGTCGGGGTCTGGTGTTTGGAAAACTTGTCTGACTTTCTTTGAAGATCAAACTTTTGTCTTTTGTAGTACAAAATCGGCCTGTAAAAAGCTAAAATTTTTTCATCCGTGAGTTTGAGTCAGCTAGTGCTTTATTTAAAAACACTTAAAGGAACTAAATTTGCTGTTATTAGGAACCTAGCTGTGTTTTTGGGTTTGTTTTTATTTTTTTTCTAGCAGCACTACACTAATGACACAGGCGAGAGCTAAAGACAAAAGCCCAGAGGAAGTGCGGTGGCCCATGCCCCATGCTAAGAGGCCCAAAACTGTTCCCGGATAGAGCCTTAATTGAAGCTCCGTATTAAAAATAGGAAAAGATTAAAGCAGCAAAAACCTTCGTTTGGTTTTGCTTATTTTTAAAGGTTTCCGCTCTAGTTTTTGTGCATTTGTGTAAGTTGGGTTTAAACTAAAAGGGTTTTTATGCCGGGGGTTTTTATACCCTTTTTCTTGGGGACTCCCTGTGTAGGGAATTTTGGGTAAATTGAAAAGCATGCTTTTTTTTTAAATAAAAATAAATTTTTTTTTATGTTTTTTTTAATTGTTTCTCGAATAGTCAGCTCGCTCATAGTTAAAAACAAATGGCTTAAATGGTTTTATCACTCTCTTTTTCTTCTCAAATTTGAATGTTTTTAGTTTTTACCTTTCTCCCCCCTTTCCCTGTAATTATTATCCCCTGTTGCTTAGGTCAAAACCTAAACCCTATTTCGTTGTTTAAAAATATCGAGTTAACTTGGAAGATGTAGATCTTTAGACACAAGGTCAACTTTTGGTTTTTTACACCCCCCCCTCCAACAGTTTTCTTATTTCGTCAAAAAGGGGATAAGGTTTTTGCCCCCCTAGCGTAGATTTGGTTTTGGACTACCACAATCGAAATTGACTTTTTGTTATTTTGGATTAATAAAATTTTAGTTTGTCTTTTGATGGTTTTTATCTTCGCACAGCAATAAAATCCTTAAAACGATTCTGCTGGGCCCCTAAAACTAAATTTTCCCTATAGCGTCTGCCCCGCTTTAGGATATGTTTAATGTGATGCATCTTTGTAATATATTTTAATTTTTAGATATTGTTTTCTAATCAGCCCCGCAAATCAGAGTTTCTAAAAAAATCAAACTTAACGAGATGCGAAATGCTGTATTTTCTTCGGTGTTGATGTTGATAAGGTTTGTATTCATTAAAAATTAGTTGTAGACAATTGTCTTTTAAAAGCTCCCTTTAAAGTTTGGGGCATGCGCTTTTAAAAAATCAAAAACTAAGGGAATAGAAAAGCGATTTCCCTCGCATAACTTTTAGCTAAAGCCTTTTTGCTTTTAGCATTGGGGCGATTGGCGTTTTTCTAAGTTTTAGTGCTTCTTCTTTTAATTCCTTGAAAAGCAAAACGGGCCCTTTTATTTCCCCGGGAGCCATAGATCAGAATAGGCTAAAAATATGTCGCATTTTTTATAAAGAAAATACTTCTCCCTCAAGTTTTTCGAAATTTTCTTAACGATTGCCCGTCCCAATTTTGGACAACTGTTCTGGTTGGGTTGTTGTTGAAACGAGTTCTATTTTGAAAGTAAGTCGCGCAGATCCTGGACAATCACTTCATTCGCTCCTGGTCTGGAAAACTAAAAGTAAGATTTTATCCGCATCAAAGTATGGATTATTTGGAACGTAATATTCCGTTTTTTCCCCGGGGGCAAGGGGCTCTTTCAGTGTTCTATGGGGTTGAGAAACGAGCCTATCTTCTGACATTTTTATAAAACAAAATAAAAATTAAAATTTTTTAAAAACAGGCAGGATTGAAGGTGAAAAGGGATTATGATTCCGATCTTGGAGCCGACTGGTGTTTTCCTTTGGGCGGCTCAATTGGACCCCCATTGCGGGATGAATTTGAAGAAAAGGGGAGCAAAGGGTGAATTAACAGAAGATAAGGTCAGATCTTTAACCCAAAATTTAAAACAAAAACCCCCGAACTATTTAAACCCCCGTTTATTTTGAATAAAAGATAACCCTTTGTATTTTAAAAAGCAAAAGGGGAAGTGTCCCCTTCGGATAAGCGGACTCATCAAAATTTTTAGGTATGGGTCGATTTAACAAAGGTAGTGCAAACGAGCGGAATGCCTTTGGGTTTTCTAAAACCCAAAAATTAATCCGAAGAAATTGCAAATCTAAAAACGACAAAACTCCAACAGATAACCCAAAAGCAAAAACATAAACTTAAGATTTAAGTCCCCAGCAGAAGAATAATAAAAAAATAGAAGTAGAATCCTGAAGAAGAAGAAAAAGCATTAAAAAATAGCACGATCCAGCTGCCCCCGAGGGAAATACGGGCCATAAGAGAAAAAAAGCCCCCTTTATCGTGCTTTTAAAAACCCTCAGAGGGGAATTATTAAACAAATTTGCAAAACTGATGAACTGATAAGCTATAAAAAAAGAAGAAAAAAAAAACGTGGGCTAACGCAACAATTTGGAGTGATGTTAAAAAAAGAAAAGACAAAGACACAGGAAAATTAAAAGAAAAAGACCGCAAGATAGAAACGTTGTTACTAACCCAGAACAAATACGAACTCAAGGGCAGAATAAGAGAAACTACAAAAAAATTTAATTTTAAGCAACCCACGCTGCAGAAAAGAATAAGAAAAACTGTTTAGGGCAAGGAGTCACATTAGCAAGGTTATAACGGCCTTTGGGTTTGCAAAAAGTACACTGGTGATGGCTATTAAGGGGGTGGTGGAGGGCAAAGTTTAGTGCCCCCCCCGCCATCGCCCCCACCTGATAAAACTGGGTAAAAAAACAGCTTTAAACATTTGCGGTTTATTAAAAAAATTAGCCGGTAAAGTATAGACTCTTTACCGGTATATTAGGGAGTATCGTTTGTGGCTTTTGCTATGCAAAGCAAAGTAGTTGGCTTTATGGCCCAGCATTATGGCTTAGTTCTCTTTAAAAGTTTGGGGTTAAAATTTAGTAAGATAAAAAGGGAAGAATCAGGCCGTTAATCCCAAAAAAAGCGCTATCTTTTCATATTCAGGTCATTACTTTTTTTGCGGTCTTCAACGGTCTTTGGGCTTTTGGGCCTCGGGGATTGGATGACTTAATCTTGGGGGGGGCATGTGTTTTTTTATTGTTTTCAATATCAAGGCCAGAAATTTTGTCGTTTTCCGACCTTCGTTTTTGCCCGCCCTTTAAAGATTTTATTGTTGTAGTTTATTATTGTTCCCACCTGGGTCGAGGTCAGAAAGGGAGCATGTATAAACCAGTCCAACAGCAAAATCTACTTTACTTTTCGTATTGTAAAACATTTTTTTCTTTTTATACTGCAGATAATCAATGCAGAATTTAAGGCGTCCTCTAAAATTTTCTAAGTATTTTTTTTGTGATCAAGGCCGGAAGAATCAGTTAAGTCGATTCGTTTTGTGCTGCGAAAAAACCCAGCAAAAAACCAAACGTAAGTACGAAAGGTCGTTTATTGTACTATTCCTGCTGTAGTTAGGCCCCCAGATGTGTTAAGTAAATGTTGTCCCTTGTTTTTTATGCTTTGCTCTTTGGACCCGAGGGGAAAAACCCCGTGCCGAAGAAAAGATGTGTAAGGGGGGATTCCAGTCATGTTATACTTTTTGTGCAGCCCCCCAAATAAGGGGTGCCCAAGCATGATTAAAATCCCATTTTGTTAAAGTCTGTCTTTACATTAAAGAATTTTGTTACAAACCCTTTTAAAAACCTTCATGTCTATTCTTTGCTGAATGGATTAAACGTTTTGTCATTTGGTAATGGCGTTGAGTTTGTCCCTGTCTGAGGGGTAAAAAAATGAAAAGTACACTGACCTCACCCCAAAGGGTCAGGTGTTTAAGTGTCAGCATCGACACTCCACCCGTTGTGCACAAAACACAGCAAAGTTTAACGGTTCTGATAAAAATGCATCGGTGACTAAACCCAAATTTCGCGATGTAGTTTTTTAAAAAGGGGGTTAAAATATCTGTTAATGGGGGTACCCCTTTTTTTGAAAGTGTCAGTTGGGTTTACAGAAATGTCGAGGGTGTCAGTTGTTATATTTTTACGATTTTAGTGCGGCCCCCCAAAGATTTTTGCATTAGTATTTATTTGAAAGCGCCCTTTTTATTTCGTTAAAAAATGTTTGTAACAAAAAAAAACTCAAAACGTCCCTTTGCTTTTAAAAATGCTATTGAAAAGATTGCGGGCCCCAAAAAGGTCCATCCATGAAATATTTACAAAGTGATGGTTTAATATAAAGAAACCAAGAAGAATAATAAGTTAAAAAAAAATTTTCCCAAGGGAAGCAACGAAGTTCGCCAGTTAACAATACTGATGGGTTTTTACGGGTTTTTTCTCCTAAAGAAGAATGAGTAACTTTGACATTTCTCTAAACTTAACAATGCAAATCTAAAAACAAAAATTTAAAATTTTAAACCTGAAGAAGCAAGTTACTATTTTGATAACGAGCTATCTAAAATGTTAGTTTGCAACTGACAGTCAGGCGTCAAGATTTTTTGTTCATAAACAAATTATTATGGGGGAAAAAAACCGTCATTTGCATTTTTCATTTCTCTATGTTCATTGGGGCTAGCCTGAGAAAATTATAGATGGAAAGGCCCCCAATGCTTTAAGGTCTGCCGTCAGGGGGGGCTGCAAATTGCGATTATGAAAAATTTTACAATTCCCCAATTTTTGTTTAAAAGATAGTTTGTGGGAGGGTCGGTCATTTTAAAATAAAGATCAAAGACAAAAGGGGAAGTCGAAAAAAGTGATAACCCGCACATTGTTTTGGGAAAAAAAATAAAAACTTACTAAAAAAAGACGTGGGCCGAAAAATCCCGGGTTACATTAGCGCCCGTGAGGTGATAAATTTAGAATTTAAAAGACCCTTTCAGACGTTGTGGACTTTTAAAAAAAATGGTGAAAAAGGCATTTGTATGGTTTTGAGTACCTAAAGATGGTGATTTAAAACCCAAAGAGGTTGGGACAACAAAAGTTTCCTAAAAAAGAAAAAGCGCGCATCTAGAAGCAAATAATGTTGGCCGTATGAAAAAAAATAGTTCGAAAACCTGACCTCAAGGCACTTGGAACATATTTAGAAAAGGGAAATAAAAATTTGAATCATAAGCCCATTTACATTTTTTTGGCGTCAAAAAAGTTTCAGAAAAGCATTTCCCCGGCCCTTTCATGTAAGTTTAGCCCGATGAAATAGTCGGAAAAAGATTGAAATAAAACCGTTGGGAATAAAAAAATACTCCCCCACAGAAGAGAAAAGGTTTTAAAAGGTGCTTCTACAAAAATTTCATTCTTTTACAATGAAATTAGGAGTGCGTTCACAAGATATTTTAAATTTCTGTCTTAAAAAGTTAGGGGGGGTTGGGTTGGGGGTTTGTGAGTCCTTCTAAAAAGGGAATTCTAATTTAATGGCAAAACTTTGAGTTTAAAAAAATTTAAAGTTACGCGTCATTCTTTAAATGGTGGGTTTAAGGCATAAAAACAAGCAACAAATCAATATTGTTAAATAGAAAAAATCTTACAAAATAAATTTGGGTTATCTTACAATTTAGACCTTATAGGTTTTTTTTTTATACTGAACAAGTTTTGACAGAGAGATGTAAAACAAAAACTGGATTAGATTAAATTTTAAAAAAAACGGGGCAGTTAAAAATTTTGACAAAAACCCCCCCTTGTTCATTAATTTTTGGGACAACTGGTTGTGGAAAAAAAATATTTACCCCGCCGTTACAAAGTTTACTTATAATTTTGTTTATATTTGATTTTTTGCCCCCAAAACTTAAAATGGAAAAAAAGATTCATGATGAAGGGTTTTTTTTGGATGATGATAACAATTTTTAGTTAACCCACAATAAACTAAGTGAATGTTTAGAACGATTTTTTTTATTGTTTTAGGGGAAAGCGACGCTATTTATTATAAGATGTTCAGCAGAAGAGAATAGTTAAAAAAAAAGAAACACTTTGTCGAAACTAGCCTTTAGTGGAAGACATGCGGGGTAAGTGTGTGTATTTTTGCCAAAAAAATTTTCTCAGTTTTAAAAGACTTTAAGAAAAATTTAAAAACGGTTTTTTTTCACATGAAAAACAGAGAGCATTTTTTGGAAAGTTTGGTGAAATGTGTTATGAAATGTCAGGAAAAAAAATAGGATTAAGCAAAAACTAAAAATTTTAAAAAGTTTAGTAAATTTGTATTAAAAACGGATTAAACCTA
>CM031620.1:2516308-2523808 GCA_018398815.1 Conus ventricosus | reverse complement strand
TCTCTCTCTCTCTCTTTTCTCTCTCTCTCTCTCTCTCTCTCTTAGGTGTGCGTTGCCGACTGTAGATTTGAATTTCTAGACAAATTGTTTTAATTCTATTTCTTTCAGTTGCATATACGTGACGCAGTCTGCAAATGCAATAATTGTAACCGCCTTGCCAGCAGGGCGCGTTTTCTATTGGCAATAAAAACTATGTCAGTGTCAGTGTCAGTGTGACTCTCTCTCTCTCTCTCTCTTGAGCATGGACGCGTCAATCTCAGCTCTCCTTTGAATTTGTCATTTTCTCACTGTTTTGGCGTGTTGGAAGTTTAGTTCCTAATTCTATGTGCAAAATTTTGATTCCCTGATTAATACGAAAGATAATGATAAAAAGTTTTTGACTCAAGACTGTTGAATGCAGCAAATAAGCAATTGTGACTGTGCTTGATTATTGTTGTGTGAAAACTCTAGTACAGTGACAGCCTCGTCTACAACTTCAGCAATTCACTGTCATCTTCTTGGTGTTGTGTGGTGTTAATTCAGGGAGTATTGGTCAGCACGGTGTTTATTTACAACAAAAAGTTGAAATGCAATTTTCACTTCTGGGAGGAAAACCGTGCCTGTGCTAATCATTCTCAGGAAAGATTTCCGTTTATCACCCCATGGAATAATGTGAAAATTGTGAGAATTCAGCACTGCAGCACTTCCTACACACACAAACACGACCAGAACAATAATGTCTGCTTCTTACTTTCTCTTAAACAGAATTTTCCTGTAAGAGAATGGACGAACACCAAGATGAAAAACTTTTACCTACTAACGATTCGATACAAAAACGTTTCTTCTGCAGCCAAAAGAACTGTGGGTGTGGAGAAACAGCCTGGTATATAGGTATTCTGCCATTGATAACGACGATATCAACGTGTACATTTCAGATTTTGACGCTTCAGATGAGATTCTTACCTCCTTTCCAGCCCTAGTAGACTTCCCTCCACCGTATTATTTAAGCAAAACCGTGATAGGAATTTTATATGGCTCACACAAAAGTATCAAACTTAGCCTATATTTCAAATCACACGAAGGTGGCACTTTTATGTGTCAGGGTTTAGACTGCTTCACATGGAGTAAAGAAGAATGTGAACAGCTGAGACACTTTGTCACACGTTCATGGACACACATGATGAGAAAGAACTGGCCACTTGTCTGCTGGACACCCCTGTCACCTTTATCCAGCCTCTGCCGGACCCCGTGTCCCTGAGACATCCCTGTGACCTGTCCCTGCCCACATTCTCCACTGACCACACAGCCTCCCCTGCCCGGCCTGTGCACGGCCTGCTGCACTGTGAGGAGGCCACATACAGCAGCGTCGTCGTTCTTCCTCCCACTCCAGCCATCCCCTCCCACACTGCGGACACTGGCAGTCAGGGTACAGCTTCCAACGATGTCACCCCATGCCGCCACGAGTCACCCAGTCACCAACCACGCAAAAAGCATCGTCGACGTACGCTCTGTTTCACCCCGAAATCTTATAGAAAGAAAACCTCCAGTGTGTGTGTTCGTCCTCCTGTATTAAGAGAGGAACTGAAATATATTGAAACTGCCATTGACACTATCACTGATGCGCAAAAGGAATCTCAGGTGGCAATGACTTCTTTATTGAATGAATGAAAAATGTGCTTTAAAAAATGAAGTACGTGCTTTGATCCAAGATAAAATTGACTCTCTTCACTGTTACATTGATGCCCTCAATAAAAAAAATTCCTACTACAAACAAAGACAGATCATCTTTCAAAAGAAAATCACTCCCTGAAAACACACCTTGGGACTTTACAGTCTGAAATCAAAAAACTAAAATGTCCCACGGTGCCATCAGTTAGTCATGTCAGTACACAAGCTGACTCTGACCAACGTATTTCCCAATCTTATGAAGAAGTTCTTTTGACTGAACGCCCCCCTAAAATTCAAACTGATCAGACAGCTACCGGCTTGACAAATGAGCATGACAGACATTCACCAACAATCTCTCTGTCTGCCCAAATTGATTATGACAAAAACAAGCCCTGCTCAAGTTTGACCTGTGAAACTGAATCTGAAGAAGTAGTCTGTAGTTTACCGACAAACAACCCTTTCCAAATTCTGGCTGACGATGAACCAAATGACAGTGATCCTAGTAGACTACTGACGCTCTCACACCCGGACAACATTTCCAACAAGGCCCCCAACACTGACATGACAAAGGCACCCGTTAGTTCCTTATCTGACACCAAGGTTAATCACCCTTTGTCTCCTTTCTGTGACAAAACAAACGACACTGTCAGTCCATCAGCTGATTCCCAAAATAGCCATCCTTCTGTCACCTTCCCTTCACACACATCTATACTTCTTGTTGGGATTCTGTACTGAAGTTTATCAACCCGAGAAAACTTGCCCCCCGTGGGGAATTTATGTACAAACTATGTATTCCTGGTTTAACTGTGACTCACTTGACAAATTTGCTTCTGACCCTTTCTTCATCAGATCAGATCAAGACTGTACTGGTGCATGTGGGGATAAACAGCTGTCCCGCTGGTCCCGTCTCTAAGGAATCTTGGACAAGATTAGTCAGTGCTGTCAAAACAGCTTTTCCAAGATCTTCTGTAGCAATGAGTTCTATTATTCCCGCTAGAGGGCGCCATAACTTGAATAATGCAATCTTTCCCTCCAACAAAAATCTGAGTCATGTCAGTAAAGAGATGAATGTTCTCTTCATAGACAACCATGATGCTTTCACAGCAGCATCAGGGGCTCCGCGTCTAGCATTGTACGATAACCTGACCCACCCCAGTGCAAAAGGCACAGCAAAGCTTGCTGTGAATTTAAAGCATGCGTGTCTAAACTGGAAAGAAGAATATCATTTTAAAAGATCCGTTCATAATTACCGAAATACCCAGTTTGATCCCCAAAATCAAGATCAGGAATTCACAGAACGGATTCAAAGTGTTAACAGTCGTTTTCCCCAGGTCCGAGATGGTCGTCCTATGTCAGTGGCCAGAGAAAATGTACAACAACTGTATTCTCGGGTCACTGATGATGGAGAATGCCCTCATTCCTCCTCTATCCATCATTTCCCGTCACTTCCCAAACAATGCTTGCAGCATGCAATGCCATCCCCCCATCAGCAAGTCCCTAATTGCACACTTCCCTCTCCGGTCGATGTTGACCAGGGCATGAGTTCCCGTCAACAGACTCCTCCTTACCAGTTCCCTTCTGAGCATGTCGGTCAGAGGCCTGTGTCTGGACAACATGCTCCACCCCATCAGTTCCCTTATCCCCAGGATTTCCGACAGAAGTCTTTTCCCCATCATCGTGCCCCTCCCCTCCATCTCCCTCGTTCTGGGGACATAAAGGATGATTCCGTCTCTCTCCAGGGAGCCCCGTCCCATCCATTCCTCTATCCTGAAGCCATCAGAGAGCTGTCCTCTACCCACCATCATGGCCCGGCGCCTCAAGTCTCTCACCCTACAGACCTGAGACAGAAGTCCTTCCCCCAGCACCCGGCCTTCCCGCACCTGTTTCCTCTCCCTGTGAATGTTAATGAGAGAGCCATGCAGTATCCTCAGATTCCAATGGTCTCCTATTCCGGTGTAAACAAACAGGAAATTAACCACATGCATCATAACACGCAAAGGATTTCTCCTCTGTTTCCCAGTCACAAAAAAAGTTTTCCCAATGTTGAGAACACAAATTTTTGCCAGGAGAATGTACAACAATCCTGAAGTCCTCCAATATCCATGTGCAGACCCCCCTGCCCAAAGCTCTAGCATCAAAGGGATCTGCTTAATCCTTTTGCTGTGCAGCTAATAAACAATATGGCCTCTCAAATTCTAGCACAACAGCAAGCTTTTAAAACCTAGTACCTCGTGTTTTCTTGTGTGGGGACAAGAACGTATGTATTTCAAGCTATTTGTTCATGTAATAGTAATGGATTTGCATGTGATATATACTATGGTATATTCATTGCGCTGATCGCGAAAAACAAATTAATCCTTTTCATTCCATTTTTCCCCAGCCCTCACTCCCCTCTTCTGCCTTTATCCCTACCACCCCCCTTACTCTCCAGTATTATTATCATAGCTGTTGCTAGTAGGTGGGCGGGTTGGTGGGTGGGTGGATGAAAATTCATCAACAGAATGTGTAGAGGTAGTGCTGCAAGCTGTTCGCCTGAACTGCTTTCGAAGAATCTGATCTTCAATTGCCGGCTGTTTTTGGACTTGTCGATGATTCACTGTACACAATAGTTAAACTTAATTTAATGTTTTTGTGATTGAAATTTGTATGCTTAATCTCGATTTCAGTGTTTTGGAGCTATTGTGAATTTTCTATAATTCAATCATTTATCTCCTTACTAAAACTATTTCTATATTTCTTTGAATTTGTACCCCTCGATAAGTTTGTGCGTGGTTGTTCCTAGTCGTGCTTACTAATCTCTTATTCATTTGTTCTCGTTCATTAGTTCTCATTATGTCTACATTGAGTACCTGGCCTTGCAAAGAAGGACTCCGGATTGGCTATCTCAATATTAACCGTGTATTAAGCAAGCTAACTGATATATCAGCGATCTTGGAAAATTCCGGGAATCCCTTTCACCTGTTTTGTTTTCAGAATCACGATTAACAGACTGTACATTAGATTCTGATATAGCTATGCCTGGTTATAAAGTTATTCGTCTAGATCCAAAAGCTAAAATGGACACAGGTTTGTTAGTTTACTATAATCAGTCGATAACTTTAAAACAGAAAGGGAATCTGGAACAGTTTGGTGTCGAATCAGTATGGCTAGAAATAAAAATAAAGCATGTCAGTCCCATACTTGTTGGATTCATATATCGAAATCCGGCTGAAAGAATAAATTGGTTTGATAACTTTAGTAGAATGATGGACGCCGCTCTAATTGACAATGAAGAAATGTTTATGTTTGGTGACTTCAATATTGACTTGTTAAAGCCTCAAAAACAATGGACCGAAATGTATACCTCATTAAATTTACACCAGATAGTGGATCGACCAACACGAATTACAACTAATTCCAGTACTCTCATTGACCACATTTATGTCACATCTAAATATAACATTGTGGAAATCTCTTCTCCAGCGACTGGGTGCAGTGATCACTCCCCAGTTTGTATTACTTGGGGGAAAAGGGGGTACAAATTCCAAAACCAGGTCATAAATCTATCCTATATAGGTGTTTTAAAAGATTTAACGAAAAGGATTTTTTATTTGACCTCTACATTCTCCTCTGTCCCAAATATACCATTATACTGATCCTGAAAAAGCAACAAATGTTTGGATTAATGTATTTTCCAATATCTACAATAAACATGCACCCATCAGAGCTAAACGAGTAAAATACCATCTTAAACCGCCGTGGATATCAAAGGAAATAGATAAAGAAATACACATCAGAGAACTTTTAAAAGCAAAAAACGACGTTGGTTTTGCAAAACAGAGAAATTTTGTGACGTCAATGAAACGAAAAGCAAAGTACAAATATTTTCAAGAAATGGTATCCAATAAAAAAGACTCCAGAACTATTTGGAATGCAATCAACAAATTGACAAACAAAGGGTATTCACAAACACAACTTAACAGTAAAGATATTACCCCTGACGCAGTTAACAACTATTTGTTAACGTTGCTGAAAACTTAATAAATAATGATGAATGGAAAGAAAATGATCTAGAATTAGTAACTGAATATTGTAAGTCAAAGAATATTAAATCTTATGTGTCAATTCCTTACATAACAATACCCGAAGTATTTGCATACTTAATGTCACTGAAACAATCGAAAAACCAAAGATATTTATGACTTGGATCCCAACATAATCAAGTTGTCTGCACCAGTCATAACAGACTCTCTTACTTACATGTATAACCTATGTATAGAGAAAAACTGTTTTCCGGAATGTTTCAAACAAGCAAAAGTTGTCCCGCTGTACAAAACTGGAGATCCGTCCAACCCTTGTAACTACAGACCTGTATCTGTTCTGTCAATTCTTTCAAAACCGCTCGAAAAACATATCCAAAAATATTTAGCTATCCATTTAAACAAATATGATTTGATTCATCCTAAGCAGTCAGGTTTTAGGGAAAACCATTCCTGCCATACCGCGCTTACGCAAATGATTGACAAATGGCTCTTGAACATTAATAACAATGAACTTACAGGAGTTGTCTTCATTGATCTAGCTAAAGCTTTTGATATTATAAACCACTCTCTTCTCCTAAAAAAAGCTCGCTTTATACGGACTCTCTGAAAATACTCTTCAGTTCATGTCCTCATTTCTTTCTAATCGAAAACAGGTAGTATGTGTTAATTCCTTAAAATCAGATTTGCAGCCAGTAAAATATGGTGTTCCACAAGGATCTGTTCTTGGCCCTTTACTCTTTTCGATCTATATAAATGATTTACCGCTACGTATCCGATGTGACTGCGAATTATTTGCTGATGACAACTCTATGCATTCTAACCACCCTTGCTTGCAGGTTGTGACGTCCGATCTACAAGATAGTTTAAACAGTGCCGTCAAATGGGCGGAAATCAATCACATGTCCTTAATGCAAAAAAAACTAAATGCATGGTCATTACTAGCAGACAAAAACGTCAAAATATGCCTGTTGATTTATTTTCAATATTTGTTTCTAGTGAAAAAATCGAAGAAGTAAAAACACATAAAGTTTTGGGTGTTGTCATTGATAACAACTTATCATGGTCCGATCACGTAGCTTACCTACGCAAAAGAATATCCCAAAAATATTCCAGTTGTCAAAAATAAAGCATTTTCTGAATATGCATGCTAGAAAACAATTCTTTCATGCCCATATACAGTCAATTATAGACTATGCTTCTACTTTATGGGATTCAGCCAGCGCAAACATTCTGAAACCTTTAGCAAGATTGCATAGGCGCGCAATAAAATTAGTTCTCTTAAAATCTAGTTCATTAACTCTAAACGATTATGAATCCTTGGATATCCTTCCCCTAAAGCAAAAACTCGAATATAATAAGGCTATATTTATGCATAAAGTGGTAAATGGAAATGCACCTCCCTCCATTGTAAACAGTTTCCGGACGAATGACAATAGGCACGTCCACAAGTTAATAATGCCTCTGCCCAGACTTGACCTTTACAAATCAAGCCTCGTATACAGTGGTGGTACGTATTGGAACAATTTGCCTCCATTTCTGAAAGAAATCTCAAGTCTTAATATTTCAAAGAGCGCTTAAAAGGATATCTGTTCAGTAAGTAAAAGATATATATTTAAAAAAACTGTACTAGTTGATTCTAAATCAATTAAAAGACTCAGTGAATAGAAATAAAATACTGTACGATTACAAGCCTGTGTTAGACGGAAATCTTGCACGTGTCATTTGAACCACAGCAATAATGGGTTAAGCTAATTGACATGTTTTACATTGATGATATCGCTCAATTGCATTTGTGATTTGATGTATAGAGTGTATCCAAGTCTATTTGACT
>CM031620.1:2483808-2513808 GCA_018398815.1 Conus ventricosus | reverse complement strand
CATGTGTTTGGTGGGCGGAAATGACATGCGGCCAGGGGGATTATGGGAGAGGAAACGGAGGGGGGGGGGGTGTTGCGTCAGGGGAGGTGTGTGTGTGTGATATGATAGGGTTGTGTGTCCAGTTTATTGGGATGGTGTGATATCTTTGTGATGGTTGTGGTAATGGTGGATTGATAATAATTTTTTTTTTTTCCCCTTACCATTATTATCAATCCACCATTACCACAACCATCACAAAGATATCACACCATCCCAATAAACTGGACACACAACCCTATCATATCACACACACACACACCTCCCCTGACGCAACCCCCCCCCCCCCCCCCCCCCCCTCCGTTTCCTCTCCCATAATCCCCCTGGCCGCATGTCATTTCCGCCCACCAAACACATGGACAAGAACGGATAAGTCATTTTTCATTCTTTTTTCGTTTTTCGTTGTTTGTACTGTCCCACATGTTAAATGTGATTTATTTTTTCGCCTGAAGAAGACCCAAGTGGTTGAAATGCATCGTGTCTTGTCTTGTGCTTTGTTTGTCAATGTCATTGGCGGTAAGTTCTAAACAAACTCTATTCCTAATCTTGCTTCGTTCGCCGCAGTCAGTCACTCCATTTGGAAATAATGGAAGTTCTTTGACCACGATGGAAGCCACAGGAGAGCGCACTGAGTCAGCAAATCAGGGGCATTATCACACATTTCTTTAAATGGAACGTGCAGAGAAAAATCAGGAATCAGCGTTACGTATGCATGAATTTTGAGAGAATATGATCGTCTACAAGCTTACTTACTTTCTTAGGCCCATCGCTCTTGCCAGAGCATAGGCCATCAACAACTGCCCGCCAACGACCACGGTCCTGGGCCATCTTTTCTAATTTGCTCCAGCTGTAACCCATCTGCCTGGTATCCGCTTCCAGGTCCCGCCTCCAGGTGCTTCTTGGTCTTCCTCGCTTCCTTTTGGCTAGAGGATTCCAGGTCAGGGCTTTTCTGGTGGTGTTGTCCGGGGGCTTTCGGAGCGTTTGTCCTATCCACCGCCATCTTCTTTCCCGGATGTCTTTCTCTACTGGCAGTTGGTTACATCTTTCCCACAGCTCTCTGTTGCTGATTGTCTCTGGCCAGTGGATGTGGAGGATCTTTCGCAGGCAGCTGTTAACGAACGTCTGCAGTTTTTGAATGGTGGTCTTTGTGGTTGGCCAGGTCTCTGATCCACATAAGAGGACAGATTTGACGTTTGAATTGAAGAGGCGGATTTGACGTTTGAATTGAAGAGGACGGATTTGACGTTTGAATTGAAGAGGACGGATTTGACGTTTGAATTGAAGAGGACGGATTTGACGTTTGAATTGAAGAGGCGGATTTTCGTCCTGGTGGTGGTAGTCGAGATTTCCAGATGTTTTTCAGCGTGGTGAAGGCTGCTCTTGATTTCCCTATTCTGCAACGCATGCTGTATACATTTAAGAAACAAGTGGTCTATCTGCCACGAAAAGGCTGAAAGCTAAAAGCATCAAACAACTTCAAGTGCATTCGCTATACCAACTAATTTTACTGACTGGTTACTTGCTGACGTGTTATTGTTGTCCCAAAGTAACCTCTTTAACCTGACAAGGATAAACCAAGCAGTGAGACTGAATTTGGAATCTACAAAAGGACACAACCATCTGAAACTACTATCTCCGAACTGATTTCTTTTAACTGAGGCTAAATGCTGCTAGGACAAATGCAATCCTAGATAAGAACATGTAAAAACACTTCGAACCGATGACACGACTGAGTGAAGAAAGCAAAGATGGTAGTACAGGAGTTGAAGAAAACAAAGATGGGTAGTACAGGAGGTGAAGAAAACAAAGATGGGTATACAGGAGTGAAGAAAACAAAGATGGGTAGTACAGGAGGTGGAGAAAACAAAGATGGGTAGTACAGGAGGTGAAGAAAGCAAAGATGGTAGTACAGGAGGTGCAGAAAACAAAGATGGGTAGTGCAGGGTGGATAAAGCAAAGATCGGTAGTACAGGAGGTGGAGAAAACAAAGATGGGTAGTACAGGAGGTGCAGAAAACAAAGATGGTAGTACAGGAGGTGAAGAAAACAAAGATCGGTAGTACAGGAGGTGGAAAAAACAAAGATCGGCAGTACAGGAGGTGGAACATTAAGCAGACAGCCTCCAGCTTGATTGGCAACTATTGGAGCTCGAACAAACCAAGGAACAGGAGATTCTCACTGTGCTCAGCGGCAGATGCCAAAAACTGAACAAGTGGAAAATTAGACATTGGTTCATTAGGAAAGAAGACCTCCTCACCCCACCCCACGCCCTGACGTTTCTCTTGACGTTCTACGAAAGCCGGTTCGTATTGAGGTCTTGATTCCTAATGCAGCTCCATCGTGGCTTGTGTTTCTCTAGCGCTCCCTGGATTTGAACGTGCACGATCTGAGCGACTGAGCCCCTCAAGGCCAAGTCAGCTTGCAGTAGATGTCTTAACGCGCGCACGCGCGCGCGCCGCGCGCGCGCGTGTGCGTGTGCGTGTGTGTGTGTGTGTAATATTGAAGACTGTGCAATTAGTTAAAAGAAGCATAAACTTTCTCTGCCTCTCAATGAATATACGTATAGCATCATGTTTCCAGCAAGGTCTGTCAGACAGGATCCACCTGCTCCTCTTCTGGCTGGCCGTGGCTGACCTGGCCCATCTCTTGCCTTACCTGCTGCCTGTGCCCACCCACCACCTGTTTGTTTAACCACACAATCCATGCCTGTGCCCACCCACCACCTGTTTCTTTAAAGACAAAATCCATACCAGGAACCGGGCTGTCATTCTGAATCCCAAAGTCGTGCCTACCCTCAACTGGTCCAGCGTAACCTCTGGCGCTATCATTGTAGTCATGAGTGTGGACCAGTGTCTGTCTACCTCAACTGGTCCAGCGTAACCTCTGGCGCTATCATTGTAGTCATGAGTGTGGACCAGTGTCTGTCTACCTCAACTGGTCCAGTGTAACCTCTGGCGCTATCATTGTAGTCATGAGTGTGGACCGGTGTCTGTCTACCTCAACTGGCCCAGTGTAACCTCTGGCGCTATCATTGTAGTCATGGGTATGGACCAGTGTCTGTCTACCTCAACTGGTCCAGTGTAACCTCTGGCGCTATCATTGTAGTCATGAGTGTGGACCGGTGTCTGTCTACCTCAACTGGCCCAGTGAAACCTCTGGCGCTATCATTGTAGTCATGAGTATGGACCGGTGTCTGTCTATCTCAACTGTTCCAGTGTAACCTTTGGCGCTATCATTTGTCATGGGTGTGGACCGGTGTTTGTCTACCTCAACTGGTCCAGTGTAACCTTTGGCGCTATCATTGTCATGGGTGGTGACCGGTGTTTGTCCACCTCAACTGGTCCAGCGTAACCTCTGGCGCTATCATTGTCATGGGTGTGGACCGGTGTCTGTCTGGGCCCCAACTGGTCCCCGGATTCGACATGATCTGGTTCTTTCCTGTTTTGAGAATGGATATAAGATGCTTGGAAAACCAGGAAATGTGTGACTCATTGAGAGAAAGTGATCTCATGCCGTCTTGCTGAGGGCTCAAGAAGAAAATACAGCGAGAAGCAGAGGTTTGCTGTCACATCGACGCCGACGATGGTAGAGAATTGTCTTCTGGTTGAGGGCGTAAGACAGCGGAGGTTGCTGCAGCCTCGGAGCCGACAACGTTAGAGTATTGTCGCCTGTGTGGTCACTGTAGACAGCACATGTCAGCTCGTTGAATTCTAGACAGGGAGATGCCAGACAACGGTGGAGTGCTTGCAGCCAGAGAAGACCTGTGGGAGAGGCCGACAGGAGCCCTTTCCGTGGAGAGGGTGAAGTGCAGTGGGGTCCGGGAGGCTCAGTCTTTGGGTGCAACTCGAGGTACGTTGCCAGTGTCCCCCAACTGGGACTTGGCCGGTCGGGTGGACACAACAGTGTGGCAGCTTCAGCGATCGTAGTTGCACTGGGTGATCAGCGAGCGGACTGATTGACAGATCAACTAAGGGAACACTGGCAACTTCTGAACGGTTATTTGTCCTGAAGTTTATAGGTGTGCAGCCAGAATAGTGGAGTGTTGTCTTTCCTGGTTAATGAAGGGTAACTGAAGAAAAGGGATGCGTTAATTAGCTTATCTTATGATGTTTACATGTTTGGATGATACAGTTAAATGTGTTGTGTAGAGACTGGTGGGGGTTCATAGTCAAGTTAAATAAAAGTTGATTATTTTCTATGAAATGTTATTGGTTTCCCCGTCACCTTTGTGCGGGCCCGATTTGAGTGACAGAGTGCGTGTGCCCATGCGAGAGCGCATTTGGTTGTGAAGATGTAAATGCTTCTGTCCATACTCCCCCCCCCTCCCCCGTATCCCTTCATATGCTAATCTTATTGTAATAATATAGGGGAACGTCGGAGATCCGGCACACACATCTCCTTCTACCAGTTGGGTCAGGCTTGGTTCATCATCCGCGTCTCTCCGACCCTCTGAGGGTGCTTTCTTATTGGTGCCTATTTGAATCCCAAAAGTTAAAAATAGAAACAGGCAAAATCTCAAAGGAGGCGGAGGCATATATATACGCCTCTTTGCCAAGTCATTACTATGAAGACAGTTGAGTTGTTGGCCTGCGCTTGTTTTTTCCCCCCGCTATTAGATTGTTCGTCTATGTATTTGTCTGACTTTATTCCAGTTTAAAAGGCTTTGCCAGTCTTGAATAAAAGTTACTCTGTGTTAGATTTTCTTATGGGAGCAAAAGTTACCCCACTTGTTTACTGTTCCCTGCCTCATTTCATTTCCAATTTCGTTTCGATTAAATCGAGGTTATTTGTAACTGTTTCTGTCCGTCTGTGTGTTTGTCTTTTGATCTCCCTTGCATCCTTGGGTGGATTCTCAAGTGTAGGCTCAAAGGTTGTCCCCTACATTTTATACTGTTTGCATAATGTCTTTAGTTTTTCAGCAACTGTCTTCCTCCCCACACTTTCGTTTGGTTTCCTTTACTACCCTTCACTGGCTGCTTTGGGGATGCTATTGGATTCTTTTTTGCACCCTTGGTGGTGAGAACACCACGGTATTATGGACTGTGGTGTTTCTCTATATTGACGCCAGGAGTGCAGACACAACCAGCCGTGTCTCCCAGATGAGAACCGATCCAGCGGACGAAAGGCTTCGGAGCAGGCAATACAAATATATCTGCCTTCAAAAGGGATTACGATGGTTCCTTTATGCAGCTAGTGAAGAGTTTTCATATCTGTAATATATCTTCTTAATTTCATGTTTCCAGTTTCTCCATCTTCAACCCCCCCCCCCCCCCCCCCCCCCTCTCTCTCTCTCCCCTTAAGTCCAAATCTTTGCCAGGTCATTGAAATGCTATGAAGACAGTTGAGTTGTTGGCCTGCGCTTGTTTTTTCCCCCACTATTAGATTGTTCGTCTATGTATTTGTCTGACTTCATTCAAGTTTAAAAGGCTGTGCCAGTCTTGAATAAAAGTTACTCTGTGTTAGGTTTTCTTTTGGGAGCAAACGTTACCCCACTTGTTTACTGTTTATTGTTTACTGTTCCCTGCGTCATTTCATTTCCAAACTCTTCCTAGTCATTTCTGGTATGCAACTCTTTTTCTTGATTTTGTTTAAGATAACAAATCCTCTTAAATCATTTTGGTACCTGACCTTTTTGGAATTTTGTTTAAATAACATGTCCATTCTAGTCAATATGTCCATTCAAGTTTGTTTAAATAACATGTCCATTCTGGTCAATATGTCCATTCAAGTTTGTTTAAATAACATGTCCATTCTAGTCAATTTGTCCATTCAAGTTAGTTTGAATAACATGTCCCTTCTAGTCAATATGTCCATTCTAGTCAATATGTCTTTTTGATAGTCCATAGACTCTAGCCATGAAAATACTACTTACATCTCCCCCCCCCCCCCCCCCCCCCCCCCCCAGTACAGCATAGTGATAACGAGTTACCAAGAAAGTGCTTTGGGAAGACAAATCACTGAAGCTGTCAAAATTAACAACACACCACCTGAGTTGAGACTCAACACAAGAGAGGAGTGGGCCATACACGACTGGTGAGAACATCACTCACCACCCTGTGAGAACACCACTCACCAACTGATGGAAGCAGTTTCCAACACCATACACAGCCAGACTTATGAGGGGTGGCTTACCCGACAAGTCTTGATCACAGGTCAGGGAAAGAAAGAATGGTGGAAGAGTGGCGCGGCTGAAGATAAAACCAGAACAACTTGGAAAAATGAGAGTCAATATGTCCATTCTAGTCAATATGTCCATTCAGGTCAATATGTCCATTCTAGTCAACATGTCCATTGAGGTCAACATGTCCATTGAGGTCAACATGTCCATTCAGGTCAACATGTCCATTCTAGTCAATATGTCCATTGAGGTCAACATGTCCATTAGAGAACAGGGAAACCTTCATTCTGGGCCACTTTCGCCCTCAACCAGTTTTCGGGCGAAAGTGGCCCAGAATAAAGGTTTCCCTGTTCTCTGACAAGTAAGACTTCAATAACCAAAAATAACGATTATCTACAAACAAACATACTGTGTAGGGTTATCCGTTTTCAATACTAATTTACTAAACTTTTCAGATTTCAGTTTTTGTTTAATCCTTTGTTTTTCCTGATCATTTTCAATAACATCATTTTCGCGCAAACATTCTTCAAATGAGTCTCTGTCTTTCATGTGAAATAACACTACAGTCTTTAACTGTTCTCTAAAGTCTTTTAAAACCGAGTTATATTTTTGGCATAAAATCCACACACTTATCCCAGCATGTCTTCCGCTGAAAGCTAGTTTCGACAAAGTGTTTCTCTTTTTAACTATGTCTCTTTCTGCCGAACAGTCATCTATAATAAATAGTGTCTGCGTTCCTTCAAACAGTCTATAAAACTGTTCTAAACACTCACTCAGTTTATTGCTAGGATTAACTAAATATATGTCATCATCTGTCCATATAAACCTTCTATCATGATATGCTTTGTTCCATTTAAGTGTTGGACAGAAAATCACAATATGATTAAAATTATAGCGATAAACTGTTTGTAATAGGTCTAGGACAAATATTGTTTTTCCACAACCAGTCTGCCCACAAATCAATGAGCAATGAGGAGTTTTTGTCATAAAGTTTAACTGCTCCATAGTTTTATAACAGAACTTAATCTAATCCGGTTATTGTTTTATCATGCCCTCTGTTAAAACTTGTTCAGTATAATAAAATCCTATAAGGTCTAAATGTGTAAGATTAATCCAATTCAGTGCTGTAAGATTGTTTCTATTTAGACTAATATTGATTTTGTTGCTTGTTGTTATGACCTTAATATCCTCACCATTGTGAAGAATGACAACAGTAACTTTAAGACTGTCAACGTCTAAGTTTTGCCAGCTAATTAGAATTCCTTTAAAAAGGACGTCACTAACGCCCACAACCCCATCCCTCTCCTTATCTTTTAAGACAGAAATTTCAAATATTATTGTGAACGTGCCCCCTAATTTCATTTGCGGCATGAACTGTAATTTTGTAGAAGCATCTTTTAAAACCGCTTCTCTTCTGTGGAGGATGTACTGTTTTTTCCCATACGGCTTTATTTCAATCTCTTTCCGACTATTGTCATCTGGCATAAGACTTACATGTAAAGGGCCAGAGTTGAATGCTTTTCTGAAACTTTTTTGACGGCTAAAATATGTAAATGGGCTATGAATTCAAATTTTATTTCCCATTCTAAATATGGTTCTAAGTGCCATTTGAGGTCAGGTTTTCGAACTATTTATATTCATACTGGCCAACATTATTTGCCTCTAGATTGCGCAGTTGTTCTAGTTTAGGAACTTTTTACTGTCGCCAACCTCTTTGCGTTTATAATCACCATCTTTAGTGTACTCAAACCCATACAAAGCGCCTATCTCACCTTTTTTGTTCAAAGTCCGCAACGTCTGAAAGGGTCTTTTAATTCTAAAGTTATACACCTCACAGGCGCTAATGTAACTCCCGATTCGTTCTGGTCCACGCGACATTTTTTAGTACAGTTTATTATTTTATTTCCAAAACAATGTGTAGGTTATCGCATTTTACAACTTTTCCTGCTTTGTCTTTGATTTTTATATTAAATAATCCGACCCTCCCACAAACTAATCTTTTAAACTGTAAATTAGGGAATTGTATAATTTCATAATCGCAATATGCAGCTTTCCCCTGATGGAAGAGCTCTTAAAACAGTTGAGGGCCTTCCGTCATATAAGTTTTCATCAGTGCTCAGCTCATCCAAATGAACATAGAGTAATGAATGTAATGCAAGATTGAGCGGATTTTCTCCCTCATAAGTAGTTTTTTTTGGGTGTAACTCTAAATCTATGATTGTCAGCTTCAAAGCCTAACATTTTAGCTAGCTCTACATCAAAAAGGTAATGTGCTATTTCTTCTTCAGGTTTGAATGTTAACATTGTTTTTAGATTTGCATTGTTAAGTTTGAGAGTAATGTCAAAGTTACTCATTGCTTCTTTAGTGAGCAAAACCCGTAATAACCATCAGCTATTGTTAACTGGCTAACTTTGTTCCCTGTTTTGTCAACTTTTAGAACCGTATTATTCTTCCTTGATTCACTTATATTAAACCATACGACTTTGTAGAATATTTCATGGAGCGCGACCGTTCTGGTTCCGCATTCGTTATTAATAGCATGTTCTAAAAACGAAGGACGGTCTTGGGGTTGTTATTGTTACAAACATTTTTTAAAACAAATTAAAAATGAGTGCATTCAAATATACTGGCGCAAAATATTCTGTTGGGCCGCACTACAATCTTAAAAATATAGCAACTGACACCCTCGACATTGCTGTGACCCAACTGCCTCTTTTCATAAAAAGGTGAGTACTCCATTGAAGAGCTATCTTAACCCCCTATTGAAAACGACCACATCAAGAAAGCGTGGTTTAGTCATCCGATGCAGTTTTATCAGAACCAGTTAACTTTGCTGTGTTTTGCGCATCAACTGGGTGTGGGTGGCGTATGCCGATCATTTAAATCACCATGATCCTTTGGTGAGGTCAGTGTACAGATTTCATTTTTTATACCTTTAGACGTATTTTGACTGAACTGCAAGCACCATTACCGAATGACAAATCGTTTAATCCATTCAGCAACAGAATAGACATGAAGGCTTTTGAAAGGATCTGTAACGAATTTAATATTAACATCAAGACAGACTTTAGACAAAAGTTGGATCATAATCATGGCCTAGGCGACCTTTATTATTGGGGCACGCACAGAAAGTATAACTATGACTGGCATCTCCTTTAAAATCTTTCTTTCCAGGCACAACTGTTAAGCCTGTGCCCCCTACAGCAAGAGCATAAAACAGCATGGACAACATTTAATTTTAGACACTTCTAAGGGCCTAACTAGGGCGGGAATAGAACGAATAAACGACTCTATTCGTACTTAGTTTGGTGTTTGCTAGGGTCGCAAGCACAGGCAAGATCGAGCATAACTGATCTTTCTACTGGCTTTGACGCACAAAAACAATACTTACCCAAATTTAGGGGAACGCCATTAATTCTACAGTTGATTTACCTTCCAAGTATTAAAAGATACCAAAATGTTTTACAATTTGCAAGATCGAAAGTAGACTTTGCTGTTGGCACTGGTTTATACATGCTGCCTTCTGACCTCAGACTCCAGATAGGAATAATAATAAACTATAATAATGAAATTCTTATAGCAGGCAATGAACAGAAGGTTGGGAAAAAACGACATAAATTCTGAGCCAGTAATATTACAAACAATAAAAGAACACCAAGATTAAGTCATCCAATCCCCCAAGTCCAAACCCAAAAGTCATTGAAGACTCAGCAAAGCTCGCGGACTCTGTTCGCGATGACCATGAATATGAAAAGACAGCGCTTGTTCTTGGATTAACTGGCATAGGGTTACTTGGTCTTTATCTTACTAAATAGTAACCCAACTATTACAAGAACTAATGCCCATAAGTGCTCGGCCATAAAGCCAACTACTTTGCTTGCAGTAGACAAAAGCCAGCTGACAATACTCCCCAATATTCCTGGTAAAGCGTCCACGGCTTTACCAGCTAATTTTTTTAATAAATTCGCAAGATGATCAAGCTGTTTTTTACCATGATTTATCAGGCGATGGCGGTGGAGGGTACTGGACTTTGACCTCCACCGCCGCCTGTAATAGCCAACACCAGTGTTACTTATTGCAAATCCTAAGGCCGTTATAACGCTTGCTAATGTGACGCCTTGCTCTCTAAACAGCGTTCGTATTCGTTCTGCTAGCGTTGTGTCTTCATATAAAATTTTCCGGATAGTTTCTCTTATTCTATTCACTTGAGTTCGTAATTGGTCTCGGTTAGTAGTCAGCGCTTCTAGTCTTGCTGATCTTTCTTGTTCAAGATCTTTTAGTCTTTGGGTTATTCTTTCTTTAATATCATGCCCTAAGTTGGCGTCATCAGCCTCAAAGTTTTTTTTTCTTTTTATATGCTCATCTAGTTCACCTAGTTTTGCTAAATTGTTTGTTAATTTTGCCTCTAATGGTTCTTAAAGCATGATCAAGGGCCGTTATTTCTCGCATGGGTAGCGGTGAGTCGTGTATAGTCTTCAATGCTGTTTCTTCTGAAAAACTGGTTTCTGGCTTCTATTGTATTTATTAATTCGCCTGCTGATTGATTTAATTCTTTAAGTTCCATGTTTTGCATTTGGTTATCTGTCGGGAGTTCTTGCAGTGTGTTTTGAAGTTTAGCAACTGCATCCCTATCTAATTTTGGTCTAGCAATGCCAAGGCGATTTTGTACGCTCGCAGGGAGTCTATTTCTAATTGAACCCACGGCTAAAAACTTTGATGGGTCTTTTTTAGTTGTAAGCTGAACAATTCTCCTCGATCGTTTTTCACAAACAAATGATCATCTTTTAATTCAAAATCATTTGGGTCTATAAATTCGGGAGGTTCTTGACCTAAACTTTGGTACAATGATTTAACCTTACTTTCTGTTAATTCATGCCGCATTGAGCGCATTGAGCGATGCTGTGTCAAAGGAGTTTATTTCACTCATGTTGTCTCCAGGATCAAAAACTCATAATCTTCATCTTCAATGCCCGCCATGTTTCTTTAATAATTAATTTTTATTTTGCTTCATAAAAATGTCCGCAAGCACATGGCTCGATTCTTAACCCGCATAGAAGACTGAAAGAACCCTTTGGCGTGAAGGGAAATAAGCGGACTATTACTGTTCCAAATAATCCATCTACTATTGATGCAGATCAAATTCTTACTGTCAAATTTCCAGACCTAGGAGCAGATGACGTGATTGTGCCAGGCTCTGCGCGTCTTACTTTTAAAATAGTACTTGATTCAACAACAGACCCAAACAGGACAGTTGTACAGAATCTGGGGCGGGCAATCGTTAAGAAAATTTCTATAAAACTTGAGGGGCAAGAAATATTTTCTTTACACAATGCAGACATATTTTTAACCTATTCTGATCTATGGCTAACCGGGAATGAAGGGAAGATCTTGCGTTTCAAGGAATCGGCAATGAAGAAGCACTAAACTTAGAATAGGCGCTGAACTCGCCTCAGGTGCTAAAAGCAGCAAAAAGGCTTTAGCTGTAAGTTATGCGATATGGTAATCGCTTTTCCATTCCCTAGATTTTGAGTTGTTAAAAGCGCATGCGCCATACTTTCAAGGGGCATTAAAAGACAGATTGTCATACGAACTAACTTTTAATGAATACAAACGTGTTATCAAATCAACAGACGCCGAAGCAAAGTACAGCATTTCTGACATCTCGTTAGAGTTTGACGTTGTTAGCAACTCTAATTTAGCAAGGCTGATTGGGCACCAATATGGGTCAGAATTAGTAATATATTACGAAGAGTGATTCATCATACAACATATCCTAGAAGCAGGGCAGACACTATATGGAATTTTAGTTTTAGCGTCTCAGCAAGATCGCTTAAAGGTATTTTATTGCTGTGTGAAGATGAAGAACCATTCAAAAGAGGAAGTGAAAAGTTTTTTAATCCAAAAATAACGAAAGTACAATGTTCGATTGAGGGCAGTCCTAACCAAATCTATGCTAGCGGGCTTAAACCTTATCAGCATTTTGATGAAATAAGAAAACTGTTTGGAGGCGGGAGGTGTAGAAATCCAACAGTTGACCTTGTGTCTAAAGATTTACATCTTCACAATGTTAGGCTTTATGATTATTTAACAACAAAATACGGTTTATGGATTGACCTAAGGTCAACAGAGGATAATCAGTTGCATGGAAGCGGGAGAGAACTGTGAGAGACGTAATAACATTCAAATTGATAAAGAAGAAGAAGCCGATAAACCGCTTAATGTACATTTGTTTTTAATATATGATGCGCAGCTGAATATTGGAGATAACAGATTAAAAGATGTAGTATACTAAATTATTTTTTTATTTAAAAAAGCATGTCTGTTCAGGTTTATCCAAATGTGCCTACAGCGCCGCCAAAAGAAGAGATAGTAGAAAGCCCTAACATAAAAACCTTCAGATTAACCAACATTACACAAATGCAGCAAGTACTAGAGCAAGACCTTTCAAAATACAGCAAAACCAAACGAAGGTATTCTGCTGCCTTTAATGCTGTTACATATGTTAATACTGGAGCATCAACTATAAGTGCTCTATCAGCAGGAACGAGTGTTGGTCTCTTAGCAACGGGCATAGGCGCACCCGCAGCTTTACCTCTAGGAGGTTTGTCTTTAGCTCTCGGCCTGTGTTCATTAGCTGTAGGTGCTGCTAGCAAAAAAATAAAAACTAAACTCCAAAGCACACAGCTATGGTTCAACTAATAACGGCTAAACTTAGTTCGTTTAAACTGACAATAAATAAAGCGCTTGTTGACTCAAACATCACGGATGAAGAATTTAATCGTTTACAGGCCGATTTTGATGACTACAAAAGACAAAAGTTTGATCTTCAAAGAAAGGCGAGGACAAGTTTTTCTCAACAGCCAGACCCCGAGCAGATAAAAAAGGAATGCTTAAAAAAAGTAAACGAGACATTAAACTCTGTTCTAAACAGCTCACAGTAACAACACCGAAGGGCGTTTATACTTTAGTTTATGAGTCCAAGCGCAAAAAGACCGTCGATATTGATTCTGATTAAGCCATTGTATTTTTTTTAATTAAATAAATATGTTGGCTTAGAAAAGAAAGACAGCATGGCTAAGATATATGAAGGACAAGACGAATTTTTTGAAGGAATGCTCGAGAGAGAGCGTTTATCAAGAGCACTGAATGATATTGATTTAGAAGTCATTGACCCAACAAACGTACAGGCAAGTGTTGCTCATGCTATTTCTCAAGTTCCAAGTAAACTAACAATAGACCCGCCAGTTAAAGTAATGTTAGCTGTTTTAATCGACTATGTAACAATAAATGAAGAAAATCTAGAAGTCTGGGTCTCAACTAAACAGCAGACTATTCTTTCTCATAATGACTTAACACCGGTTGGGCAGACGAACTGCTTACACAGTTTGACGCTGCCGCTGAAGAAGCTAAAATGAGAGGCTCTGGTTGGTCAGAGGGCGAAGTTTTAGAGATTAGATTAAAACAGGCTAAGTATGCGCCGATTGTAGGCAAGGCTTACATTCCGCTACCTCGGGAGTTGGTTTCAAAGAGAGCAGTTTTAAACATAAAGAATTCAGACGACAAATGTTTCATGTGGTGTGTTCTTGCAAGGCTGCATCATGTCCGCGAACACGCAGAGAGAGTGACTAACTATCGGCAATACGCCAAAGATCTTAACTTCAATGGAATATCCTTTCCTGTTAGTGTAGACCAAATTGATCAGTTTGAAGAACAAAACAAACCATAACTGTTAATGTATACACATGGGATGAGGAAACAAATTTGGTGCCAATTAAAGTGTCCAAGAACAGCCCAACAATTGGCGAACCAGACAAAAATCATGTTGACTTACTACTGATGTTTTCACCAGCAGGGCTACCGCATTACACATTGATACGAACAATGAGTAGACTAATGCAGCATACTTCAAAAGATCATGGCAAACAAGAATTCTGTAGAAAATGTTTAACAAGAATGCCATCTGTTCAAGCCGCGAGCGAACATAAGAAACATTGTAAAAGTTCTGTAGACTGTAATACAGAACTAATTACGCCCCCACCTGGATCTAAAGTTAGTTTTAAGAACTGGAAAACGGCTGCAACATTCTCCATATGTTGTTTACGCAGACTTTGAATCACTCATTGTTCCTTATGAAGGGCCAGCACCACAAAAACTTCGAAAAACAGTCTTAATGAGTAATCATCAGATTTGTTCATTTGCCTTCATTGTTGTCAGGTCAGATGGCGCCATTCAGCCCCAGAATTATACAGAGGCCCAAATGCGGCTAGAAGATTTTTACAGCGCATGCAGCAAGTGCGTAATGACTGTTCTAATAATCTAAATTTATCTGAAATCATAATGGCGCCTGAAGACCAACAACAGTATGACTCAGCCACACATTGTTGGATTTGCGGTTTAGGTCTCTCATCAGACGCAGAGAATCCAACAGTAAGAGACCATGATCACATTAGCGGAAAGTTCAGAGGAGCGGCGCATAACAAATGCAATCTTCAACTAAAGTTTGAACCAAAGACATGGAAGCTGCCTGTATTCTTTCATAACTTGCGAGGTTACGACTCTCATCTTATAATGAAAGCAGTGGACGATGCCTTCAGGGTGTCATGCATTGCACAGTCATCAGAAAAGTACATGTGCTTTAATCTGAATAACATGTCTTTTTATGACTCTATGCAACACATGATGGGTTCATTAGAGTCACTGGCTATGTCCTTAAAGTCCTGCCCAATAACAGAAGAATATTTTGACCCAACTCTTGTTAGAAAGGGCGTTTATCCTTATGAGTACATGAACAGTTGGGAAAGGTTTGATGAAGACACACTTCCCCCTAAAGGCGCGTTCTTTTCTAGTCTTAGAGGAAAGGACATCAGCGACTCCGATTACCAGCATGCTCAAGATGCTTGGCAAAAGTTAGATTGTAAAACGATGGGAGACTATCATGACTCATACTTGATGGCCGATACATGTTTGTTGGCGGATATTTTTGAAAATTATAGAAAGACCTGCATGAAACATTATAGCCTGGATCCTGCGCATTACATTTCTGCGCCGCGGATGAGCTGGGATGCTTTCTTAAAGTTTACTGGAGTACAGATGATTTATTGTCTGACCTACCAATGATCCAGATGATTGAAAACGGATTGCGTGGAGGAATTAGTATGGCGTCGCACCATTACTGTAAAGCAAACAACAAATACTTGGACGACTATGATCCGAGTAAAAGGTCTAACTATCTCATGTATTTAGATGCAAACAATCTGTATGGATGGGCAATGGCGCAATCGCTTCCATTACGCAACTTTAAAATGTACACAAGCGGCGATCCGAATAATATTCAAAAGGCATTAAAGTGGTTGAACAGTTTAACGCCTGATCAGCAGCGCGGCTTCATTCTAGAAGTTGACTTAGAATATCCTCATGAACTCCATGACCTGCATAATGACTATCCATTAGCAGCAGAAAGTCTAAAGATGGATCCAAGAGAACCACCTAAACTTGTGCCTAATCTTCGCGGCAAAAAAAATTATGTCTGTCATTACAGACTTCTACAATTTTATTTAAGACATGGTTTAAAGTTAACAGCTGTCCATCGCATAATTGCTTTTGATCAAGAACAGTTCATGAAACCATACATCATGAAGAACACTGATCTCAGAACCAAATCCACAGATGCTTCAGAAAAAGACTTTTTCAAGCTGATGAACAACAGCTGTTTCGGAAAGACTATGGAGAATCCGCACAAGCGCAAAGATGTCAGATTGGTCACCAGAGAGAACGAAGCAATTAAGCTGACTTCAAAACCAAATTATCAAGACTTTAGAAGATTTCATGATCAGCTTTTTGGCATAATGATGAAAAAAAAGAAAGTCAAATTGGACAAACCTGTATTTATTGGATTTACTGTTTTAGAATTATCAAAGCTTTTGATGTTAGAATTTCTTTATGACTACTTTAAGCCCTCGTATCCTGAGTCCAGAGTACTTTACACAGATACAGATAGTTTTGTTATAGATATCCCTACTGAAGACATCTATAAAGACATGGAAACCGAAGTGGCTAAAGGGCATGCAGGATGGTATGACACGTCCGATTATCCTAAAGACTCGCCTTTACATTCAATTACTAACAAGAAGGTTTTAGGAAAGATGAAGGATGAATTATCTGGAAAGGTGATCAAGGAGTTTGTTGGTTTAAGGTCAAAAATGTACAGTATTTCGAGTCAGGAGAAAATCATTAAGAAAGCAAAGGGAATATCTCGCAGCGTTGTGCAGTCAAACATATCACATGACAACTACAAAGAAGCATTGTTTGGCAATAAGACTTTTCATCATGACAACGTAAAACTGCGATCTAATCTACATGAGATCAACACAACAGTTGTAACAAAGAAGTCGTTAGATAGAACAAACACAAAACGGGTGTTTGTTAATCCGGAGTTTTCATATGCAATTGGGCACTGGAGAACCGCATAAACAGGGGGGTTTATATTTTTCATCAACTTTTATTATAAGATCGATCATAGCCTCATCCAATTCATTTAAATCTTTTCTCATGTTTGCTTGACGAGTTCGAATTTTTTTTATTATTTCAAGATATTCTTTTCCCCAATTTGGGGGTTTGAGTTGTAGGTGATCTGGATGATTTAGCATGCATTGATTAATCCCCGAAAATGTTTCCTTAATAGCATTACACGCCTGAAATGATTCCCGTATCATTTTCAAGGTCTCTTCCTTTACCATTCTTGTTTCGTTCTGCGCTTCCTTCTGGCCTTCCATTTTAAACCAAAATATGTTTACGTAAATTAACTAAGCAACTGGAACTGTGTCTGGTGGGATTATCTGCAGTTCTTCTTTCACAAAAGATCTTTGAGGAGCTGGTTGTTTTGTTGTGTCAGTTTCTCGTAAATAATACACGGGCGGATTCATTTTTACAATTCTTTTATTTCATACGGGTCAACACTCCAAACTGGATCGGTTGCCCTGATGCGAGTGTCCCCTTTGCTTCTCCCGGAAATAAAGGTACCTTACTTTTAAACCAAACGGTAATAGTTTGCTGGGTGTACTGGAGTCTTCAGCAACATTTATTGTTTTTCTTTTGATTGCTTGTACTGGTTTTAACCCTTTAAATTCTTCATATTCATTGCGCGCAAAACTGAGGGCAGCCTCTAACCCATTCTGTGTTGCGAGAATTGTCAATCAGCTCTCTGTGATACTGGTAGGAAAAAAGTCTTTCGGATAACTGTTTGTTAAAGTTTTCGACTAAAGCCTGTGATCTGTGAACTCCTGGAATGCTCTTCTAATGGTAACTCTATGTTTTTAACAACAATTGATTCACTTGCCCTTTAAATTCTTTTCCATCACAACTTGAATCATGCGAGGGTAAGTTAGCGGGCCTCGTTGGTATATTAGTTGTATGGCGACAGCAACAGCAGAAGCACTCTTTGTGTTAATGGTTCTGCATCTTTGTATCTTGAAGCTATGTCAATGACTGTAAGGGCGTACTTAAATCTTTTTCGTCTAATCCTATCAGAGGGTAATATAGAAGGTCCATTTGATGGGTGTCGTTCGGTATTGTATTCACAAAGTGCGGTCTCTGTATTCGTTTGGGCGCAGTAAATAAATTTGCCAAATCGCTTGTTTAGATAACCATTCTTTTGCTGTTTGTTCACTGACTCCGCTGCTTCGCTAGCTTTTGTATTGCTGTGATTCCCTTCCAATATCCTTTGGGCGAATAATAAATTTTATTCATTTTTTACTCAGCCAATATTTGTGCAACAAAATACACGACGGTCATACCAACGACAATAAATCCGATTTCTTGCATCTTTTGTTTTCTGATGGTTGATAAAAGTCACTGAATTTTGGTGGGGGCAATGCCTGGACTGGTTTGCCTGTTACTAGATAATATTGTTTTATTGCTTGATCAACATTTTTAAATGTGTAAGCTGCATGCCCCTGTCTTTTCAGTGTGTCATTAATAAAATCTAACTGCTCAAGTCTCTGCCTTTCATAGGCGTCTTGTGCAGCTGCTAGTTCCTCCATAGCTTTGTTATGTCTTTTTCTCTCGCCGTCATCCCGCAGTTTACTAAATGCGAAATTACTTCCGCTAAAAGCAAGCGCATTCACCACAGCGCCGCCTATCATTATTGCGAGTGAAGCCATTTTTTATAATGTATTTTTTTCTTACATATTTATATTGTCTGGAATTATTCCTTGCTTAACTAGAAAATCTTTCGTAGCAAACGAAGCTGCAATGATAGCAATTAGCTTTGCTGAATCCTCAAAGTCTAGTTTGCCAAGATCTGCTGGTTTAATTCTTAACAGGCTTTTACCAAGCATTGAGTATCCAACACTTAGACCTCCAATAACAGCAGAATGGTATACAAGGTTAGCAACAGTTTTTTCGGTGCTCATTTTTATAAAATAAAATAATTATAATTATTAAAAACATGAACAGTGATGATCTACTACAGCTACAAGGCGGCCTAAACCTTCCTGAACTTATGAATGACCAAGTTGATGATCAAGCTATTATGCCCAAAAAGGAGAGGCTGTATTCTTTGGCAGCATGTGGGAAAACAAAACAGTTCCTCGGAACTGAATTCAGCATAGAACAGATTCAACAGATGTCGCCGCAAGACATTTTAAAGTATCATAACAGGTATGAAGCGCAGCTGGGGTCTAGAATGGTGAAAAGTGTGGGGCAAACGGTTCTTAGTTTGTACACTAAACTAGTCAGTAGATTTGCTCCCATTGATTCTGAACAAGATCTTACGTATGATTTAACGCAAGATCCAGTTTTAACAAAGTCATTAGAGTCTCTAGGCTGTGATCTATATTACAGATTTGGAACATTATTGTCGCCAGCGATCATGGGATTAATAACTTTTAATCATATAGATTTTGTTTCCCTTCAAAATGAACGAGCTGGAAAATCAGCAGAATC
Source organism: Conus ventricosus (assembly GCA_018398815.1). Taxonomy (NCBI): domain Eukaryota; kingdom Metazoa; phylum Mollusca; class Gastropoda; order Neogastropoda; family Conidae; genus Conus; species Conus ventricosus. Next base: position 2,494,712 of record CM031620.1, on the reverse strand, counting down.
AGAAAACACTGAATCAGGTGGAGAAAGTAACCAAGCCAGAAAATCAGCAGAAAACACTGAACCAGGTGGGGACCATTAAAAATCCTGGGCGTGTTGAAGCAGGAAAAAAATTAGCAGAGTGGAACAGACAAAAAAAATTAATGTTACAGAATATGACTCATCATGAAAACATAACACCGCCAGCGCCAGAACAAGTTGATTCAATGCCCGCTATAAAAACTCCATGTGATACAAGGGCCCCAAAGTCTTCATGGAATATTGAACTTAAAACTGTTGCCATTTTTGGCGCCCTTGCTGCTGCTGGGGGCGGTTATTACTGTTATAAAATATATAAAGAAAGGCAGCAGAAACAAAAGCAACCAAAAAAATCTGAACCGTTAAATACAGAAAAAGACAACTGCACGCCAAAACCGTCAACAACAAAAGATCATTTTGATCCATTTCAAATGGAATAATATTTTAAGAACTTAATTTTAAATTTTCTTATAAAAATAGATCATGGCGTATTATAAAATGATAAAGTCAATAAATAAAGACATGGAGTCTATAAAAGACATTTCCATAGACCAGAATTGTAATCAATGCGGTTGCTTAGGTTGCAAGAACTTCATTAAGATCTATGCAGAGAACGCTGAGCAAGACATCCTCAACGATGACGCGTTTTTGAGGCGTGTGTGTACTATATTAGACATCTACTATTTAAGATAAAAACATAGCTTGTATTTTTTTGATAATTATAAGATAACTTAATAAGAACTTGGTTGTACTTAAAGGATGACTTAATCAAGAACTTATCAAGAACTTGATCAAAAACTTATTAAGAACTTAATTAAGAACTTGATCAAGAACTTATTAAAAACTTGGCTGTGGGGCGGGTGGGGGTGGGGTGAGTGGTGGGTGGGGTGGAGTGGGTAGGGGGGGTGTGCATGCGTGGGGTAGGACAAAACAAACAACAAACACCCAATAGACAGTCCAGGGGTGGGGCGGAGGGACGTGCGTGCGTGGGGTAGGCCAAAACACACAAACACCAACAAACAAACAAGAAGTGGAACTACCAGGCTGTGTCCCGCGCGCAACCTCAATCAACCCCAAGTGATCACATAGGGTCGTTTGGCCTAGTTTGCCGCTGAGCTTTGCTGGTGCTGCCGCGCTTTGTAGTCAAGCGATCACATAGGGTCGTTTGACCTAGTTTGCCACCAAGCTTTGCAGGTGCTGACGTCATTGGCGGCAAGCGATCACATAGGGTTGTTTGGCCTAGTTTGCTGTGCTCCTCTTTTCTCAACCAGGCTTGCAACTGGCTTTTGGCAGAGTTACAGCAATTACTGCTGTAGCCGAGCTTTTATGGCGGCTCTAATCGCCAGTAGTAGTACATCCGTCATTGTATATTTGGAGCATTTATATGAAGATAGTGCTGGCCACACACTACTCCTCTCCATACTGGTAGATGTACTAAGGTCTGCCTAGCCCTATCTAGTTTTGCCAGAACCCCCGAAAATCGCCATCCAGTTGCATAAGTTTAATAATGGTTTGGCGTTTGCTACACAGTTCATTTATACTGATTCCTAGCTTGTGGAATTTAGGATAGTTATAAAAACACACAGAAAGTTGAATGAGTTTCCTAGCATACGAATCAGACATGTTCACCTGCGTCTTAAGAAATAAACGCCATGTTTGATGCGTTTTTTGTTTTTTAAACATGACTTGGGCTGTCTCAAGCCAACGCCCAACAATCAACGCGTGATGGATTGTTTTGCTTTGGCCGGCTTTCAACAATGCAGCACCATTTATTAAATAAGGAACCATCTCATCGATAGTCAAACACATATTAAAACTGGCTATATTTTGTTCAGCATATTGCCTTCAACGTTTTCATTTCCTTGAACCAACAAACCTTTAAGATAGTCGTCCATTTCCAAAGCAGTCGGTTCCCTTTTTTCTTTTTCTGTTCCTTCTAGGAAAGCAATACTTCTTTTCGGTTTCAGCGGTAACGAACATGCTTCACCCCGTTCTTTTTTCAACAAATACTCTGACATGCAAGTATGGTAAAACTTGTGGTGTTCAATGGCGAGAGCCTGCTCTTCAGTGAAACGGGTAGCCATTTTTTAGAATAACACACCAAACACAGAACACAGCGCAATAAAAAACGCCCTACTCGTCCGGGAGCCAGTAGAAGAATGATGAAACCGTGTTGGTTACTAGTCATGTGAGCGCTGTGAGAGCGCCGCCACGCGGCAGAGAAGCTTCGAGAAAGATGATGAAATATATTGTAATGCGCAGGCCCGGCGTGAGGGAGTGGGGTGAGGGGAGGAGCGGGGCAGCAGTATTGATTTTTGGCCTCTCAGTTTGTCAGCAGGTGTGAGGCGCGCCGCGCGCGTGTATGAGTGTCTGTCTGTGCCCATGTGTGGTGTGTGTGTGTGTGTGGTGTGTGTGTGTGTGTGTGTGTCAACATCACGAAACTGTGAACAGCTCCCAGATCAGGTTTTGTTGTTGTTGTTGTTGTTGTTGTTTTAGATCAGTTTACCCCGGCCCATGTTGACACCTTTTCATCCCGTGTCTGCCCAGTGTTGATACTGCTTCTCCTGAGTCTGTCCCGTGTTGAAGAGACTACTGTGTAGCCTGGTGTCAGTCTCGTGTGTGCCAACACCTTCGGCCCATGCGCTCGCTCAGTCTGTGCTGTCAGTGCCAACAAGTCGGTTTACCCTGCTCTCTGTGTGTGTGTGTGTGTGTGTCTGCCCGCCTCTCTGTCTGTCTGTCTGTCTCTCTCTCTGTCTCTCTCTTCTCTGTCTGTCTGTCTGTCTGCCGGTGATTCTCTCTCTCTCTCTCTCTCTCTTCCGCCACAGGAAAAGGCAGCTTTTAGGCCACTTTCGCCCAAAAACTCGGTGGAGGAGCAAGTGGCCCAGAATGAAGGTTTCCCTGTTCTCTCCATTCAGGTCAATGCAAATCCGCTGTCTGTCAGAGGCCTTGTTTAAAACAGCAAGCCCTTGGTAGTGGCAATGATATCAATACAGAGAACGAGACAGGGACGAATTGTTTTGATGCTTTGCTGTTTTGATACATTGATGTAAGGGTTTGTTTCAGGGGTAGTAATGCCTCTCAAGACTCGATGGCTGAAGTTCCATTTTTTCCATTTATGTGTTGTACTTGATTACTCTGCCATTGTCATGCCTATGTCAGCGAGGACGCTGGTTGTAACAGAGTGGGGGGTGGGGGTGCAGCTGGGTGCTAACGATACATTTCTTGGTTACCCGTCGTAGATTACATATTTCGTTCAAGACTTACCTCCCCGTTACTTCTCTTGGTTGATGAATCTGGATTTTTTTTATTTATTTTTTTTTTTTTTGGGGGGGGGGGTGTTAAACTCTGTAAATTATAAATATCTCAGAACCTACATGGTTATATACACGTCACTGAAGTAAAAAAATTAATGTATTTTATTTGTTACCACCGTACTGGACTCGGAAGCCCATATTTTCTCTAAACTGGTATTTTGCACAATTAATCTTGGCGCCATTTTGAATTGTCCGTTGACTACTTGAATAATTCTTGATTTCACACCAAAAAAAAGTATGAGAGAAACCGAAGAATCCGAAAACACACATTAAAAGTAAAGTCTGAAGCGGCGACAGATAGCGCAAATTTCTGTTGGTTCCCGACAGTAGCGTGCCCCGAGAGTGTGCCCCGACAATGCAGTGTGTGCTCAGAGTGCTCAGTGCGCTCAACGAGAGTCCCCAGGGCAGTGTTCCTGGTCTGAGCTCCTTGTTATGAAAGGAAGTAAACGGGAGAAAAACTCCCTTTCGTCCTGTGCGTCTTCTTGACTGGCTGCTGTCCCTTGGTTCCTGCACTTACCATCATCTGCCTGTCTTCACCTGCACACCCCTTACCCCTCCACACCTTCACAAAAGTAGACATGACGTGTGCTTTGATACTGAATCAGTACTTTTGAGTTGTCAGGGCGCAACAAGACTGTCACCTCTGGGCACTTCTGATTCCTTCCATTGTTAAAGCAGAACGTAAACTACAAGGAATCATCATTTTCATCTCGACTACGATGTGAGACATTAGAAAGAAATTAACACCTGACCTTAAGAAAGCCAGATGTCACGTTAACCATGCTACGTAAGTTTCTAATTACCTCTTCATCGATGCCAGCAATACACCACGTATACTGACAATGGACTTGTTGAATTTAAAGCAGGAGCTTGGCTGGTCTGAAATTAATTTTAGTTAACTATCCTCAACATTGAAGGAAATCAAAATGTAGTAGTGGACGCCTGTATTTTCCCGATACACGGGTCATTGTACACGTACACTAAAGTTCAAGACACGTGGAAGCCAGTCCAGTGGACCTATCTGTCTCGTGAAGAATGAGATCTGTCCCTATTTTACACCAGTGGATGTTTTATGTCTGATTTGTTCTGTGCTTTTATTATTGATACATCTTTGCTTGGCACCATAAAACGCGTCATGTTTCTATGTGCATAACTTCCTCCTGAAGACTGGCCACATTATTCTCATTTTGATAAAGAGAATGGAGTTTCTTTGTTAGAAGAACTTCTGTGTCATTGTTGACTTTTTACCCAAAATGATGTTGATGTGATAGTGTGCAGTAATTAGCACTTGGAAGTTTTCCCGCTTTGATTCGTTCCTTGAACTTTCCTGCTATATTTTGCAGAGTGAGTATGCCCGCTTTGATTCGTTCCTTGAGCTTTCCTTCTATATTTTGCATAGTGAGTATGCGGAAGTTAGCCGATGATGATATGTTCCTGGTTTTAGAAAAGCTTTCAGGTACCTGTGTGTCCAGTCTTCAGGGACATAGCCTTTATCAAAACTCTCCTGGCAGAGACTGAAGAGTTTGGCTCTCTCTCCTCTTCTGAGAGCTGTTTGATATCTGCATACGGTACTTTGTCTGGTCCTGAAGCACTATCCTTAGTGCATCTAGCTATTGTGTCATCCAGTTCAGACTCTGTTATTTCATCATCAATGCTAGTCTGAGCTAGGTGTTGATTTAACTTGGTCAAATATGTCATCTCTTCCTCCGCATTTCTTTGATCACTCTGTTCCATGAAACGTGTAAGTAGAGCCGACCCTTTCTCCACATTTGTCTGAGTTTTGTGATCCCATCAGCGTCTAAGACATCTGGGGTTGCGTTTGTTTTGTGTTTTCCTTCCATGCGACTATAAAAGTGCCAGAACTGAGTCAGTGTTGTGTCATAATTAATTGACAGACAAAGCTATTCCCAGTTGGTTTCTTTTGCTTCTTTAGCTACTCTTTCCAATTGTTCAGATTTCTGATTCATGCCTGTTTTAATAGCTAGATCAGGGCAAGGTTTCTTCTTTCTCTCTGCCAAATTCTTCAGTCTTGCCTTTCTCTTTCCAGGCTGTTGCCGTGTCTATATTCCACCAAAGGGGTTGATCGATTTGTTTGGCTGTAGCATTGTTTCTTTTGAAGAAAAAAGAAAAAGAAACACCCGAAGGTGCTGGGGAGGACCCAGAGAAGCACTGTCTTCACCTGCCTTTAGAGCAGTCCTGTACCACCCTTGGAGACCTGCGCTGTGTTGACGATGGGTACAGGCACGCGCAGGACACTCCATTAAGATATCAAGGGAGATAACTGCTCCTGAACAGAGGTAAATCAGACTGCAGGAATCAGACTGTTTCCGTATCTACATTCCACCAAAGGGGTTGATCGATTTGTTTGGTTGTAGCATTGTTTCTTTTGCATCTTCTGCTCCTCAACGTTCGTATGATATCCCCTTCATTGTTGTATTGAAAAGTGTCCTTTTGATTTGTTTATGTAATTTTTGATGGTTTCAGTAAACTGAACACAACAGGGAAATGGTCACTTCCATGATGAAGAAGTGCTTCCGCACCCATGCCTGCTGTGAATTTTGGTCCATGTGACGTACCTTTTTTTTTTTCTTTTTTCTTTTTTTTTGTCCGATCACAGTTTCTACAATAACTCCGCTTACCGGAGCGAATTTACCGAAAAGCCGGTTGGTTAGGTTGGTTGACTGGTGTTCACCTGTACACCGTATGAGCCGAGTCAGCGCGGGTAGCCAACCAGTCTCTGAAGAAATTCCGGCTAGTTCGCCTACCCAGTCCAGCCGACGAGGGACTCAGTTCAGTTGTTGTGACAGCCAGTTCCCCCAGGTTCAGTTTGACCCTAGAGTCCTTGGGAACTGGTTGTCCCTACCTCGGGTCCGGGGCCTGTTGTGTGTCCCCATTCTCCACCGTGCCGGATGTGTGAGAGGCTGGTGCATGCCAGTTTTGACCCGACAAGCCAGCTGAGCCAGCACCTCTTCTGCGAGAGAAGTCGTCGCTTCGGGCTGGAGACCCAAAGTCCTGTTCGCCAGCTGCGCCCTGCGCTGGTCCTGCCTAGTCAGAACCACTGCCTGTGTTGACAACCACCTGCAGCGTCAGCGTCGTTCCTGCGCGTCCTGAGACCCTTCGTGTCGTCGATCTTTCGCGTTGTAAAACCCTTGTTGCTGTGCAGTAACAGAGTCACGGCTCTTGGAAGTGGAGGCTGGTTCCTCAAATGTTGCAGAGTGCCACTTCAGTGTGACCGGGCTGAGTCACTACCCCTACTGACAGTCACTGCATCGTTCCGTCGTCACGTGCAAGTCACTACCGCTACTGACAGTCCCTGCATCGTTCCGTCGTCACGTGCAAGTCACTACCGCTACTGACAGTCCCTGCATCGTTCCGTCGTCACTTGCACGTCACTCCCCCTACTGACAGTCACTGCATCGTTCCGTCGTCACTTGCAAGTCACTACCCCTACTGACAGTCACTGCATCGTTCCGTCGTCACTTGCAAGTCACTACCCCTACTGACAGTCACTGCATCGTTCCGTCGTCACTTGCAAGTCACTACCCCTACTGACAGTCACTGCATCGTTCCGTCGTCACTTGCAAGTCACTACCCCTACTGACAGTCGCAGTGTCGTCGCGTCGTCCTTAGACTTCATCTGCGTCTACCCCTACTTGTAGACTGCGCCCCCTGGTGCCAAACTAGTGACTCGTGCAGAGCTGCTCCGTCAGTCTGCACTCTTTTGCATAAGAACAGTTTCAGTCGTGGATTGTGAAACCAGGCCAGACAGTGCCTGTGACAGACTGTTGGTATGTGCGCCATATATATATATATATATATATATATATATATATATATATATATATATATATATATATATATATATATATATATATATATATATATATATATATATATATATATATATATATATATATCTGTCAATGATGTTAAAAAGGAAGGTTAAAACTCGAGGTTAAAACTCTTGTCAGTAGGGGTAGTTTGTTTTAACCTTCCTTTTTAACATCATTGACAAATGTTGCTCCCCAAGGGGTCGAGCACTTTTAAAATCATTTTAGGCTCTTTGGTTATATTCATCATATATATATATATATATATATATATATATATATAATATATATATATATATATATATATATATATATATAATATATTGTATACCCATAGTTGGGGTGTGTTCCATGTAATTTATTCATGTTTATTGATTGTTGATGATGTTTTGTATGTGTTGGATGGCCCAGGCGGCATAGAAAAAATAAGAAAAGATTTACGGTTGTGTTTCCTGGCTGTCTATGTGCGGTTGAGTGGGCGTGTGGGGTAGGAACGCGCGAACACACATCCATATTTCTGGGACAGTCGGACACACAGACACACATGTACCAAGCACCCCATCCGTAACAGTCCAGTGAGTGAAAAGTCAATGACACTGTCAGTGTCACCCTGCCTCCCTGTATGTGTTGGGGATGATGGTGTCAGTGCAATAAGAAGTACTTCATCCAGCATCACTTGCAGTGCAATTCCTTGAGGATTGGTACCCTGTTGATCCTACAATTTTGAGCGTGCATTAAGGTCCCCACATAGTATAACAGAGTCTCCAAATTCATGTTCTAGTTCCTCCAGAAAGGTCCAATCCATTTTTGATGTGTGGGTACCTGGATGTATATATGCATTGATGAGCACAAGGCTTTTCTGATTACCATCCAGTCTTTCTAGCCTCACACCCATTAGCTCACGTGTGCTGCACACCATTTTTCCAAGTCTGTCCTAGACAGTTTTTTTTTTTTAAAGTTTTTGTTTACTATTATAGCTAGTCCTCGTCCATCATGATTTTGGAATATTATGAAGTCATCCAATTGTAATGGTCTGTGGGCGGCACTTCTAGTTTCCTGTAGACACAGAACATCAAAGTCACATGCTAGTTTTTCAATTGTTGAGATCCTCTTTCTGGCACTGCAGCAGTTCCAAGTACAAATCCTGAAATATTTCTCGGATAGCCTTTCAGCTTTTGTTATATTCCTACCTATCTTTCTTCTTCTCCCACCTCTTTTGCTACGCCGACTATTGTTTGGTGGAGATCGAGTTTTAAGTCCCAAAGCCTGCACCCGAAGATCCCCAAGGTGCAAGCAAGACAAAGTATTTTAAGAACCCATACGAAGGTATTGTTAGTGTTGAGGGGCCATAAGCGGTCGCCCTGACAGAGCCTCGTATCAGGGAAGGGCAATGGATGTCCATACATGTCGGGAACGCCTGTACATATGAAGTCCGTCAGCCTGGTGTTGCCCTAGGGCCAGGCTGCATACGGTTCGAGACTGTTTAACCCAACAGCCATTCATCCCCTTGGTACTGTATGAAAGCCCTGGGACCGGGGAGGTCGACTCAAAAAAAAACAACTAAAACAAAAAAAACAACCGGTGAAAGCAGGAGCGGGGGGGGGGGGGGGGGGGGGGAAAGGGGCTGGGAACATAATAGTGAAAATATGCATCATTAAGTTTTTATCTGTGTTAGTGTTTCCCTTTTTTCTTTTTCATTTCCCCCTTTTTTCTTTTTTTTTCCCCGAGCTTAGAGATGATGTTTTAAACTATATGTGAGACATGCCGGCCAAATAAAGACAAAGGAGCTTTGTGATTTTATTGTGTCAAGCTATCTGTGAGACAAGCCAGGCAAATAAAGACAAAGGAGCTTTGAGATTTTGTTGCTTTAAGCTATCTGTGAGAGAAGCCGGGTAAATAAAGACTAAGAAGGTTTGAGATGATGTTGGTCTCAGCTATCTGTGCGAAAAACCGGGTAGGCTGAATAAAGACAACGAACATGCCAAAAATTCAAATTATATACATTTCTCCCATTTCTTTGTGTGAATTTCTACAAACCTGTCTGTGCAGGCTGGCTGATTACTACAGATTCTGATTCAACTTGTGATCACCAAGTCGATTGTGGCCTTCATTCCCTGTGGGAAGCACTAGGCAGAAATGCAGCACTGATTCCCATCATAGTTTCATGTTAAAGAACGATTCATTAGAATTTAGTTGTAGAGTAATTTAATCATAGACCTTCAACTGCCTCTAGTCTTTTTGAGGAAGGTATGTCCACATACAATAATCAATATTAAGGTGGGCCTCTGCATCTTCGAAATTCAAGTCATGTCCTGCAAATTGTGGAAAGCAGCTGCTTAACATGCATACTCTATTGGACTGTGTCTTTTAAAAGTGGTATGTGTACCGGCGACTGACAGTAGAGGCAGTGGTAATGACTATTATGTTTTATTATTTATTTTCTATCATTTCTCTTAGTTGTAAAATGTGTGTTTGGTGAGAGAATTGAATAGGACCGCATGTCTTTGGTACTGAAGTCAGGCGGTGTTAATGACTCCTGTGTCTTATGATTTGTTTTCTGTCATTACTTATAGTCGTAAAATGTGTGATTGTTAGGTAATTCAATAGGGCCGTATGTCTTTGGTACTGAAGTTAGGCAGTGTTAATGGCTGCCTAGTATTATGCATTGTTTTCTGTCATTTCTTTTAGTACGTTTGTGACTGAATTGAAGAGTACCGCATGTATCTGGTACTGAAGTTAGGCAGTGTTAATGAGTATTATGTTTTGTGATTGTTCTAACATTTCTTTTTGTTGTAAAATGTGTGTTTGTGAGAGAATTGAATAGGACCGCATATCTTTGGTACTAACGTTAGGCAATGTTACTGGCTACTGTGTCTTATGATTTCTTTTCTATCACTCCTTTTACTTGTAAAATGTATGTATGTGAGAGAATTGAATAGGACCTCATGCCCTTGGCAGTAATGCTAGGCAATGTTAATGGCTATTATGTCTTATGATTTGCTTTCTATCATTTTTTTAACCGTTGTGAAATGTTTGCATGTTAGAGAATTGAACAGGACCGTATGCCTTTGGCACTGAAGTTAGGCAGTGTTGTTGACTATTATGTCTGTCGATTTTTTCTATCTTTTCTTATAATTGTGAAATATGAGTTTGTGAGAGACTTGAATAGGACTGCATGTCTTGGTACTGAATTTAGGCAGTGATAATGACCATGAGGTCTTATGATTTGTTTTCTATAATTTCTCATAGTTGTAACATGTTTGTGAGAGAATTTAATAGGACCGCATGTCTGTGGTACTGAAGTTAGGCAGTGTTAATGAGTATTGTGTATTTTTTTTTTTTTTTGTCATTTCTTACATTTATAAAAGTGTGTTTGTGAGAGAATTGGATAGGACTGCATGTATTTGGTCCTGAAGTTAGGCAGTGCTAATGACTGTTATGTCCTATGATTTGTTTTCTCTCATTTCGTTTCGTTGCAAAATATGTGTTTGTGAGAGAATTGAATAGGAATTTCAATAGGTCTGCATGTCTTTGGTACTGAAGTTAGGCAGTGTTAATGATTATTATGTCTTCTGATTTTTTTTCTATCATTTCTTATAGTCTTAAAATGTGTGTGTGTGTGTTTTTCTGAGAGAATTGAATAGGACCACATGTCTGTGGTACTGAAGTTAGGCAGTGTTAATGACTATTACGTGCTATGATTTGTTTTCTTTCATTTCTTATCGTTGTAAAATATGTGTTTGTG
>CM031620.1:2461308-2478808 GCA_018398815.1 Conus ventricosus | reverse complement strand
CACACACACACACACACACCACACACACACACACACAACGCACACACTCGTGTGTGTGTGTGTGTGTGTGTGTGTGTGTGTGTGTGTGTGTGTGTGTGTGTGTGTGTTGCTGTTTTCCGTTGATCTCTATGTAAATAAATACATCACGTTGCAGATGTGCAGACACTGTCTGCAATAATCATTTTATTGAACATTAATCAGAGTTCCAGCCAGAATGTATTGAATCCTGAATAATGGACAAGGAAGCCAGTGTTAAGCTGAAAGCTGAAAGAAGGGAAGAAATCACAGATCAGATATATCTGTGGCAAACTGACGGTGTCAGTCGTTAAAAGAAAGGGTGACTCATTGTCCTGTTTAAGGAACTCGGTCCTCAATTTCAGTCTGCAGCACCTTCACACGTGTGTAGTACTGTGGACTGGGACATCCGGAAGCGGTGTTCATGTCAGGGATGACTGCAACCAAAGACACTCCGCCCCGGGGGCATCGGCAGAAGACTGGGCCTCCGTCATCCCCCTGGACACAGACGATTATTATGAGACCCTCTCTCTCTCTCTCTCTCTCTCTCTCTCTCTCTCTCTCTCTCTCTCTCTCTCTGCATGACAAGACCTTTTGGTGTATTTGTATGACCACTTGCGCGTGTGCGCGCGCGCGTGTGTACGTGTGTGTGTGTGTGTGTGTGTGTTGTGTGTGTGTGTGTGTGTGTGTGTGTGTGTGTGTGTGTGTGTGTCTTTGTGTGTGTCTTTGTGTATGTCTTTGTGTGTTTCCTTGTGTGCGTGCCCCCCCCCCCCCCCCCCCCCCGGCACACACACTTGTGAGATAGACAGACAGATATAAAGATACACAGAGACACTCATCCCTTCTCTTGCCTCTGGCATAAACACAAATGTATTGCCACTCACTAAAGTTTAAAAAAAAGCAAATATACGCGTTTCTCATAATAGTCCTGTCTCAAATGGTGTCGATTTCGTTACACACAAATGGAGTAACTTACTTATTTACTAGATCAAATTATTTTGTGGCACATTATTGAGTTGCCTTTGTAAACAACTTTGAGTGAAGTGAAAAGTTTGACATTATTTCACAGTGCAGGTGTACATTGCTAGTTTACAGTCATCCACACATGCTACTATGATTCAGGCAGTGCTATCTCACTTAACCTCAGGTCTACATTGCTGGTGTAAGTCGTCCACACATGATACTATGATTCAGGCAGTGCTATCTCAGTTAACCTCAGTCTACATTGCTGGTGTAAGTCGTGCACACATGATACTATGATTCAGGCAGTGCTATCTCACTTAACCTCAGGTCTACATTGCTGGTGTAAGTCGTCCACACATGATACTATGATTCAGGCAGTGCTATCTCACTTAACCTCATAATCTGAACGCCATGGATCACAGTGTGCCTTGGCAGGCATGCAAAGAACCATCATAACTTGCACAGTTATTGTTCTTGCTAGCAGACATTTTTGTCAATTATCCATGTACCCATCTTATGTCCAGATATAACTTCTATCAAAACAAATTATAAAGAAAGAAATGCGCAAAGAAACAGGACGAAGTTAAACGCTATCTGTAGTGTGAGGATACGAACACAGACATACTATATGAAAAGCAGTCCCATGGAAGAAATGCATGTGTGCGCATGCTATACAAAGAAAGTTGCTCATCAATTTCCTGACATAAGAATACTCACTAGGCGTGGGGGTATGCATCCTTGGTCAATTCAGGGAACGATTCTTTCCGCCTGATAAGAAAAGGTGAATCAAACGCTTTCACATGTTTCTCTTCCTCTCCTTTCCAACTCATGCACACCCTCCCACATTTGTCTGCTGACCTGGCATGGAGAGGCACCGGAGGCACAGATGTGGTCATCTTCTGTCAACTGGCTGTTCAGCCCAGAGCAGCTGCTCAAATCGAGTATCGTCAGGTTCCCTCTGTAGGGTCTGCCCCCTGGCCATTTGAAGCACACAGGATTTTGTGTTAATGAAGAATACTTTTCCACGTGTCCGTTTTCTTTCTGCCACCCTCTCCCTCTATCCCTCAATTGTCTTTTAGTGTTTACATTTCCTTTTCAATACAGGAAACTTGTTATCCTGCACTTGTTTCCCCCCACTACTAATTTGTTCAACAGTCATAGATATGGATGTATCTGAGTATGTATGTATCTATCCGTGTATCTATCTACCTGTCTATATCTATCTATCTATCTATCTAAGTAACTATCTGTCTATCCATGTATCTGTCTATCCATCCATCTATACATGTGTGTGTGTGTGTGTGCGTGCGTGCGTGCGTGCGTGCGTGCGTGCGTGCGTGCGTGCGTGCGTGTGTGTGTGTGTGTGTGTGTGTGTGTGTGTGTGTGTGTGTGTGTGTGTGTGTGTGTGTGTGTGTGTGTAAGAAAGAGAGCGAGTTTTTGAACATGCATTGAAAGTAGTCATCTGGGCACTACGAAAAATGCGTGCACATACAAACAATTAAATTACCATTGCATGTTGAATAACTTGACATGGCCTAGAACTAACAAAATGAAATTCAAAACAACAAGCAGACATGCCATATCGTTTATGCGTTTGTCGACTAGTCTGAAAAATTGTCACAAACACTGTCTGGGATGAAGGGCAATTCCAGTGCGAGATTTTGAGTGATACGAAATGTGCTTATCTTCAGTGGCATTTGGTTTACAGAATGGACAAGTATACGCTGTTACTGAGGTAAGGAAAACCCATAGTTTGTTTCCATTTCGGTCCAAATGGTCTGGTTTAAAATATTGTCAGAGCAGTTCTATGCCGTCTGTCTGTTACTACTGATAGAGGTGAGAACAGAGAGATTACCTCCGTGAGATCCCCGCTTTCCCCAGCCATATATTTTGCAGCTAGATCGGCACGAAGTGGTGTAATCCAGGTTGTCATTATATCTCACTAAATCATTCAGGGCAACCTCTTCTACCAACCGCACCAGGGCTATGTCTTTATTACCTGAAATAAGAAATGTTTTTTAAAATCATCTTTTCCATTCTTTTTCTTTAATTTTCATCACTCAGATTTTTAAACATTACAGAGGGGATTAATTAAAAAAATGAAATACTGAATTGCATGAATGCTGAAACTTACCTTTGTCTTTGTTTGTCATTGATTGTTGCTCTAATGATTGTTGCTCTGATTGTTGCTCTAAATGATTGTTGCTCTAATGATTGTTGCTCTAATGATTCTGAAGTGTTCCTCATAAGTCCTAATGGATGTCCTTTTGTTGTTGATTTTATTGTTAATAGGTTTGTTCTAATTGTAAGTTCAAGTGTTCACATTCAGCTGGGGTGTCAATATCCTCGTGTCTATTGATTAGTTATGAGAACTGCATCGAGATATCAGGAGTTCCTCAAGGGGAAACGGGTTGGTACGAGTACTCACATGCATTTATTGCAATTTCAGAATTTGGCAATAAGTCATTATGGTGCCAGGCAAGGTACTGGACCTCAACAAAGAGAATAAGACCTAAGGCCAACCACTGTGGGCGATGTGATTGATGTTTTCGTTAGTTCACCGTCCCGCGTGGACAATTATGTTGACGATGGCTACCATAGATCATAGATATGTTGACGATAGCTACCATAGATCATAGATATGTTGACGATAGCTACCATAGATCATAGATATGTTGACGATGGCTACCATAGATCATAGATATGTTGACGATGGCTACCATAGATCATAGATATGTTGACGATGGCTACCATAGATCATAGATATGTTGACGATAGCTACCATAGATCATAGATATGTTGACGATAGCTACCATAGATCATAGATATGTTGACGATAGCTACCATAGATCATAGATATGTTGACGATAGCTACCATAGATCATAGATATGTTGACGATAGCTACCATAGATCATAGATATGTTGACGACAGCTACCATAGATCATAGATATGTTGACGATAGCTACCATAGATCATAGATATGTTGACGATGGCTACCATAGATCATAGATATGTTGACGATAGCTACCATAGATCATAGATATGTTGACGATGGCTACCATAGATCATAGATATGTTGCCGATAGCTACCATAGATCATAGATATGTTGACGATGGCTACCATAGATCATAGATATGTTGACGATAGCTACCATAGATCATAGATATGTTGACGATGGCTACCACAGATCATAGATATGTTGACGATGGCTACCATAGATCATAGATATGTTGACGATAGCTACCATAGATCATAGATATCTTGACGATGGCTACCATAGATCATAGATATGTTGACGATGGCTACCATAGATCATAGATATGTTGACGATAGCTACCATAGATCATAGATATGTTGACGATAGCTACCATAGATCATAGATATGTTGACGATAGCTACCATAGATCATAGATATGTTGACGATAGCTACCATAGATCATAGATATGTTGACGATGGCTACCATAGATCATAGATATGTTGACGATAGCTACCATAGATCATAGATATGTTGACGATAACTACCATAGATCATAGATATGTTGATGATAGCTACCATAGATCATAGATATGTTGATGATAGCTATCATAGATCATAGATATGTTGACGATAGCTACCACAGATCATAGATATGTTGACGATAGCTACCATAGATCATAGATATGTTGACGATAGCTACCATAGATCATAGATATGTTGACGATAGCTACCATAGATCATAGATATGTTGACGATGGCTACCATAGATCATAGATATGTTGACGATAGCTACCATAGATCATAGATATGTTGACGATAGCTACCATAGATCATAGATATGTTGACGATGGCTACCATAGATCATAGATATGTTGACGAAAGCTACCATAGATCATAGATATGTTGACGATAGCTACCGTAGATCATAGATATGTTGACGATGGCTACCATAGATCATAGATATGTTGACGATGGCTACCATAGATCATAGATATGTTGACGATGGCTACCATCGATCATAGATATGTTGACGATGGCTACCATAGATCATAGATATGTTGACGATGGCTACCATAGATCATAGATATGTTGACGATAGCTACCATAGATCATAGATATGTTGACGATGGCTACCATAGATCATAGATATGTTGACGATAGCTACCATAGATCATAGATATGTTGACGATAGCTACCATAGATCATAGATATGTTGGCGATGGCTACCATAGATCATAGATATGTTGACGATGGCTACCATAGATCATAGATATGTTGACGATGGCTACCATAGATCATAGATATGTTGACGATGGCTACCATAGATCATAGATATGTTGACGATGGCTACCATAGATCATAGATATGTTGACGATGGCTACCATAGATCATAGATATGTTGACGATGGCTACCATAGATCATAGATATGTTGACGATGGCTACCATAGATCATAGATATGTTGACGATGGCTACCATAGGTCATAGATATGTTGACGATAGCTACCATAGATCATAGATATGTTGACGATGGCTACCATATATCATAGACATGTTGACGATAGCTACCATAGATCATAGATATGTTGACGATGGCTACCATAGATCATAGACATGTTGACGATAGCTACCATAGATCATAGATATGTTGACGATGGCTACCATAGATCATAGATATGTTGACGATGGCTACCATAGATCATAGATATGTTGACGATGGCTACCATAGATCATAGATATGTTGACGATGGCTACCATAGATCATAGACATGTTGACGATAGCTACCATAGATCATAGATATGTTGACGATGGCTACCATAGATCATAGACATGTTGACGATGGCTACCATAGATCATAGATATGTTGACGATGGCTACCATAGATCATAGACATGTTGACGATGGCTACCATAGATCATAGATATGTTGACGATGGCTACCATAGATCATAGATATGTTGACGAGGGCTACCATAGATCATAGATATGTTGACGATGGCTACCATAGATCATAGATATGTTGACGATGGCTACCATAGATCATAGATATGTTGACGATGGCTACCATAGATCATAGATATGTTGACGATGGCTACCATAGATCATAGATGACAATCTTGTGTCAAGAGAAAAAAGTGAATATCTCCCCTCTCCTCCTCCTCCCCCCCCCCCCCCCCCCCCCCCCCCCCCCCCCTTTTCCATCTCCTTCTCTGTACGTGTTGTCCTGTTGTCTCTGGAGTTGATATGGTATAGTGTACATGGACTCAAAGGAAAGAGAAGGGGTGCCAGACTGACTCCCGGAGTTAAACTGGGAGGGGGGGTTGCGGTTTCACCACGTTACAGGGGGTTACCTACTGCCAAGGACACGGACAAACAGAGTACAGGACTAGACACAATACATTTTGACCTCTTGGGTCTTCTTCAGGTGAAAACAAATGACACTTAGAACAGTGACAAGAAGAACATGTAGCCACTTAGCTTCGCTTCTCCTGTTCGTCTCCAAAGTCCAAATAGGATTTGGACTTGGAGACAAACAGGAGAAGCGATCGAAGTATATGAACTAGTTCGAACGAGGTGACAATCGATGAAACTGAAACTGTAACCCTGGTGTCTAGACAGGATTGTTTAGGCTTTTCAGCCAGGCGTCCACGGGGAAGACTCCTCAGGTTTCGTTGCCATGGTCTCATGGATGGCTCTCCAAGCTTTGTGAAGCTGGTGTCCAGAGAGGAATTTTCAGGCGTCCAAGCCCTAATTCCGGGAGATGACTCTTCAGGTTTTGAAACCCTGCTCTCCAAGAAGGTATATATCATATCTACAACAACCATAACAACGACAGTAACAATAACAATACCGACAATGATCATAATAATAATGATAACAGCAGTAGTAGTAATAATAATATTAATGATAATATTAATAATGATGATGATTATTTTAATACTCTAATAATAATAATATAATTATTATTATTATTATTATTATAGTAATAATGATAATAAATTTTACTGCGCCATTTTGATTGAAAAACTACCCATAGCGCTGATATACATCGTTCATACTTTCATTCATTTACAAGTAACAACTGAATCACGGTAAAACACTATTGTCTAAAAGGGTTAATTGAAGAGACCGACTTCTCTATGCCTCTTTATTTTTGACACTGTGAAAGATTTGTCACCCCGTATTTGAGTATAGCGCCCCCCATGACTGTTTCCAACCAAGCGGGTCTCCAGTAAATGATAGGGAAACGGCCCCCTGATATGGGGGCTAGCTACAAATGGTCTATGCCCTGGAAAACAGTTGGTTGTAATTGTACGATGGACGGGGGTGAGGTATTCTTTGGGGCTGTTCCCATAAGAAATGCCCCAGGTGTTCTATGGCGGGGTAATTATACAGATAAGGACTGCCTGCATAAGCTTTAGTCCAAGCATGGGACTCTTGGAGAAACGTCCACCTCCTCTTCCTTCCAGCGTTTGCAGGACAGGACACAGGGCACGTCATCCGTCATGCCAGTCTGTCTATGTTTGACATAATACTTTCGATCTCATTGGTTTTCGTATTTTTTTGCCCAGGAACAAACAAGCACAAAACAAATGAAGAAGGAAAGCAAAGCAAAGTGTAACTCAATAGGTTTCCCTGGTCTTTGCCATGTGTTACTCAGTCCGTGAAATGCAAGAGAACATGACCTCACAATTATAACGACTACCGGATTTAAACAGGTCACTCAGCTAGGAATAGCACTTACTTGGAGCTTTCGACAGACCTCCGTCTGTCTTCTTCAGCGGTGGTGTGGCTACTGGGTGAATTGGCGTTCAGTGCACACGACCACGGGTCGAACCCTGGTCATGAACGATGAGGGTGTTGTACACCGATGGCAAGGTGTGTCTGCCCCGGTCCCGGTTGAGTGTGGGGTTGTTGGCGGCAATATGTATGGCCTCCTTCACCCCACGCTCAAACCATCTATTGTCACGGTCGAAAACGCTGATGTTTTCATAATCCAACTGATGTTGCTGGGGGTGTAGGTGGGTGCCTACTGGTGATGATTCCCTTTTGTGTTCTGTCAAGCGTTTTCGAAGATTTCTCTCAGTTTCCCCGACATAGTTTTCTTCACAGTCACGACAGTCTATTTGGTAGATCACTACAGACTTGTCCAGTTTGTCAGTTTTGTCCTTGGGGGCGACCAGCTGGCTGCGGATGGTGTTGATAGGCTAGCTGAAGAAGACAGACGGAGGTCTGTCGAAAGCTCCAAGTAAGTGCTATTCCTAGCTGAGTGACCTGTGTAAATCCGGTAGTCGTTATGTCTACCCCTCAGCAGTTAAAACTTCCACGACCTCACAATTGTTTCTCATCTACTATACAGAAAACGAATGCAAGCATAGACAAGGAAATAAGCTAGTAAGACCTTGTGTTAAAAAGATTACCTGTTCCGTGGTAGATGTTGGAGATATTATGCCATCTTTCATACCGTTCTTCTTCTGTGATTATATCATACCTGCGCACTATAACCCTCCATCTAGTAATTGTTGACCATTCACTGCAAAAAGAGAAGATTCAGGGATTAGGAACATTTATCTTTATGAAAATGCTTGCTAAGGTTTTGTTTGAATTCAACCCTGCCTGACAGTGGTGAATCCAAGTTATTTCATTATAAATTGCCTGCATTGCGTCCTGGATAAAATGCCCCCCTCTTACCGACCTGGTATTCAAACTCACCCTGTTGTGCAGAAAACTGTAACAAACATGACCCCTGATAGCACAGAACAACTGCAAGCTTGCTATGAGTGCACAGACTGGGACGTGATGTTTATGCTTGTGTTGATGTGAATGAAGCTGTTGACGTTATCTCTGATGATGTAACCTTTTTTGAAAACATGTTGATACCAAAGACAACTGTTAAAATTATTCCGAACAATAAGCCTTGGTTTTCGAATCTTTAAAGAAAACACTGAATTAAAAGAAAATTGCGTTTCAATCGAAAGATAATTCTGTAAAGAAAACATTTCAATGAAAACTAAGACATGAAATAAAGGACGCAAAGATGGCATACAGAAAAAAAGTAGAAAAGCAGTTTGAGTCGGGAAAATGCGAAATGCATAGGATGGCCTAAAAACTCTCACTGGACTGAGTAAATCACGAAGTGAATGTAATCTATCAGAAAAGGACTGTTATGATTTTGCTAACAAAGTGAATAATCTTTTTTGCCGTTTTGAAATGAAACACGTTGGTGAAAATTTGGAAACTGTGATGTTGAATATTTCAAACAGCTGTGATAACGATGAAGGACGTTTACATATTGATGATTCTGCTGTTCAAGGTTTGTTCAAAAAGTTAAAGATAATTAAAGCTGAAGGCCCAGACAAAATTTGTGGAAATCTTTTAAAATCATGTTCAGAACAAATATGTTTTATATGAACTGTGGAGTTGTTTCCATCTGTCTAGAAAAACCAACAATTTGTCCTGTACCAAAAAAAAACAAGACATCCTAGCATTTTGAATGACTATGGACCTGTTGCTTTGACATCTCTTGTAATGACATCTTTTGAATGCCTCGTCCTTCAGATTCATCTTCCTTAACTCACACAGCTTTGTGATTCATACCAATTTGTGTACAATCAGAACAGAAGTACAGATGATGCAATAATCACTCTTTGAAACCATGCATACACACATCTTGAAAAAGATTCTTTTGTTTGCCTCCTGTTTATTGATTTCACATCAGCTTTTAATACTATTCAACCACAGACTATGGCAAAGAAACTCCAAACTTAACAGGTCAACCCCAAATTGATTTCATGGATTATGAACGTTTTAGCTAGAACCACGTTTACTGGTGCACCTCAAGGCACCATTCTCTCCCCTGTACTCTTTACTCTTTATACAAATGGTTGTACTGGTTCTTCTGTCACTCCTGTCATAAAGCACTCAGATGATTCTGCTTCAGAAGATCTGTCACAATCAGATACAATTTATTTTCAAGAGGTTGAATGTTTTGTAAAGAGGACTGTCTAGATTTGAATGTTAGTAAGACGAAGGAGATGGTAATTGATTGATTGATACAAACAACCCCACGCCATAACAGGAGAAGCCAGATTTCAACGCACTCAGAAATCTCCCAAAGCTGCTACATTCGACAGTCAAGGAAACAGAAGGCACTTGCCTAGGACGTGGAAAATCATGAATGGGACAGTCAGAAGACAATATGCAGCTTGTGGTCCAGTTAGCAGAAATCAAAAAAACGAATGGATGGGCAAATACCTAGACTAGTTTAAACACCTCTACCTAATTACCATTGCTTGAGAGGAAGACGCTGTCGAGAATGGCCAGATGTCAAAACCAATGCAGATATTTAGACGTAAAAGAAGATATTGTTACATACACTGGCGGTAAGTCGGACTGGGGATACACAGTGAAGCAAAATGTCCGAACTCTTAATGGAGGCGGAAAATGGAGGCAGAAGCAGTGACACAATCACTTCATTGGCTCTCATTCACAGACCAACAATCACGTCATTGGCTCTCATTCACAGACCAACAATCACGTCATTGGCTCTCATTCACAGACCAACAATCACGTCATTGGCTCTCATTCACAGACCAACAATCACGTCATTGGCTCTCATTCACAGACCAACAATCACGTCATTGGCTCTCATTCACAGACCAACTTAAAACTCAAGTCATGATATTGAACGACCCCATGGACATACTTCAAAAAGTGCAGATCGAGATGGGAACCCTGCATGGCATGAAGTAATATACAACCTTCCATTGACGAGACTCATGGATGTGCTGCCCTGGACATGCTGGAGTTGAAGAACACGCGAGAGCAGACACACTGGCCGGCAATGAAACACTGACTGACTTACAGCTCGGACGATGTGACACGATATGAAACCTAAAGAATCAAAACGCAGGAGGAAAGCCACAATACCAAGGATCATCTTTCACAGGTGAGCATGAAGAGCGTAAGTGGTCGCACATCTGGATTTGAAGCCAGAGCAAGAAGCATCGCCCACCAAACAAACATTAGAATAATCTCTAGGCCAACGTTGTGAAGACTCCAAGAACTTAGGGCAGACATACACTGGGCCTTTCAATTACAGACACAACCGATCCAACACACTTGGACTGAGATATGACTTTGCATCCCTCAGGGCCCACAGTGTATACTGCAGAGGTGTGTCCGCTGGTGGGTCTTCATCGGTGGGGCGATTCAGGTGTGTAAAATCAGGAACATGCTTACACAAGCCCACAGATCACACACACACACATAAGATACACATCTTTGTACACACACACACACACACACACACACACACACACACACACACACACACGCGCGCGCGCGCACGCACACACACACACACACACACACACACACGCCCGCGCGCACACAAACACACACATGCACGCGCGCGCGCACACACACACACACACACACACACGCGCGCGCGCGCACGCACGCACGCACGCACACACGCACACACACACGCACACACACACACACACACACACACACACACACACACACACACACACACACACACACACAGGTTACCCTCACTTTCAAAGTTTTGCAGTTCGAGACTGTATACTATGTTTCAGGAAGCGATAGACTAATAGATAGATAAGCCACACATATTCCTTGATTTGAAAAAAAGAGAGTGGTAGTGGTCAACAGGGGGGGGGGGGGGATACTGCCTCACCAGTTAAATGTAATGGATGTACAATGATAAACAACACATTCGACAAACAAGATAGGAAGCAAATAGAATAGAAATTAGCTTGGCTCTTTTTTGTTCACTGAAGCAGGTTGGGAATGGGATTTGTTTTTAACAGATCTTTGCCCTTATTTTGTGTCATGTATTTGTCTTGTCTGAAGGCTGCGGTGTGGAGGGTGCCTGGCCAATAGCAGATATAATTCACATTCTTCTAAACAGCAGAATACTCTTTAGTTGCCGTCTACAGTGAACGGTTTATTAAGTTCCCTTTTCTGCTCACTTTCACTACATATTTGTCCACCCCTTCTTTTCATATCCGACTCTCCACCACCCAATTTCAAGTTCTTGAACTCGTTGTTCTCTTCTTCGATGATTGCATTGACTAACAGATGATTGCATTGACTAACAGATGATTGCATTGACTAACAGATGATTGCATTGACTAACAGATGATTGCATTGACTAACAGATGATTGCATTGACTAACAGATGATTGCATTGACTAACCTGAAGCATGAGGAAGCAGTTAGAACCCAACGTGTTTGTATGAGGGTCCCCGCACACCTGAAAACATGCTGACCGTTTCTGTAATACCACAGAGACACCAGGGATAAAGCGCGTGCTGTTCTTGGTGCCGGTTCCCCATTATCGACTCGAGGCATGAGCATCTGAGCTGCACACACACACACACACACACACACACACACACACACACACACACAACACACATATATATATATATATATATATATATATATATATATATATATATATATGTATGGGGTCTCTCGGTAAATATGGAGAAAAAATACCTTATCCAACAATGGTGGCTTTATTAAACGGTCTAAGAAGTGGTATTTAAATGATCAAGAAGTAGAGACTGTCTTCATATAATTATCGTGGTGTAATAGCCTCTTTAGTCTTAAACTGGACCCGCAGTGTTGAAACTTTAAGTTGTGAAGCCCTTCGAGCACTTACAGGGTTAACAGATGACATCCAAAATGAAACACTCTCCCCACCTCTACTATCGTCCATATCTAGGGCATAAACATCAAGTCGTTTTTGTGATATGGATTGGCAATCTTGGGCTTTAAACAACACGATTCTATTGAACAAGTGCAGATTAAGGTTTGTAAAATGATATTAGGGATTGTAAGGACCGTCCGAAATGAATACGCGCTTGCAGAATGTGTCGGATTTCCTATTTATATATATACAAACATCAAGATTGTGAAATACTGGTGCAGAGTTCTACATCTAGCAAATGACAGGTATCCCAAACAGCGTTATAACGCGTTGTATATTCAAGATCGGTCTGGAAGAAAGAACTGGCTTACAAATACAAGAGCTATTTCATGTATTTACAGTACTGGACATGTTTGGGAGATGCAGGATCCTGGCCGTGTACAGACATTGTTGTCATCACTTAAAACTAGACTCCTAGATATTGATCGTTAAACCAGGCAAGACTCTTTTACAATAGTGCAAGATGCCTTTATCTGCCATCCTGAGTTCATGAAAGCGGCATATGTTACTGATCTTGATGATGTAAAGCTTAGAAGAGCATTGTATCTACAGAAAAGCAACCGACTTCCTCTAAAAGGTAGCCCTCGATTTGGCAAACTACCAAATGAGGGTACACGTAAACAATAAAATGGGAACTGCATTGAAGACATAACACATTTTATACTTGTATGGCCAAGATATTTTTCCGTAAGAACGAAATACATTCCTCACTACTACTACTACCATTTTCATTCTCAGCAAAAGATTTTTTTTTAATTTTAAGACTTAAAGGAAAGTTGGTGTACAAAGTAGCTCTCTATGTAACAGAATGTTTAGAATTAAGAGAACAATTCGGATATCATGAATGAAAACAGATCTTTCATGATACTCTGTATTGTGAAATCTTCGCCTGTTCATATGGGTCAGGTGGCCTTGAAAAGACTAAATAGCACAAATTGTTATGAATGTTATTGTCAATACACACACCCATGCATGCACGCACGGATGCATGCAATCACACATACACACAAGCTGGCATACACGCGTGCACCTAGGCATATGGGGGCTGGAATAGGTCGGTGGAAGAGCGCAGGACTCATAATCTTGGTGATCCTGAGGTTCGAATCTCGGCAGGGTCGTTTCGGTACAGGGGGATTTTTTCCTCATAGTTAACTCTGACTCCATTTCCCACACAGTCCTTCGAATGAGACTATAAACCGAGGTTCCGTGTGTGAACGCACGCAAAACACGTAAAATCCCATCATCAACTTTCGGAAGAGAAGGCCAGTTTGGCCGTTGATATTGATGACACATTACACATAGCATGCACTCTGCGTGAGAAATGGAAATGACGGACATACGGAAATTGAGTGAACGATATCGAACGATATCGTCTGGATGACATGGGAAACCACTGAATGAAGCACCAGCTGGCAGCTCTTCAATCGGCACTACCCAGGTAGGCTGCCGTTGTGCAAATGATTGTGTGGATTGTAAAACGCTTAGCGCTTGGTCTCTAGCCGAGCAGAGGCGCTATATGTAAGTATTTATAATAATAATAATAATGTTAACAATAATAATGATAATAATACACATGCACATCTGAACACACACACACACACACACACACACCGCGCGTGCGCGCGCGCGCACGCACGTACGCACGCACGCACACACACACACGTATACGCACACACACACACACACACACACACACACACACACACACACACACACACAGACACACACACACACACACACACACACACACACACACACACACACACACACACGCACACACACACACGAGAGCCTGTTGCGACTGGCAATCGCCCTAGAGTACTTGGTAGTTTGCTATTTGCGCAGAACTATATACAGAATTGGCAAGTCCCCTGGTCTTCAATTCTGTCAGCGAAGCTGCCAATTGTCATTTGCACCAGGATGGTTGGCATATAGCCTGACAGACTTTAAAACGAAATTTTCATTGATGTTTGTGTGTTTGTGTGTTTGTGTGTGTGTGTGTGTGTGTGTGTGTATGTGTGTGTGTGTGTGTGTGTGTGTGTGTGTGTGTGTGTGTGTGTGCTCATTGTAATTTAGTCTCTTGTGGATTCATTCCAAGAACTGGCCCTCAGCACTTGTGTCTTAAGAGGTTATCTTTTTTATATTTTGTACTTTTCACAAGAAAATATAGCTTGTTTTGCTCTTTCATGATTTTCTTTTGCTTCTTAGGTGGCACCTTTGGTTGGTTTTTTGAAAACTCAACAAATATACTACGGTATTGCACACCAGCCTTTTCTGGGATAGCATTCTTCTTAAAACTGAAAAGGCAGAGGAGTCAAATTACCACTTTCCGCGGTCACTGAGGAGAAACAATCACGTTTCAAAATTTCGGTATCTGACCAGGAGTTATATGTTAGTGAGTTTCCTCCCCCTTGGAGATTATAAGCTTGCTGAAGGCTCATTTTGAGAAGCATCTATTTTATTTTTCCGCATTCACCCACTCAAGCACATACTGTTAGTTAGGCAGAATTATCTACCACTGCAGATATGAATGCTTATCTCCCCTATTTCTTCAATCTAAGACATGAGAGCAGGCTTTGTTTATAATTGAATATTTCTTGCAGTCACTGCAACACCAAGCTGCTCTGTAAGTTGGTGGAATGGTGCTTGGTCCTTATCCTTGGAATTTATTAGTTTATTGTAATTTAGTCTCTTGCGAATTCATTCCAAAAACTGGCCCCTAGCACTTGTGCCTTAAGAGGTTAACTTTTATATTTTCTACTTTTCACAAGAAAATATAGCTTGTTTTGCTCTTTCATGATTTTCTTTTGCTTCTAAGGTGGCACCTTTGGTTGGTTTTTTGAAAAAACTCAAGAAGCAATCTACGGTATTGCACACCAGCCTTTTTCTAGGATAGCATTTTTCTTAAAACCGAAAAGGCTGAGGAGTCAAATTACCACTTTCCGCGGTCACTGAGGAGAAACAATCACATTTCGAAATATCGGTATCTGACCAGGAGTTATATGTTAGTGAGTTTCCTCCCCCTTGGAGACTATACGCTAGCTGAAGGCTCATTTTGAGAAGCATCTATTTTATTTTTCCCCATCCACCCACTCAAGCACATACTGTTAGTTAGGCAGAATTATCTACCACTGCAGATATGAATGCTTATCTCCCCCTATTTCTTCAATCTAAGACATGAGAGCAGGCTTTGTTTATAGTTGAATATTTCTTGCAGTCATTGAAACACCAAGCTGCTCTGTAAGTTGCTGGAATGGTGCTCGGTCCTTATCCTTGGAATTTATTAGTTTATTGTAATTTAGTCTCGTGGATGCATTCCAAGAACTGGCTCTCAGCACTTGTGTCTTAAGAGGTTATCTTTTTATATTTTCTACTTTTCACAAGAAAATATAGCTTGTTTTGCTCTTTCATGATTTTCTTTTGCTTCTAAGGTGGCACCTTTAACTGGTTTTTTGAAAACTAAACAAACATACTACGGTAATGCACACCAGCCTTTTTCTTGGATAGCATTCTTCTTAAAACTGAAAAGGCAGAGGAGTCAAATTACCACTTTCCGCGGTCACTGAGGAGAAACAATCCGATTTCGAAATATCGGTATCTGACCAGGAGTTGTATTTTAGTGAGTTTCCTCCCCCTTGGAGACTGTAAGCTTGCTGAAGGCTCATTTTGACAAGCATTTATTTTATTTTTCCCCATTCACCCACTCAAGCACATACTGTTAGTTAGACAGAATTATCTACCACTGCAGATATGAATGCTTATCTCCCCCTATTTCTTCAATCTAAGACATGAGAGCAGGCTTTATTTTTAAATTGAATATATTATATATATATATATATATATATATATATATATATATATATATATATATTTAAAACAAGTTAAAAGAGGAATCTTAAAACTATCTACAAATTTGTTTCAAGCGTGTTGCGCTGATGACAGCGCAACACGCTTCAAACAAATTTGTGGATAGTTTTAAGATTCGTCTTTTAACTTGTTTTAACTAATGTTGCTCCCCAAGGGGTTGAGCACTTAAAAAATTGTTTTAGGCATTTTAAATATACTGATATATATATATATATATATATATATATATATATATATATAATATATATATATATATATATATATGTGTGTGTGTGTGTGTGTGTGTTGCGAAAGAGGTCTTATTCACTAAATTGCTTGCGTCAGTGACAATTTTAACCAAGGAATACAAAAAAACAACACTTTTTTATTCACTTTCCCCGTTGATCAGGTTCGTTCTGCGGAATGAAAATGGCGGACATTCTTATTTCGACAGGGTGTACAGCTGAGTACCTGTAAGATTCGACAGGGTGTACAGCTGAGTACCTGTAAGATCAGAGAAGATAAAATGGAGAAAGTTGAAACTTAACTTTCAGTTTGGTTTTTTGCTGCCTGATCATATCAACATCAGACACTACAGGGATCGCGTCATACGAACTCTTTTGAAACTATAAAACTCATGTTGGTGCACAAACTCTCCCACTACAAGCGTGAGTTGTACTAAGGCATGACCGATCTGAAATGTTTCTGGTGTGCATGCGTTCGAACATGTGTGTGTGTGTGTGTGTGTGTGTGTGTGTACGCCACTCGATCATTTCTCACCATTGTGTCCAGGGTAGGCTTAAGTTAAAAGCCGTTTAGGAAAAACCCTAATGCCCCCTCTTTTCATAATCACAATTGAAAGCGCATTTTTTTTTTTCATCAGCTCTTTGTTTTATTTTCCTAAATCCTGACGATACAGTCCTGTAGAAAGTACTGTTGTTGAATGGAAT
>CM031620.1:2448808-2451308 GCA_018398815.1 Conus ventricosus | reverse complement strand
CATCTGGTTTTTAATGCTCTTAACTGTACTTGTTGTTCAAATAGTATATGTAATGGTGTATTTGCGTGATTTTTCCGATTACGATTATGTGGTTTATTATGTTTTGATTATTGATATTGTTTCCATAGGCTCCAAACAGAATGTCAAAACGATCTAAATTCATGGGGATACCTGTCTGACCATGAACATAACTTTCCATTTTCTTCCAAAATGCTTTCAAAGGGGGACACTTGTAAAAGAAATGTTCTTTGTAATCCACTTTAGTTCTGCAAGCGGAACAGTTACTATCCTCTACCAATTTCATTTTATGCAACAGAATATTTGTTGGGTATATATTATGAACAATGTACCACTGCAGCTCTCTTAATCTGATTTCTTTCGTAACAGCATGTGCCATTAGCCACAAATCCTTGTCTATTTCGAAGTTCAGATTTCTAAGCCAAAACCCATGAGCACACGTCTTTAAGTCTTCAGTAAACAAGTGGGGTATGTTTTGCTCCCATAAGGAAACCTAACACAGAGTAACTTTTATTCAAGACTGGCACAGCCTTTTAAACTTGAATAAAGTCAGACAAAATACATAGACGAACAATCTAATAGCGGGGGAAAAACAAGCGCAGGCCAACAACTGAACTGTCTGGCAAAGATTTGGACTTGAGGGGAGGGGAGAGGAGTTTGAAGATGGAGAAACTGGGAAAACGAATTTTAAAAAAATTATGTTACAGATATGAAAACTCTTCACTAGCTGCGTAAGGGAACCATCGCAATCCCTTTTGAAGGCAGATATATTTGTATTGCCTGCTCCGAGGCCTTTCGCCCGCTGGATCGGGACTCATCAGGGAGACACGGCTGGTTGTGTCTGCGCTCCGGCGTCAAATAGAGACACACCACAGTCCATAATACTGTGGTGTTCTCACCACCATGGGTGCAAAAAAGAATCCAATAGCACCCCCAGAGCAGCCAGCGAAGAGTAGTAAATGCAACCAAACGAAAGTGTGGGGAGGAAAAAAAGTTGTTGTAAAACTAAAGACATTATGCAAAATAATATAAAATGTAGGGGACAGTCTTTGAGCCTACGCCTGAGGATCCACCCAAAGATGAAAGGGAGATCAAAAGACAAACACACAGAAGGACAGAAACAAATACAAATAACCTCAATTTAATCAAAGCAAAATCGGAAATGAAATGAGGTAGGGAACAGTAAAAGATAAACAGTAAACAAGTGGGGTATGTTTTGCTCCCATAAGGAAACCTAACACAGAGTAACTTTTATTCAAGACTGGCACAGCCTTTTTAAACTTGAATAAGTCAGACAAATACATAAATTTCGTTTTCCCAGTTTCTCCATCTTCAAACTCCCCTCTCCTCCCCCCTCCCCTCAAGTCCAAATCTTTGCCAGACAGTTCAGTTGTTGGCCTGCGCTTGTTTTTCCCCCACTATTAGATTGTTCGTCTATGTATTTTGTCTGACTTTATTCAAGTTTAAAAGGCTGTGCCAGTCTTGAATAAAAGTTACTCTGTGTTAGGTTTCCTTATGGGAGCAAAACATACCCACTTGTTTACTGTTTATCGTTTACTGTTCCCTACCTCATTTCATTTCCGATTTTGCTTTGATTAAATTGAGGTTATTTGTATTTGTTTCTGTCCGTCTGTGTGTTTGTCTTTTGATCTCCCTTGCATCTTTGGGTGGATCCTCAGGCATAGGCTCAAAGACTGTCCCCTACATTTTATATTATTTGCATAATGTCTTTAGTTTTACAACAACTTTTTTTCCTCCCACACTTTCGTTTGGTTGCATTTACTACTCTTCGCTGGCTGCTCTGGGGGTGCTATTGGATTCTTTTTTGCACCCATGGTGGTGAGAACACCACAGTATTATGGACTGTGGTGTGTCTCTATTTGACGCCGGGAGCGCAGACACAACCAGCCGTGTCTCCCTGATGAGTCCCGATCCAGCGGGCGAAAGGCTCGGAGCAGGCAATACAAAATATATCTGCCTTCAAAAGGGATTGCGATGGTTCCTTTATGCAGGTAGTGAAGAGTTTTCATATCTGTAACATTTTATTTTATTTTATTTTTTTTTCGCAGTTTCTCCATCTTCAAAACTCCCCTCTCCTCTCCCCTCCCCTCAAGTCCAAATCTTTGCCAGACAGTTCAGTTGTTGGCCTGGGCTTGTTTTTCCCCCACTATTAGATTGTTCGTGTATGTATTTTGTCTGACTTTATTCAAGTTTAAAAGGCTGTGCCAGTCTTGAATAAAGTTTACTCTGTGTTAGGTTTCCTTATGGGAGCAAAACATACCCCACTTGTTTACTGTTTATCGTTTACTGTTCCCTACCTCATTTCATTTCCGATTTAAGTCTTAAGTTGCATTTCCTTTATCAGTTAATATTTTACTGATATGTTTTGGTGTTAAACAGTAAGCTCTGTAATCAAAGTAATTCTGTATCCCTTCTTGGCAAGGATTTTCACGTATTCAGTTTTTCCAGGATGCAGGTATTG
>CM031620.1:2438808-2441308 GCA_018398815.1 Conus ventricosus | reverse complement strand
TTTTATCAATGTAGTTTGCCGTTTTCTCGGATCATAATTTCGCTAATATATAAGATCAAACTGAACGCTTTGCATCTTATTAAGTAAACTTTTCGGAGCACTGAAAAAGACTTCCTGCCCGTAAGAGAGTATAGAACGTATCAGTGACAATGCGAGCTGTTTCAGTACATTAGCATCTTGGCCCCAGTTTTGTTTCTGTATAACTTTTAAAAAGTTAAAGCTTTTTCGATCCATTGTTAATAAATATTGTATATGATAATTCCATGACAATTTTGAAGTAATGTATACTCCGAGAAATTTCACCATTTGTCTGTATTCTATAGTCTCGCCTTTGATTTGAAAAATGGGTAATTCTGATGGATCTGGCCAACTATTAAAAAGTAGAAGATTTGTTTTTTCCGGTGATAGCATTAATCCATTCTCCTTCATGTAGTTACTTAGTTTATTGAGTTCCAGTTGATTTTTTTTTTAAATAGTTAAGCTGTCTTTTGGGTGTTTTCCTTTTCATAGTAACTTTCATCCACATAACTATGTCATCTGCATATTGTACTAGTACAACATTATTCGATACAGACTGTGGCAAATCATAAAGCAAAATATTAAATAAATAAGGGGCAATAACTGACCCTGTGGGATTCCCATTTTAGGAAATCGTAAGGTGGAATACTTGTTGCCAACATTTGTCTGCATGCTTCTTTCAGATAAAAAGTTCTTAATATAGCCATATATATTTCCAGATAGACCAATACATTTTAGTTTGTATAGTAATCTGTCATGCCACACGTGATCGTAGGCTTTCTTTATATCAAAGAATGTGGCCAGTATATTTTTCCTACGAGCAAACTGATGTTTAATCTGCGTAGTCAGTTTAACTAAATGGTCAACTGTACTTCTACCCTTCCTAAAACCAGCTTGGTTATTGGCAATAACTTTTTTTTATCACAGTAATGAATTAATCTGTTTAGAACTATCTTTTCTAGCAGCTTCCCTGTGTGTGATGTTAGAGCGATAGGTCTATAATTGTTTATATCTTTTTTTTTGACTTTCCTTGTTTAGATACTGGAACTACGATTGAGTGCTTCCATATTTGGGGAATACAGCCACATCCCAGCATTTCTGTAATAATTCGTGCAGTAGTATTATCCAGTTATCTGGCAGATGTTTAATAGAATGATGGATATTGCATCTGCTCCAACAGCTGTTTTCTTTGCGCTTGAAGAAACCAGAGTATCTTTTAGTTCACTTAAAGTAATTGGAGCATTGATATAATTTGCGTTATCTGCTACAGGATCTTTGTACATATCTTTTTGGGCCTCATTTACCCTAAACGTTCTGATTTCATGTGGAAGTTTACTAGGAAGCATTGTGTCCGAAAAAGAGTCAGCGAACGACTCAGCCTTTTGCAAGTTTGTAGGAAGATCATTGCCTTCAATCCTGATAGGATATAATGGTAGATGTATCCCATTTTTCATATCATTAAGTTTTTTCCATATCTTTTGTATATCTTTATGGCTGTAAACCTCATCTGTGCAAAATGTAGCCCAGTACTGCCGCTTCACTTGTGCTATGGTTTTATTACTGAGTGAATTTGCTTTCCTAAGTGGAGTGTGATTTTCTGGTTTTTTATCCTGTAAGTAGACTTTGAATAAACGTTTCTTTTCATTTACAACTTTCTCACAGGCTTCGTTCCACCAGATGTTTCCCAAATGTTTGTTAGACTTCAAATTAGAATACTTGGGTATGGAACAGTCAGCGGCTTCCGTGAATTTTGAGCAAAAATTATTGATATCATCATCTCTTATGTCATTAGTATTTTGTGATTTCAAAATATTTTGAAATAAGTTCCAGTCAGCACAGTTATAATTATATTTTGCTATGCCATCTTTATCTGTACTATCTTGGGCTAGTTTATCATTTAGCGTAATAATAATGGGTTGATGGTCACTTCCTAAGCAATCTGTAAGCGTGTTCCAGTCACTATTTGGTACGAGAATGGGGAAATGAGTGAGTGTGTGTGTGTGTGTGTGTGTGTGTGTGTGTGTGTGTGTGTGTGTGTGTGTGTGTGTGTGTGTGTGTGTGTGTGTGTGTGTGTGTGTGTGTGTGTGTGTGCGCGCACGCGCGCGGGCATGTACGTGTGTGTGTGCGTGCGCATGCGGGCGCGTGCGGTTGCGTGTGTGTGGTGTGTGTGTGTGTGTGTGTGTGGTGTGTGTGTGTGTGTGTGTGTGTGTGTGTGTGTGTGTGTGTGTGTGTGTGTGTGTGTGTGTGTGTGTGTGTGTGTGTGGGTGGGTGTGATTGTGTGTGTATGTGTATCTAGGTATGTATGTGAGTGCGTGCGTCATTATGTGTGAGCGCATGCATAAGTGTGTATTATACTTATGTAATTGGTGTGTATTTATATGCATTATAGTAATGTTTGACGAGATGGCATGTATGTGATATACATGAAGTTGGAAATCATGTAGAGAATATGTAGTCTATCGCACGTTTTCTCCCCTTCCTT
>CM031620.1:2403808-2428808 GCA_018398815.1 Conus ventricosus | reverse complement strand
GCGCGCGTGCATGCGTGCGTGCGTGCGTGCGTGCGTGCGTGTGTGTGCACATACAGACCAAACAGAAAAAAAAACGTTTTCCATAAAGGAGGAAAAAACGGGGGAGCAGCTGGGGGCATAACTTGTGAGCTATTGTGCTGGCCGGAATTGCTCAGTTGGTAGAGCGCCTGACTCGTAATCTTGGTGATCCTGGGGTTGCGGGTTCGAACCTCCGCCGGGGCGTTTCGGTACAGGGGGATTTTTCCCTCGGAGTTAACATTGGTTCTGACTCCATTTCCCATACAGTCCTTCGAATGAGACTATAAACGAGGTTCCGTGTGTGAACGCATGCATAACATCTTGCACACACGTAAAATCCCATCACCAACTTTCGGAAGAGTAGGCCAGTTTGGCCGTTGGTATGGATGACACGTTACACATAGCATGCACCCTGCGTGAGAAATGGAAAGAATGAAGGAAGTAAGGAAAATGAGTGATCGATATTGAACGATACTGATTGGATGACACGGGAAACGACTGAATGAAGCGCCGGCTGGCAGCTCTCAGTCGGCACTACCCAGGAAGGCAGCCCGTTGTGTAAACGAGTGTTGATTGTAAAGCGCTTAGAGCTTGGCCTCTAGCCGAGAATAGGCGCTATATAAGTATTCATTATTATTATTATATAAATTACAAGTTGTGGGCTATTGTGCTGCCATATAAATTACAAGTTTTGAGCTATGGTGCTGGCCATATAAATTACAAGTTGTGAGCTATTGTGCTGGGCATATAAATTAAAATTTGTGAGCCATTGTGCTGGCCATGTAAATTACAAGTTGTGAGCTATTGTGCTGGCCATATAAATTACAAGTTGTGAGCTATTGTGCTGGCCATATAAATTACAGGTTGTGAGCTATTGTGCTGGCCATATAAATTACAAATTGTGAGCTATTGTGCTGGCCATGTAAATTACAAGTTGTGAGCTATTGTGCTGGCCATGTAAATTACAAGTTGTGAGCTATTGTGCTGGCCATATGAATTACAAGTTGTGAGCTATTGTGCTGGCCATATAAATTACAAGTTGTGAGCTATTGTGCTAGCCATATAAATTACAAGTTGTGAGCTATTGTACTGGCCATGTAAATTACAAGTTGTGAGTTATAGTGCTGGCCATGTAAATTACACGTTGTGAGCTATTGTGCTGGCCATGTAAATTACAAGTTGTGAGCTATGGTGCTGGCCATGTAAATTACAAATTCTGAGCTATTGTGCTGGCTATCTAAATCACAAGTTGTGAGCAATTGTGCTGGCTATGTGAATTACAAGGTGTGAGCTATTGTGCTGGCTATCTAAATCACAAGTTGTGAGCAATTGTGCTGGCTATGTAAATTACAAGTTGTGAGCTATTGTGCTGGCTGTTTAAATTACAAGTTGTGAGCTATTGTGCTGGGTATGTAAATTACAAGTTGTGAGCTATTGTGCTGGCCATGTAAATTACAAGTTGTGAGCTATTGTGCTGGCCATGTAAATTACAAGTTGTGAGCTATTGTGCCGGCTATGTAAATTACAAGCTGTGAGATATTGTACTGGCCTTGTAAATTACAAGTTGTGAGCTATAGTGCTGGCCATGTAAATTACAAGTTGTGAGCTATAGTGCTGGCCATGTAAATTACAAGTTGTGAGCTATTGTGCTGGCTATGTAAATTATAAGCTGTGAGCTAATGTGCTGTTCAAATCATTTGAAACTGATGTCACATATACACACCCCAATGCAAAATGTTGTCGCATTTTCATCTTCATGGTGACCCTAGACACGACTGGGTCACCTAATTTAGTAACATTGGTATGAACTGGGGAGAGAGAGAGGAGAGAGAGAGAGAGAGAGAGAGAGAGAGAGAGAGAGAGAGAGAGAGAGAGAGAGAGGAGAGAGAGAGAGAGAGAGAGCGTGCACACACACACACACACACACACACACACACACACACGCACGCACGCACGCACGCACGCACGCACGCACGCACGCACGCACGCACGCACACACACACACACACACACACACATTGACAGAAACCCACACACCAACAACAGCGGTTTATAAACACACACACACACACACACACACACACACACACACACACACACACACACACACACACACACACACACACACACCTGACTGTCACTTTGTCTTTGGATTGTTTTCTTCTAACAAGCCATGCCAGCAATCTTTCTTCTTCTTCATTGACAGGTTCATCGATGTCCTCATCGTCTGAGTCTAAATATACTGTCTTGCATTTCAGTTGGGAGAAGGGGGATATTGCGGCGTCAGTGACAGGGGTTTTGGCAGTGATTGAAGAGGTTTGCGTGCACAATGTTCTGGGTTTTTCTAACTGGCATTGATGTTGACTGACAAAGTGACGTCGACCCCCTTTCATCAGTGTCGAAAGACGCTTGGGTACTCACTTGCACACTCTTACTCTCATGTACGCAGAGAGAGAGAGAGAGAGAGAGAGAGAGAGAGAGAGAGAGAGAGAGAGAGAGAGAGAGAGAGAGAGAGAGAGAGAGAAATTAGCGCTTGGTGGATATATGATGTCTTAGCACCACGGCATCCCACGCTGCGATGAATGACACTATACAGAGCCGCCTGGTACTTCATTGACACCACTGTCCGACCAACTGATGAGAACGCACAACACCCATGAAAAAACACCTGAAGGATCCACACAAACGCAGGAGGTACCAAAGTTATATCAAACGGCACAAAGAAGAAGCACAACACACGAATTACACACAAAGTAAATGACATCCAGTTATGGGATGTGTAAGCATAAAAAAGCATGAAACAAGAGAAAACATCAGCACAAGAATCTGGCATTTCTCGCTGTCTGCAAGTGCCAGAGCGCTGTGCCCATGCTCCGCGCTTCCGCGGGACTGATGTGTCACAACATGATACCACACTGCTTGATGTGTCACGATGTGTCACGATTTATTACCACAAAGCAAAAAGTATCACGCCTATATCTTGAAGATCAGAAACAGTTCATTATTGTTATTATTATTTTTTTTATTTTTTTTTTTTTGCTGTCCCAACTTCTGCGCCACCTCAGAGGCAGTGCACCCATGCCGCTCATTCCGACATCCCGTCCACAGCCACAGCCCGGTCGGCCCCGCCGCAGGCCCGGCACCAGCAATCCACAGGGAACAGTCAATGTCAAGTCGTCAAGAGGCAACCCACCGGAGGAGATACTGCACTGCTGCCGAGTCACTTCGGTGGTGTTCAGTGGCGCCTGTTCTGATCTAACATACGCAGAACACCACCTACTAAGCCCCCTACTGACAACAATAATTGCTCAGTCGCGGAGCCGGCGCGAGTGAGCTCTCCCTCCGGAGGGCGCCACCACGTCCGTCCAACGACAGCCCCCATGGACTCGCCGATACCGGCGACCCCGACGGAACTAAAGCAAGGCCACAGACGTGGAGAGGACATCGAAATTGAGGACACCATGAGAGCAGGGCATGAAGGGCCACAGAATTTGAGACATTTTTTTTAAAATGCTGATCAATGAGAATGAGGACGATTAAGATGATGCTACGGATTTCCATTTCGGTCTGAGACTACATGACAGGGCTGTACTCTACGCTTCCTTTCATAATATATCCCGGCGTCAACCAGGCCCGAGAAATACAGGCACCTGCACTGTTGGTCAGGAAATTTGAGCAACACTCTCAGAAACGCATCCATTAAGTGGATGAAACTCGACTGTGTGGTCCCAATCTTCCCAACCGAGTCCGCAGCAAACTCAACTCTGGGTAGGAGCCGGCCGGGGCAGGAAAACCCACATGACTCTGATGGGATTCGAACCCACGACCTCCCAGCTGGGAGTCCGCGACGCTAACCACTTCACCACGGCGGCTGGTTGAAACAGTTCATTATTGCTTTTATCGCAATAGAGCTCCCGAATATTCATATTTCATCACTTGAGAACACCGCCGCATCTATTCTTACGTCATTAATTCCACTACACCAGCGTTTACATGAATTAAGCATATAGTATCACACTCTCTGCACCCGTTCTACCCATCTGGCACAAACAGCTATGGTATCTGCTCACAAAAAAACACCGACATATTAGAAGTAATCTGTTCATGTTCCCGCCAGCCAAGATCTCTGTCTGCATTTTTCCTGTAAGGTTAAGAAGCATGCTTACGTGTTTGGCTATGCATACTGTACAATCATGTTTGGCTATGCATACTGTACAATCATGTTTGGCTATACTGTACAATCATGTTTGGCTATGCATACTGTACAATCATGTTTGGCTATGCATACTGTACAATCATGTTTGGCTATGCATACTGTACAATCATGTTTGGCTATGCATACCGTACAATCATTCACGTGCACTACAAACAGCAGGGGAGGCGTGTTTTCTCCCTGGCTTACACCGGTCGAGCACTTAGAGCAGTGTAAACACAATCTCCTGCATTTTTGACAAATGATCGTATGTTGCCGTACACATCTCTTTGTGTATCAGGTACTCCAGCTCACTTACGATCCGTCAGCACCTATAATAAACAAGCCAACCTGTCTCATTCGCATGGATGGTGACGTCAGAACATGTCTTGACTGTGGGATCTTCTTCATTGCAGAACGATCTGCACACTCAAAGTCAGTGCAAGTGTTGCTTCGCAGCTGGGATGTGCTATATGCAATCACTTTTTATACCACCCATCCCCACCCCCGCTCATCCAATCCCGCTTTCCCGCATCTCCAACCCCCCCCCCCCCCCCCCCCTCTCCCTCTTTTTATACCAAACCCACCAGCGTTCCCACCCCATTCTTCATTTTACACCGTTGTAGTATATTACACGGCAAGGAACTTTTCATATCTTCTTTTTTAACCTATGCATGTCTTTAAGACATGTTTGTATGCATTTTATGTGGATCCGATTGTGTGTGTGTGTGTGTGTGTGTGTGTGTGTGTGTGTGTGTGTGGTGGGGGGGGGGGGGTAGGGTGTGTG
Source organism: Conus ventricosus (assembly GCA_018398815.1). Lineage (NCBI taxonomy): Eukaryota > Metazoa > Mollusca > Gastropoda > Neogastropoda > Conidae > Conus > Conus ventricosus. Next base: position 2,423,811 of record CM031620.1, on the reverse strand, counting down.
TGTGTGTGTGTGTGTGTGTGTGTGTGTGTGTGTGTGTGTGTGTGTGTGTGTGTGTGTAAGAGAACAGGAAAACACCGATTCTAACTCACCCTAGCCCTCACCTAGGTTCGGGCTGGGCGACCTAGAATCGGTGTTTTCCTGTTCTCTGACAAGTAAGACTTCAATAACCAAAAAATAACAATTATCTACAAACACACATACTGTGTAGGATTATCTGTTTTCAATACTAATTTACTAAACTTGCTTGTCTTTTAAAACTAAGTTATATTTTTGACATAAAATCCGCACACTTATTCTGACTAATTTCTACCTACAAAACTTTGTATAACAGACAGGCCGAAACCTGATCGCTTAATTTACGGCTGGCGTAGACAAAGAGGCCTTTGTTCACACAGCGCAGGGCCCGCTTACAAACTGCGACCAAAAAATCAATAAAACACACCTCGCGAGCCTACTGGGGCCCGCGGTGCACTGGGTAGGTTAAATTGCATCAGCCAATGTTTTGGAACATTCTCGAGTGTCACGTGACACTATCACGTCAGGCCGCCACGCCAGCAAGACCGGTTTCGCCATTGTTTCCCGGACTACTGCACAAGAAGGTTGTGTTTTGACTGCGCTCCGGTGTGGCCACCGGAAAGTGAGAAAAGTGATTGACTTTAAAACTTTAGATTGGATTGGCGACAACTGTAGTGTGTGGACATATTTCTGCTGTGCGCGTGTTAATATTTAAAACAAGTGTTTCAAAAATCAAAAACAAAGAAGCAGTCGTGGGCATCCTTTGTTAAAGAAAAATGTTTTATTCATGATTCATAAGCAAGAAGGATGATTCTGCTGTCAAACGCCTTTTACCACTTTCCTAGGTTTCATAAACTGGGAATGAGTTTTGATGATTTACTGAACAAACGACATAAAATTCTAACCTACATGTTTGAGAATGAAGAATTTAGAAAGTTCTGGCAATCTGAAGTCTGATTGCTTTCAAGTCTGGTGGGCTGACAAAACCGTTCGGATCCGAACGGTTTTCTAAAAATAGATCTTACGTCACCTGCTTTCAAGTCTGGTGGACTGACAAAAACCGTTCGGACCCGAACGGTTTTCTAAAAATAGATCTTACGTCACTCCTGCTTTCAAGTCTGGTGGACTGACAAAACCGTTCGGATCCGAACGGTTTTCTAAAAATAGATCTTACGTCACCTGCTTTCAAAGGGGGGTAACTCCTGCACACCTCCACCCTACGCACGCACGTCCCCACCCCCACCCCATGCATGCACACCCCCCACCCCCACCCCACGCATGCACACCCCCCACCCCACGCATGCACACCCCCCACCCACGCATGCACACACTTAAGTCACTTTTAAGTTCTTAACTTAAGTCACCTCAAGTCACTTCAAGTCGCCCCAAGTTCTTAATTAAGTTCTTAATTAAGTTCTTAATTAAGTTCTTAATTAAGTTCTTAATTAAGTTCTTAATTAAGTTTACTTCAAGTTCTTAATAAGTTCTTGATCAAGTCATCTTCAAGTTTTTACTCAAATCGCCTCAAGATCATAACTAAGTCATCCTCTAAGTACAACCAAGTTCTTATTCAAGTTATAACAATACAATCTATGTTTTTATTTTAAATAGTAGATGTCTAATATAGTACACACACGCCTCAAAAACGCGTCATCGTCGAGGATGTCTTGCTTAACGCCCTTGGCGTGAGATCGGTTAGCATAGATCTTAATGAAGTTCTTACATCCTAAGCAAACCGCATTGATTACAATTCTGGTCTATGGAAATGCCTTTTATAGACTCCATGTCTTTATTTATTGACTCCATCATTTTAAACAAATAATAATCCGTCATGTTTTATCAAAAAAATTTAAAATTAAGTTCTTAAATATTATTGCATTTTAAATGGATCAAAATGATTTTTTGTTATTGGCGGTGCTGGCGTGCTGTTGTCTTCTGTATTTAGTGGTTCAGATTTTTTTGGCTGCTTTTGTTTTTGTTGCCATTCTTTATATATTTTATAACCGTAATAACTGCCCCCAGCAGCAGCAATGGCGCCAAAAATGGCAACAGTTTTAAGTTCAATAGTCCATGAAGACTTTGGTGCCCTTGAATTAACTTGCTCTTGTTCTGGAGCTGGCATTGAATCAACTTGTTTTGGCGTTGGCGGTGTTATGTTTTCATTATGAGTTATATTCTGTGATTGTAACTTTAATTTTCTTTGCCTGTTTAACTCTGCTACTCTTTTTCCTGCTGCAACACGCCCAGAATGCTTTAGCTTTTCACTCGTCACTATCTCTACCTGATTCAATGTTTCCTGATTCTGCTGATTTTCCGACTCGTTCATTTTGAAGGGAAATAAAATCTATATGATTAAAAGTAATTAATCCCATGATTAACGGCGATAACAATGTTCCAAATCTGTATACAGATCGCAGCTTAGAGACTCTAATGATTTTGTTAAAACTGGATCCTGCGTTAAATCATACGTAAGATCTTGTTCAGAATCAATGGGAGCAAATCTACTGACTAGTTTAGTGTACAAACTAAGAACCGTTTGCCCCACACTTTTTACCATTCTCGACCCCAGCTGCGCTTCATACCTGTTGTGATACTTTAAAATGTCTTGCGGCGACATCTGTTGAATCTGTTCTATGCTGAATTCAGTTCCGAGGAACTGTTTTGTTTTTCCACATGCTGCCAAAGAATACAGCCTTTCCTTTTTGGGCATAATAGCTTGATCATCAACTTCTTCATTTGTAAGCCCAAGACAGTTTAGGCCGCCCTGTAGCTGTAGTAGATCATCACTGTTCATGTTTTTTATTAATTATAATTATTTTATTTTTTAAAATGAGCACCGAAAAAAACTGTCGCCAACCTTGTATACCATTCTGCTGTTATTGGAGGTCTAAGTGTAGGATACACGATGCTTGGTAAAAGCTTGTTAAGAATTAAACCAGCGGATCTTGGCAAACTAGACTTTGAGGATTCAGCAAAACTGATTGCTGTTATTACAGCTTCATTCGCTACGAAAGATTTTCTAGTTAAGCAAGGAATAATTCCAGAGAATATAAATATGTAAAAAAAATACATTTATAAAAAATGGCTTCACTCGTAATGATGATAGGTGGCGCTGTGGTGAATGCGCTTGCTTTTAGCGGAAGTAATTACGCATTTAGTAAACTACGGGACGACGGCGAGAGAAAAAGGCATAACAAAGCTGTGGAGCAACTAGCTGCAGCACAAGATCGCTATGAAAAGCAGAGAATTGAGCAGTTAGATTTTATTAATAAACACACTGAAAAAACAGGGACACGCAGCTTATACATTTAAAGATGTTGATCAAGCAATAAAAGAATATTATCTTGTAACAGGCAAACCAATCGAGACATTGCCCCCACCAAAATTCAGCAATTTTATCAACCATCAGAAAAACAAAAGATTCAAGAAATCGCGTTTATTGTCGTTGGTATGACTGTTGTCTATTTTGTTGCGCATAATATTGGCTGAATAAAAATTGAACAAAATCTATTATTCGCCAAAAGGATATTGGAAGGGAATCACGGCAATTAAAAAGCTAAGCGAAGCAGCGGGAGTTAGATGAACAAACAGCAAAAGAATGGTTATCTAAACAAGCGATTTGGCAAATTTATTTACCTGCACCTAGACGAATACAGAGACCCACTTTGTCAATACAACTCCAAACGACACCCATCAAATGAACCTTCTATATTTACCCCATGATACGATTAGACGAAAAAGATTTAAGTACGCACTTACAGTCATTGACATAGCTTCAAGATACAAAGATGCGGAACCATTAACACAAAAAGAGTGCTTCTGCTGTTGCTGTTGCTATACAACTGATATATCAACGAGGCCCGTTAACTTATCCTCGCATGATTCAAGTCGATGATGGAAAAGAATTTAAAGGCCAAGTGAATCAATTATTGTTAAAACATAGAGTTACCATTAAAAGAGGCATTCCAGGAGTTCACAGATCACAGGCTTTAGTCGAAAACTTTAACAAACAGTTATCTGAAAGACTTTTCTCCTACCAGTATCACAGAGAGCTTATTGACAATTCTCGCAACACAGAATGGGTTAGAAGACTGCCCTCAGTTTTGCGCGCAATGAATAATGAAGAATTTAAAGGGCTAAAACCAGTACAAGCAATCAAAAACAAACAATAAATGTTGCTGAAGGAGAGTCTTCATCCAGCAAACTATTACCGTTTGGTTTAAAAGTAAGGTACCTTTATTTACCGGGGGAAGCAGAAGGGGACACTCGCATTAGGGCAACCGATCCAGTTTGGAGTGTTGATCCATATGAAAAAAAAGAATTGTAAAAATGAATCCGCCCGTGTATTATTTACGAGAAACTGACACAACAAAACAACCAGCTCCTCAAAGATCTTTTGTGAAAGAAGAAACTGCAGATAATCCCGCCAGACACAGTTCCGCTTTAATTAATTGACGGTTCTCCAATGTCCATATGCATATGAAAACTCTGGATTAACAAACACACGTTTAGTGTTTGTTCTATCTAATGACTTCTTTGTTACAACCGTTGTGTTGATTCATGTAGATTAGATCGCAGTTTTTACGTTGTCATGATGAAAAGTCTTATTGTCAAAACAATGCCTCTTTGTAGTTGTCATGTGATATGTTTGACTGCACAACACTGCGGGATATTCCCTTTGCTTTCTTAATAGTTTTCACCTGGCTCGAAATACTGTACATTTTTTACCTTAACCCCACATACTCCTTGATCACCTTTCCAGATAATTCATCCTTCATCTTTCCTAAAACCTTCTTATTAGTAATTGAATGCAAAGGCGAATCTTTAGGATAATCGGATGTGTCGTACCATCCACTCGCTCCTTTAGCTACTTCTAATTCCATGTCTTTATAGGCGTCTTCAGTAGGGATATCTATAACAAAACTGTCTGTATCTGTGTAAAGTACTCGAGACTCTGGATACAAGGGTTTGAAGTAGTCATAAAGAAATTCTAACATCAAAAGCTTTGATAATTCTAAAACAGTAAACCCAATAAATACAGGTTTGTCCATTTGACCTTTCTTTTTTTTTCATCATTATGCCAAAAAGCTGATCATGAAATCTCTGAAGTCCTGATAATTAGGTTTTGAAGTCAGCTTAATTGCTTCGTTCTCTTTGGTGACCAATCTGACATCTTTGCGCTTGTGCGGATTTTCCATAGTCTTTCCGAAACAACTGTTGTTCATTAGCTTGAAAAAGTCTTTTTCTGAAGCATCTGCGGATTTAGTTCTGAGATCAGTGTTCTTCATGATGTATGGTTTCATGAACTGTTCTTGATCAAAAGCAATTATACGATGAACAGCTGTTAACTTTAAAAACCATGTCTTAAATAAAATTGTAGAAGTCTGTAATGACAGACATAATTTTTTTTTGTCTCGAAGATTAGGCACAAGTTTAGGCGGCTCTCTTGGATTCATCTTTAGACTTTCTGCTGCTAATGGATAGTCATTATGCAGGTCATGGAGTTCAGGAGGATATTCTAAGTCAACTTCTAGAATGTATCCGCGCTGTTGACCCGGCGTCAAACTGCCCAACCACTTTAATGCTTTTTGAATATTATTTGTACAGCCACCTGTGTACATTTTAAAGTTGCGTAATGGAAGTGATTGCGCCATAGCCCAACCATACAGATTGTTTGCATCTAAATACATGAGATAGTCAGACCTTTTACTTGGATCATAGGCGTCCAAGTATTTGTTGTTGCTTTACAGTAATGGTGCGACGCCATACTAATTCCTCCACGCATCCGTTTTCAATCATCTGAATCATTGGTAGGTCAGACAATAAATCAATCTGTACTCCAGTAAACTTTAAGAAAGGTCCCAGCTCATCCGGGTGCAGAAATATAATGCGCAGGATCCAAACTGTAATGTTTCATGCAGGTCTTCCTATAATTTTCAAAATATCCGCCAACAAACATACATCAGCCATCAAGTAGGAGTCATGATAGTCTCCCATCGTTTTACACTCTAACTTCTGCCACGCATCTTGAGCATGCTGGTAATCAGAATCACTGATGTCCTTTCCTCTAAGACTAGAAAAGAACGCGCCTTTAGGTGGAAGTGTATCTTCGTCAAACCTTTCCCAACTGTTCATGTACTCATAAGGGTAAACACCCTTTCTAACGAGAGTTGGGTCAAAATATTCTTCCGTTATTGGGCAGGACTTTAAGGACATAGCCAGTGACTCTAATGAACCCATCATGTGCTGCATAGAGTCATAAAAAGACATGTTATTTAAAGTGAAACACATGTACTTTTCTGATGACTGTGCAATGCATGTTATCCTGAAGGCGTCGTCATACTGCTTCATTATAAGATGAGAGTCGTAACCTCGCAAGTTATGAAAGAATACAGGCAGCTTCCATGTCTTTGGTTCAAACTTTAGTTGAAGATTGCAGTTGTTGTGCGCTGCTCCTCTGAACTTTCCACTAATGTGATCATGGTCTCTTACTTTTGGATTGGCTTCCTCACTGAGTTCTAAACCACAAATCCAACAATGTGTGGCTGAGTCATACTGTTGTTGGTCTTCAGGCGCCATTATGATTTCAGATAAATTCAGATTATTAGAACAATCATTACGCACTTGCTGCATGCGCTGTAAAAATCTTCTAGCCGCATCTGGTCCTCTGTATAATTCTGGCGTTGAATGAGCGCCATCCGACCTAACAATAATGAAGGCAAATGACAAATCTGATGATTACTCATTAAGACTGTTTTTCGAAGTTTTTGTGGCGCTGGCCCCTCATAAGGAACAATGAGTGATTCAAAGTCTGCGTAAACTACGTATGGAGAATTTTGCATCCGTTTCCAGTTCTTAAAACTAACTTTAGATTCGGGCGGGGGCATAATTAGTTCCGTATTACAGTCAACTGGGCCGATACAATGTTTCTTATGTCAAGCGCGGCTGGAACGGATGGCATTCTTGTTAAACATTTTCTACAGAATTCTTGTTTATTGCCCAATTTTTGAAGTATGGGCCAATAATCTACTCATTGTGCGTATCAATGTGTAATGCGGTAGCCCCGCTGGTGAAAACATTAGTAGTAAGTCAACATGATTTTTGTCTGGCTCGCCAATCGTTGGACTGTTCTTGGACACTTTAATCGGCTGTAGATTTGTTTCCTCATCCCATGTGTAGATATTGACAGTTATTGGTTTGTTTTGTTCTTCAAACTGATCAATTTGTTCTACACTCACAGGAAAGGATATTCCACTAAAGTTAAGATTATTGATGTAAGGGTGATAGTTAGACACTCTTTCTGCGTTTTTGCGGGCGTGGATGCAGCCTTGCGAGAACACACCACATAAAACATTTGTTGTCTGTATTCTTTATGTTTAGAACTGCTCTTTTCGCAACTAATGCTGGAGGCAGCGGAATGTAAGACCTGCCTACAATCGGTGCATACTTAGCCTGTTTTAATCTAATCTCTAAGACTTCGCCCTTGACCAACCAGAGCCTCTCATTTTGGCTTCTTCAGCGGCCACATCAAACTGTGTAAGCAGTTCGTCTGCCCAACCGGGGTGTTAAGTCATTATGAGAAAGAATAGTCTGTTGTTTAGTTGAAACCCAGACTTCTAGATTTTCTTCATTTATTGTTATATAGTCGATTAAAACAGCTAACATTACTTTAACTGGCGGGTCTATTGTTAGTTTACCCGGAACTTGAGAAATAGCATGAGCAACACTTGCCCGTACGCTTGCTGGATCAATGACTTCTAAATCAATATCATTCAGTGCTCTTGATAAATCTTCTTGCATTGCTTCAAACAATTCGTACTGGACCTTCATATATTTTATCCATGCTGAGTTTCTTTCTAACTCAAAATATTTATTTAAATCAAAAAAAAAATAATTAATCAATATCATTAGTCTTTTTGTGTTTAGACTCATAAACTAAAGTATAAACACCCTTTGGCGTTGTTAATGTGAGCTGTTTAGAACAGAGTTTAATGTTTCGTTTACTTTTTTTAAGCATTCCTTTTTTATCTGCTCGGGGTCTGGCTGTTGAGAAAAACTTGTCCTCGCCTTTCTTTGAAGATCAAATTTTGTCTTTTGTAGTCATCAAAATCGGCCTGTAAACGACTAAATTCTTCATCCGTGATGTTTGAGTCAGCTAGTGCTTTATTTATAATCAGCTTGAAGGAACTAAGTTTAGCTGTTATTAGTTGAACTATAGCTGTGTGCTTTTGGAGTTTATTTTTTATTTTTTGCTAGCAGCACCTACAGCTAATGAACACAGGCCAAGAGCTAAAGAGAGGTAAAGCTGCGGGCGCACCTACGCCTGTTGCTAGAGGCCCACACTTGTTCCTGCTGATAGCGCACTTATAGTTGATGCTCCAGTATTAACATAGGTAACAGCATTAAAGGCAGCAGAATACCTTCGTTTTGGCTTTGTTGTATTTTGAAAGGTCCTGCTCTAGTTTTTGTTGCATTTGTGTAATGTTGGTTAATCTGAAGGTTTTTATGCCGGGGGGTTCTACTATCTCTTCTCTTGGCGACTCCGGTGCTGTAGGCACATTTGGATAAACTTGAACAGGCATGCTTTTTTAAAAATGAAAAAATAATTTAGTATTCTGTATCTTTTAATTTTTTCTTTTCAATATTCAGCTGTGCATCAATTAATAAAAACAAATGTACATTAAGCAGTTTATCGGCTTCTTTTTCTTTCTCAATTTGAATGTTTACGTCTTTAACCGTTCTCCCACTTCCATGCAACTGATTATCCTCTGTTGACCTTAGGTCAATCCATAAACCGTATTTTGATGTTAAATAATCATCGAGCCTAACACTGTGAAAGGTGTAGATCTTTAGACGCAAGGTCTGCTGTTGGACTTCTACCCCTCCCACCCCCAAACAATTTTCTATTTCGTCAAAATGATGATAAGGTCTAAGCCCGCTAGCGTAGATTTGGTTAGGACTACCATCAATTGTACATTGGCACTTTCGTTATTTTTGGATTAAAAACTTTTCACTTGCTCTTGCGAATGGTTCTTCATCTTCACACAGCAATAAAATACTTTTAAGCGATTTTACTGCGACACTAAGATTAAAATTCCATATAGCGTACTGCCCTGCTTTTAGGATATGTTGAATGATGACGCGCGTTTTCGTAATATATTACTAATTGTGGCTCATATTGTTGCTCAATCAGCCTTGCTAAAATTAGAGTTGCTAACAACATCAAACTCTAACGAGATGTCAGAAATGCTGTACTTTGCTTCGGTGTCTGTTGATCTGATAACACGTTTGTATTCATTAAAAGTTAGTTCGTATGACAATCTGTCTTTTAATGCTCCTTGAAAGTATGGCGCATGCGCTTTTAACAACTCAAAATCTAGGGGAATGGAAAAGCGATTTCCAAACGCATAACTTACAGCTAAAGCCTTTTTGCTGCTTTTAGCACCTGAGGCGAGTTCGGCGCCTATTCTAAGTTTTAGTGCTTCTTCATTGCCGATTCCTTGAAACGCAAGATCTTCCCTTTCATTCGCGGTTAGCCATAGATCAGAATAGGTTAAAAAATATGTCTGCATTGTTTAAAGAAAATACTTCTTGCCCCTCAAGTTTTACAGAAATTTTCTTAACGATTGCCCGCCCCAAAATTCTGGACAACTGTTCTGGTTTGGTCTGTTGATTGAAGCGAGTTCTATTTTGAAAGTAAGCCGTGCAGAGCCTGGCACAATCAAATCATCCGCTCTAGGTCTGGAAATCTAACAGTAAGAATTTGATCTGCATCAATAGTAGATGGATTATTTGGAACAGTAATATTCCGTTTATTTCCCTTCACGCCACGGGGTTCTTTCAGTCTTCTATGCGGGTCAAGAATCGAGCCATATACTTGTGACATTTTTATAAAACAAAATAAAAAGTTAATTATTTAAAAACATGGCGGGAATTGGAGGTGAAGAAGATTATGATATACTCAGAGGCATAAAAAACGCGAAAACAAACTGTATAGAAATTTGATGTAATTTGGCTACCGATTCCTTTGAACTGGTAATAGAAAGTGAGAAAAGCAATCGAACACCGCAAAAGTGTCCTTTCAAAGTTCATTCTGGTAGAAAATAAGGTCACATGAACTTGACCTTGACCCTGTGTTAACAGCAAATGTCAGTATCTGGTGTGACCACCTCGAGCATTGATCACAGCTGTGCACCTGCGGTACATCGAGCGCACCAGAGTGTTGGTCTGCCTCGGGGGACTTGCCACCACACCTGGCCCACAGCAACAGCAAGCTGAGCTGCTGTCTGGGGTCTGGGGGTTGAGCTGGTTCAACTGCCTCTGAAGGCATCCCAGAAATGCTCTATTGGGTTAAGGTCGGGAGAACGGGCTGGGTGAGGCAGCAGATTGATGCTGTTCTGCCTCAGGAAGTCTGCGTAGCACGGGCAGTGGTGCGGCCTTGCGTTGTCCTGCTGAAACAGGTTCTGTGGATGCCGCTGGAAATGCGGCAGGATGTGGGGCCTCAGAACTTGGTCGATGTAATGAACAGCACAGTGACCCCGTTACCACGTCCTGGACCCACATTTCTGGAAGATGACTGGCCCAATACGGCGATTTATGCCGATAGCCCCCAGATCATGATGCTTTCACCACCCCATGGGTCCCTTTCGGTGATGTTGGCATCCGTGAAGCGTTCCCTCCGCTCTTCTCCAGATCCGGATGCGGCCATCGCCTGGGTCGACGCAGAACCGGCTTTCATCACTGAAGAGGACTCGGCCCCAGTCCCGATGGCGCCAATGCACGTGGATCTGTGCCCACTGCAGACGGTTCTGGTGATGCTGGAGTGTCAGGATAGGTCGCCGGGCTGGACGCCTGCATTGGAGACCAACTGTGTTCAGTCGGCGACGCACGGTCCTGTTGCTGATTGGCCTGCCATGGTTGCCGACGGTGTTCCTGGCTGTGTTGGCAGCGGTTTGTAAGGCTCCCGTCGATGCTGACGAAGAAGATGGCGGTCTTGGGCTGCTGTGGTGACCCTCGGTCTGCCGCTCCTCGGTCTGTCATCAGTGGTGTTTCTTGCTTGAAAGCGGTCCAGAAGGCGATAGACGTGGAAATGTGGACTCCGAATGCGATAGCGACCTGCCTCATTGGAACCCCGGCCTGCAGTTGCCCCATTGCTATGCAACGATCTTGACGAGAAAGTCTCGGCATTATGTTGGCGCCTCTGGAAGGGATGATTTGAACTTTTTGGGGTTTGGAAATTTATAGCCCCACAATGGGGGCCACATTGAGTTGCAATTCACATTGATGCACGTGGCGTAGGTAGTCCACATGGCAAATGCACTCCTCGTGCCAAAAACGCTGACCCGGCAACATTCACCCACTGTTACGAGGTTACAACCGGCCAAGACACCACGTACTGCTAATGTTGCACGTGCCAACGACATTGCTTACGTCCTGTTCACAATGTGAACAATCGTGCACTGTCTCTATTTTTTCGCGTTTTTTATGCCTCTGAGTATATTAGTGATCTTGGAGACGCCAACATGGATGAAAGAACTCCTTTGACACAGCATCGCTCGGAGCTCTCATTGGAGGATGAAATAGTCGAAGGGGAGCAAAGGCGTGAATTAACAGAAAGTAAAGTCAGATCATTGTACCAAAGTTTAGAACTAGAACCTCCTGAAACTATATACCCTGATGATTTTAAACTAAAAGATAACCATTTGTATTTTAGAACCGACAAAGGAGAACTTGTTCCGCTTACGTTTAAACGAGACCCATCAAAGTTTGTAAAAATGGGTACAATTAAACAAAAGCTCAGTGCGAGCGAGCGGAATCGCCTTGGCTTTACTGAACCAAAATTAGATGTGGAAGCAGTTGCTAAACTTCAAAACATACAACAAAAACTCCCAACAGAACCCCAAAATATAGAACTTCAAGATTTAGGTCAAACAGTAGACGAAACAATAAATACAATAGAAGAAATCACTGAAGAAGAAGAAACAGCATTAAAAACTATAGATGATCCGCCGCTACAAGAAATAACAGCCATTAATACTGATTTAAAAATAACCAGAGATGAATTAAAAAAATATTTAGCAGAACTGGATGAACTAAATGAGCATATAGAAAAAGAGAAAATAAAACTCGCTGAGGCTGACGACGCCAACTTAGGGCGCGATGTTAAAGAAGGAATAAAACAAAGACTAAAAGAGCTTAGTAAACAAAGATCAGCAATAATACAAGAGTTGTCTACTACCCAAGAACAATTCCGAACTCAAGTGAGCAGAATAAGAGAAACTATCCGAAGAATTTTATATGAAAACACAACGCTAGCAGAACGAATAAGAACACTGTTTAGAGAGCAGGGAGTCACATTAGCAAGCGTTATAACTGCCTTAGGATTTGCAATAAGTACGTTGGTGATGGCTATTACAGGCGGTGGTGGAGGGCAAAGTCCAGTGCCTCCATCACCATCGCCTGATAAATCATGGGTAAAAAACAACTTGATCATCTTGCGAGTTTATTAAAAAAATTAGCTGGTAAAGCTATAGACTCTTTACCTGGTATATTAGGGATATTGTAGTTTGGCTTTTGTCTACTGCAAGCAAAGTAGTTGGCTTTATGGCAGAGCACTTATTGGGCGTTAGTTCTCTTAATAGTTGGATTACTATTCAGTAAGATAAAGACCAAGTAATCCTAGGACAGTTAATCCAACAACAAGTGCTGTCTTTTCATATCATGGTCATCGCGAACAAAGTCCACGTCTTCAACAGTCTTTGGCTTTGGGCCTCAGGGATTGGATGACTTAATCTTGGGGGTCCATGGTGTTTTTTTTATTGTTTGTACTATTACTGGCCCAGAATTTATGTCGTTTTTCCCAACCTTCTGTTCATTGCCTGCCACAATGATTTCATTGTTGTAGTTTATTATGTTCCTACCTGGAGTCTAAGGTCAGAAGGCAGCATGTATAAACCAGTGCCAACAGCAAAGTCTACTTTCGATCTTGCGTATTGTAAAACATTTTGGTACCTTTTTATACTTGAATCTAAATCAACTGTAGAATAATGGCGTCCTCTAAATTTGCTAAGTATTGTTTTTGTGCATCAAAGCCAGTAGAAGAATCAGTTATGCTCGACCTTGTCTGTGCTTGCGAACCTAGCAAACACCAAACGTAAGTACGAATAGAGTCGTTTATTCGTACTATTCCCGCTTGAGTTAGGCCCTCAGATGTGTCTAAGATAAATGTTGTCCATGCTGTTTTATGCTCTTGCTCTATGGGCCCGAGGTGAACGCCTGTGCCTGAAGAGAAAGATGTGTAAGGAGGATACCAGTCATAGTTATATTTTCTGTGCACGCCCCAATAATAAGGGGTGCCTAAACCATGATTAAGATCCGACTTTTGTCTAAAGTCTGTCTTAACATTAATATTGAATTCGTTACAGATCCTTTCAAAGCCTTCATGTCTATTCTGTTGCTGAATGGATTAAACGGTTTGTCATTGGGTAATGGCGCTTGCAGTTCAGTCAAAATACGTCTGAAGGTGTAATAAAAATGAAATCTATACACTGACCTCACCAAAGGATTAGGAGAATTTAAATGATCAGCATACGACACTCCACACCCAGTTGAGCACAAAACACAGAAAAGTTTAACTGGTTCTGATAAAACTGCATCGGATGACTGAACCATACTTTCGCGATGTAGTCTTTTTTAATAGGGGGTTAAGATATCTGCTTAATGGAGTACTCACCTTTTTTATGAAAAGTGTCAGTCTGGGTCACAGCAATGTCAAGAGTATCAGTTGCTATATTTTTAGGATTGTAGTGCGGCCCAACAGAATATTTGCATCTTTAGTATATTTAAAACGCGCTCATTTTTTATTTCGTTTAAAAAATGTTTTGTAACAATAACAACTCAAGACCGTCCTTCGTTTTTAGAACATGCTATTGATAACAATTGCGGAACCAAAATGGTCGCACATCCATGAAATTTTTTACAAAGTCGTATGGTTTAATATAAGCGAAACCAAGAAGAATAATAAGATTAGAAAATATGACACAGAAAGAAGCTTAATTGGCCAGGTAGCATACCTGATGGATATTACGGGTTTTGCTCACTAAAAGAAGCATTAAGTAACTATTGGCATCGCTCTCAAACTTAACACAGCAAATCTAAAAACAATATTAACATTCAAACCTGAAGAAGCAAGTTACTTTTTTGATAAAGAGCTAGCTAAAATGTTAGCTTTGCAACTGGCAGACAAGACGCTCAAAGATTTATTGGTAAAACCAGACAAAACTACTTATGAGGGGAAAGTCCGCTCGATCTTGCAGTACATTCATTACTCTATGTTCATTTGGATGAGCTGAGCACTGATGAAAAACTTATATGATGGAAGGCCCTCAACTGTTTTAAGAGCTCTTCCGTCAGGGAAAGCTGCATATTGCGATTATGAAATTATAAAATTTTCCCAAATTTTAAACAGTTTAAAAGATTAGTTTGTGGAGGGTCGATCATTTAAATAAAAAATTGCAGACAAAACAGGGAAAGTTGTAAAATGTGATAACCTGCACATTGTTTTGGAAATAAAATAATAAGTTGTACTAAAAAATGTCGCGTGGGCCAGAAGAACCCGGGAGTTACATTAGCGCCTGTGAGGTGTATAACTTTAGAATTAAAAGACCTTGCAGACGTTGCGGACTTTGAAACAAAATGGTGAGATAGGGCGCTTTGTATGGTTTTGAGTACACTAAAGATGGTGATTATAAACGCAAAGAGGTTGGCGACAACAAAAGGTTTCCTAAACTAGAGCAACTGCGCAATCTAGAAGCAAATAATGTTGGCCAGTATGAATATAAAATAGTTCGAAACCTGACCTCAAATGGCATTTAGAACCATATTTAGAATGGGAAATAAAATTTGAATTCATAAGCCCATTTACATTTTTTAGCCGCCAAAAAGTTTCAGAAAAGCATTCAACTCTGGCCCTTTACATGTAAGTCTTATGCCAGATGACAATAGTCGGAAAGAGATTGAAATAAAGCCGTATGGGAATAAACATACATCCTCCACAGAAGAGAAACGGTTTTAAAAGATGCTTCTACAAAATTACAATTCATTCCACAAATGAAATTAGGAGATGCGTTCACAATGATATTTGAAATTTCTGTCTTAAAAGATGTGAAGAGGAATGGGGCTGTGAGCGTTAGCGACGTCCTTCTAAAAGGAATTCTAATTAGCTGGCAAAAACTAGACGTTGAAAAACTTAAAGTTACTGTCGTCGTTATTCACAACGGTGAGGATATTAAGGTCATAACAACAAGCAACAAAATCACTATTAGTCTAAATAGAAGCAATCTTACAGAACTAAATTGGATTAATCTTACACATTTAGACCTTATAGGATTTTATTATACTGAACAGTTTTAACAGAAAGTATGATAAACATAATAACTGGATTAGATTAAATTCTATTATAAAACTATGGAGCAGTTAAACTTTATGATAAAAACCCCTCATTGTTCATTAATTTGTGGACAAACTGTTGTGGAAAAACAATATTTATCCTCGACCTGTTACAAACAGTTATCGTTATAATTTTGATCATATTGTGATTTTCTGCCCAACACTTAAATGGAACAAAGCATATCATGATAGAAGGTTTATATGGCTGATGATAACATATTTTTAGTTAATCCTAGCAATAAACTGAGTGAGTGTCTAGAACGCTTTTTTATATTGTTTGAAGGAACGCAGACACTATTTATTATAGATGACTGTTCAGCAGAAAGAGACATAGTTAAAAAGAGAAACACTTTTTTCGAAACTAGCTTTCAGTGGAAGGCATGCTGGGATAAGTGTGTGGATTTTATGCCAAAAATATAACTCAGTTTTAAAAGACTTTAGAGAACAGTTAAAGACTGTAGTTTTATTTCACATGAAAGACAGAGATGCATTTGATGAATGTTTGCGTGAAAATGATGTTATTGAAAACGATCAGGAAAAACATAGGATTAAGCAAAACTGAAATCTGAAAAGTTTTGTAAATTAGTATTGAAACGGATAATCCCACACAGTATGTTTGTTTGTAGATAATCGTTATTTTTTGGTTATTGAAGTCTTACTTGTCAGAGAACAGGAAAACACCGATTCTAGGTCGCCCTAGCCCGAACCTAGGGGAGGGCTAGGGTGAGTTAGAATCGGTGTTTTCCTGTTTTCTGTGTATGCTGCATATTTGTTAATGAATGGACATAATGGAACTTGAATGCTTTTAGTGAGCTCTTGAATATACCTACAACACATGGCCAAACGGCTACACATTAACCATAGTAGTAGTAGCAGTAGTAGTAGTAGTATAGTAGTAGTAGTAGTAGTAGTAGTAGTAGTAGTAGTAGTAGCAGTAGTAGTAGTAGTAGTGATTGCAACAGCAGCAGCAGTAGCAGTAGTAGTAGTATTTGTGGTGGTGGTGGTGGTGGCCATGGTGGTTGTGGTAGGAGCAGCAGCCGCAGCGGTAGTAATACTAGTAGTAGTAGTAGTAGAAGTAGCAGTAGTAGCAGAAATAGCAGTAGTAGTGGTGATAGTGGTGTAGCAAGAATCATCATTGCTGCAGTACCAGCAGCAGCAGCAGCCAGAGGGGTGACAGTTGGAAGTATTGGTAGTAATGGCAATGGTGGTGGAGGTGGGATGGGGATGATGGGGTGGTGTGGTGGTGGTGGCGGTGTTGGTGGTGATAGCGGTGGTGGCGGCGGTGGGGTGGAGGTGATGGTGGTGGGGTGGTGCTTGTGGCGATGGTGGTGGTGGTGTGTTACCATACTCTCCACTCAGGAACCCCCCCACCCCCTCCCCCCCCCCCCCCCCCCCACCCTCAGCCAGAAATCAACACTGGAGACTTAACTCCATGCTATGCGCTGTATGATCTGAAGAGGGTAGGTGAGACACAGCTATAATTACACACAAGCCAGCCTGTGTTATATAGTTCTGGTCTTTCTGATTGCACGTGGTCTGTCCGAATCTGCTATATATGTGTGTATGTATGTGTGTATGTATGCATGTATGTATGCATGTATGTATGTATGTATGTATGTATGTATGTATGTATGTATGTATGTATGTATGTATGTATGTATGTATGTATGTATGTATGTATGCAGCAATCATGATTCTTGCTACACCACTATCCAGCGGACGAAAGGCCTAGGAGCAGGCAATACAAATAGATGTATCTTCGAGATGGATTGCGATGGTTCCCTCAGGCGGCCAGTGAAGGGTTTCTCATATTTATAATACATTCCCCATTTACATCATCTTCAGGTTTTTTTCGTTTTTTTTAATTTTTTTTTTCTAAAAGTTTAAATCTTTGCCAAGTCATTCCTATAATGACAGAAGAATTGTTAACCTGCACTTGTTTTCCCCCACTATTTATTGTTCAGCATTTTATGTTTATATATATATATATATATATATATATATAATATATATATATATATATATATATATATATATATATATAGTTGAAACAAGTTAAAAGAGGAATCTTAAAACTATCTCTACAAATTTGTTTCGAGCGTGTTGCGCTGTCATCAGGATGGTTTTTGGTTTGCCCACCGCCGATGTTATATAGTGTGTGGGCTCTCGTTTGCGGTTGTTTGCACGTGCGGGTTGGCTGCACGTGCTTTTCTGGTCTTTCTGATTGCAGAAAAAAAAACACGTGCAGCCAACCCGCACGTGCAAACAACCGCAAACGGGAGCCCACACGCTATATAACATCGGCGGTGGGCAAACCAAAAACAATCCTGATGACAGCGCAACACGCTCGAAACAAATTTGTAGAGATAGTTTTAAGATTCCTCTTTTAACTTGTTTTAACTAATATTGCTCCCCAAGGGGTTGAGCACTTAAAAAATTGTTTTGGGCATTTTAAATATACTGATATATATATATATATATATATATATATATATATATATATATATATATATAATATATATATATATATATATCACCACATTTTTACATAAATCCGTTCATAAGAATAAATGGTTGAACGAGGGCTGAAGATCTGAGTATTGTAGGCCTATAGACCTCTCTCTCTCTCTCTCTGTCTCTCTCTCTCTTATAATACCCAGGCGACGCCGGGTAACCAGCAAGTCTATTATATAAAGCTGAGTTTGTCTGTCTGTCTGTCTGTTCGCTTATACACGGCCACAGTTTTGGGCCGATCGTCACCAAATTTGGTATCAAGTATCCTTGGTGTCCTACAAACAGCAACGTTGGGTCGGCGATCACGTGACGCATTGCGCCGTGACGCAATTTGCGTCCACGACGCTAAAATGAACATCGGAACACTACACGACACACAAACTCAGCTTTATATAATAGATTTATTATATAATAGATTTGGAAAAAGATGTTACGTGAATGTTTAGGGGGGGGGGGGGGGGGGGGGGGGCAATCGAACAAAACGCGCATACCCCCAACCATTTAATTTGAATTATGGACGAAACCAAGAACTTCTGATTCACGAAGGTCATTCATGGCAACAAATAGCACCGCAGAATGGACAATTCACGTCAACAAATACCACTGAAGAAATGACAATTAACGTCAACAAATAGGACTGTATAATGAACAATTAATGTCACCAAATTTTGAAATAGGACATATAATGGACAATTAATGTGAACAAATAGGACTGTATAATGGACACTTAATGTCAACAAATAGGACTGTATAATGGACACTTAATGTCAACAAATAGGACTGTATAATGGACACTTAATATCAACAAATAGGACTGTATAATGGACACTTAATGTCAAAAATAGGACTGTTAATGGACAATTAATGTCAACAAATAGGACTGTATAATGGACACTTAATGTCAACAAATAGGACTGTATAATGGACACTTAATATCAACAAATAGGACTGTATATTGGACAATTAATGTGAACAAATAGGACTGTATAATGGACACTTAATGTCAACAAATAGGACTGTATAATGGACACTTAATATCAACAAATAGGACTGTATAATGGACACTTAATGTCAACAAATAGGACTGTAATAATGGACACTTAATATCAACAAATAGGACTGTATAATGGACAATTAATGTCAACAAATAGGACTGTATAATGGACACTTAATATCAAACAAATAGGACTGTATTTAAAGGACAATTAATGTCAACAAATAGGACTGTATAATGGACAATTAATGTGAACAAATAGGACTGTATAATGGACACTTAAAATCAACAAATAGGACTGTATAATGGACAATTAATGTCAACAATAGGACTGAATAATGGACAATTAATGTCAACAAATAGGACTGTAAAATGGAATTAATGTCAAGAAATAGCATTGCTGAACGGACAATTAATGTCAACAAATAGCACTGCTGAACGGACAATTAATGTGAACAAATAGCACTGCTGAACGGACAATTAATGTCAACAAATAGCACTGCAGAACGGACAATTAATATCAACAAATAGCACTGCTGAACGGACAATTAATGTCAGGAAATAGCACTGCAGAACGAACAATTAATGTCAACAAATAGCACTGCTGAACGGACAATTAATATCAACAAATAGCACTGCAGAACGGACAATTAATGTCAGGAAATAGCACTGCAGAACGGACAATTAATGTCAGGAAATAGCACTGCAGAACGGACAATTAATGTCAGGAAATAGCACTGCAGAACGGACAATTAATGTCAACAAATAGGACTGTATAATGGACAATTAATGTCAACAAATAGGACTGTATAATGGACAATTAATGTCAACAAATAGGACTGTATAATGGACAATTAATGTCAACAAATAGGACTGTATAATGGACAATTAATGTCAACAATTTGAATGCAGAACGGACAATTAATGTCAGGAAATAGCACTGCTGAACGGACAATTAATATCAACAAATAGCACTGCTGAAAAGGACAATTAATAATCAACAAATAGCACTGCCGTCAACAAATAGCACTGC
>CM031620.1:2371308-2396308 GCA_018398815.1 Conus ventricosus | reverse complement strand
GTTACCACTTCTGTATGTTCACACAGCACTCTGTTACCACTTCTGTATGTTCACACTTCTCTCTGTTACCACTTCTGTATGTTCACACTTCCTCTGTTACCACTTCTGTATGTTCACACAGCACTCTGTTACCGCTTCTGTATGTTCACACTTCCCTCTGTTACCACTTCTGTATGTTCACACTTCCTTCTGTTACCGCTTCTGTATGTTCACACTTCCCTCTGTTACCGCTTCTGTATGTTCACACTTCCCTCTGTTACCGCTTCTGTATGTTCACACTTCCTTCTGTTACCGCTTCTGTATGTTCACACTTCCCTCTGTTACCGCTTCTGTATGTTCACACTTCCCTCTGTTACCGCTTCTGTATGTTCACACTTCCCTCTGTTACCGCTTCTGTATGTTTACACAGCACTCTGTTACCACTTCTGTATGTTCACACTTCCCTCTGTTACCGCTTTTGTATGTTCACACTTCTCTCTGTTACCGCTTCTGTATGTTCACACAGCACTCTGTTACCGCTTCTGTATGTTCACACTTCTCTCTGTTACCGCTTCTGTATGTTCACACAGCACTCTGTTACCGCTTCTGTATGTTCAGTTCAGTTCAGTTCTGTGGTTTATTTAATGTCTTTTCATCGCCAGATGATATCAGACACTTTAAAAAAAATTCAAAAATAAAAATAAAAATAAATTTAAAAAACACACCCTCCACACTTAACTTATCATCCACATTAGTACTTTCAAACCCACATCTGATATATGCATATTGACATGAGTGAAATACCCTAGCGGTACACAAAGTTGTTGATCTTTATAAAAAATTTTGCAACCTGTGACTGCGAAATAACCATGGCGCTTCTGTATGTTCACATAGCACTGTGTTCTACATCTCCATGTTCCCCCAGTCTTATGTTATCACATCTACGTGTTTGCAAAGCTCTGTTTGTATCTTATTTCCATCTTTACACAGCCCTATGTCAACATAATTCTATGTTTTCCTTATTTCCATCTTTACACAGCCTTATGTCAACATAATTCTATGTTTTCCTTATTTCCATCTTTACACAGCCCTATGTCAACATAATTCTATGTTTTCCCATTCCTATGTTGTCACACCTACATGTTTGCAAAGCTCTACTTTTTATCCTATCTCTATATTGACACAGCTTTATGTCGTCATAATTCTATATTTTCCCCAGTTCTATGTTATCCCATCTACATGTTTGCAGGGCTCTATTTTTATCCTGTCTCTATATTCACACAGTCATATATCCCCATGATTCTATGTTTCCTCGAGCCCATGTTTCTACATCTCAATGATCCTACAGCTGTGTGTTACCAGGCCTCCAAACTTCAGCAGCCATATGTTACCACCGCCTTATAACTCCCATGTCTATGTTCACGCAACCCTATGTCTGTACAGCCCTATGCTCTCCGATCTATGTAGTCACGCATGTCCAGGCAGCTCTATGTTCCCACATCTGTATTTCACAAGCTCAACATGACCATATCTTTTTGTTCCCACACCCGTATCATTCCACATCTTTTTGTATGCACACAGCCGTATGTTACACATTTCTGATTCCAAAATCTCCATGTTCACACAGTCCTTTGTATCACTATCTCTATGTTCCCTTTGCCCTACATTCCCAGACCCTATATTTCCATATCTCTATGTCATCACAGCCCTACGTGACTTCATTTCTGCAACTCTATATTTCAACACTACTGCCTTATCACAACCCATGTTTCCACATCTCTATATCACTACAGTTCTGTCTTCCATCAGAGTAGAGTCGAATTACTTGACAGCCAAAGATGCAATATAAACAAGTAACAAACAAACAAACAAAATTAATGTGTTTAGACAAATTGGCTGTATTCAGACAGGAAAATCAACGTACAGCGAACAACAAACACGATTAAAAGAATGACTCGGGATCTTCTATTGTCAGAACGCAGTGACTAAGTCATTCTCTAAATTGCTAGTTCTTGTGCGTGCGCGCGCATGTGTGTGTGTGTGTGTGTGTGTGTGTGTGTGTGTGTGTGTGTGTGTGTGTGTGTGTGTGTGTGTGTGTGTGTGTGTGTGTGTGTGTGTGTGTGTGTGTGTGTGTGTGTGTGATGTAGTTGCAACAGCGGCAGCAGCAGCAGCAGTAGTAGTAGTAGTTGTAGTAGTAGTAGTAGTAGTAGTTTCTTTTTATGTCTTTTCACAACATTGCACCATTTTAGTCTGGACAGAGAGAGAGACAGACAGACAGACAGACAGACAGAGTGAGAGAGAGTGAGAGAGAGAATACGTTTGTGCTCATGGGCACGCGCGCACGTGCGTGCGTGGTTGCATGCGCGTGCGCGTGTGCATGCGTGCGTGTATGTGTTTGCGTGTGTGTTTGCGCGCGCGCGCGCGCGCGCGTGCGTGCGTGTGTGTGTGTGTGTGTGTGTGTGTGTGTGTGTGTGTGTGTGTGTGTGTGTGTGTGTGTGTGTGTGTGTGTGTGTGTGTGTGTCTCTGTGTGTCTGTGTGTGTGTGTGTGTGTGTGTGTGTGTGTGTGTGTGTGTGTGTGTGTTCGTTCGTTCGTTCTTCAATTTAACGTCTATTCACATAAAGTGATTTTAGACAGTGTGTGTGTGTGTGTGTGTGTGTGTGTGTGTGTGTGTGTGTGTGTGTGTGTGTGTGTGTGTGTGTGTGTGTGTGTGTGTGTGTGTGTGTGTGTGTGTCTTCTGTCTGTTGGTCTGTATGTTACTGCTACAGGAGTACGTTCTCAAACAACTATGCAGGCTTCACATCAACATTACACACACCCCGTTCACCGTAAACTTCGAGCCTTTATGAAATGTGTCATCAGATAATGTCGTCACCTACTACGCCTTTCCATCGAACGGGTGGCCGGGCCCAGCTCTTTTCTTCTGCACTTCTTTCATCGTAACTCTACCCGTCTCTTGAATTGCATACTGGCGGGCGTTGGCTCTTAACGCATAGCTGATGTTCCTGAAACCCTTCCCTGTCTGGTTCTAGTGATGGCTTCCTGATATGCATGTCTGTGTTGTGGTGATGGGTTGGTGATATGTATGTCTGTGTTGTGGTGATGGGT
This sequence comes from Conus ventricosus, assembly GCA_018398815.1. Classification (NCBI taxonomy): domain Eukaryota; kingdom Metazoa; phylum Mollusca; class Gastropoda; order Neogastropoda; family Conidae; genus Conus; species Conus ventricosus. The sequence continues at coordinate 2,393,223 of CM031620.1, read as the reverse complement.
TGGTGATATGTATGTCTGTGTTGTGGTGATGGCTTCCTGATATGCATGTCTGTGTTGTGGTGATGGGTTGGTGATATGTATGTCTGTGTTGTGGTGATGGCTTCCTGATATGCATGTCTGTGTTGTGGTGATGGGTTGGTGATATGTATGTCTGTGTTGTGGTGATGGCTTCCTAATATGTATGTCTGTGTTGTGGTGATGGGTTGGTGATATGTATGTCTGTGTTGTGGTGATGGGTTGGTGATATGTATGTCTGTGTTGTGGTGATGTGTTGGTGATATGTATGTCTGTGTTGTGGTGATGGCTTCCTGATATGCATGTCTGTGTTGTGGTGATGGGTTGGTGATATGTATGTCTGTGTTGTGGTGATGGCTTCCTGATATGCATGTCTGTGTTGTGGTGATGGGTTGGTGATATGTATGTCTGTGTTGTGGTGATGGGTTGGTGATATGTATGTCTGTGTTATGGTGATGATGGGTTGGTGATATGTATGTCTGTTTTGTGGTGAAGGGTTGGTGATATGTATGTCAGTGTTCTGGTGAAGGGTTCCTGATATGTATGTCTGTGTTCTGGTGAAGGGTTTCTGATATGTATGTCTGTGTTGTGGTGATGGGTTGGTGATATGTATGTCTGTGTTGTGGTGATGGGTTGGTGATATGTATGTCTGTGTTGTGGTGATGGGTTGGTGATATGTATGTCTGTGTTGTGGTGATGGGTTGGTGATATGTATGTCTGTGTTCTGGTGGTGGGTTGGTGATATGTATGTCAGTGTTCTGGTGGTGATGGGTTGGTGATATGTATGTCTGCGTTCTGGTGGTGGTGCGTTGGTGATATGTATGCCTGTGTTCTGGTGGTGATGGGTTGGTGATATGTATGTCTGTGTTCTGGTGGTGATGGGTTGGTGATATGTATGTCTGTGTTCTGGTGGTGATGGGTTGGTGATATGTATGTCTGTGTTCTGGTGGTGATGGGTTGGTGACATGTATGTCTGTGTTCTATTGAAGGGTTGGTGATATGTATGTCTGTGTTCTGGTGGTGATGGGTTGGTGATATGTATTTCTGTGTTCTATTGAAGGGTTGGTGATATGTATGTCTGTGTTGTGGTGATGGGTTCATGATATGTATGTCTGTGTTGTGGTGATGGGTTGGTGATATGTATGTCTGTGTTGTGGTGATGGGTTGGTGATATGCATGTCTGTGTTCTGGTGATGGGTTGGTGATATGTATGTCTGTGTTGTAGTGATGTGTTGGTGATATGTATGCCTGTGTTGTGGTGATGTGTTGGTGAAATGTATGTCTGTGTTGTGGTGATGGGTTGCTGATATGTATGCCTGTGTTGTGGTGATGGGTTGGTGATATGTATGTCAGTGTTCTATTGAAGGGTTGCTGATATGTATGCCTGTGTTGTGGTGATGGGTTGGTGATATGTATGTCTGTGTTCTGGTGATGGGTTGGTGATATGTATGCCTGTGTTGTGGTGATGGGTTGGTGATATGTATGTCTTTGGTCTGGTGATGGGTTGGTGATAGGTATGTCTGTGTTGTGGTGATGGGTTGGTGATATGTATGCCTGTGTTCTAGTGTTGGGTTGGTGAATATGTGTTCTTATAAAGAGTTAGTGGTATGTATACTGTGTTGTAATGGTCTCTTGTATTGATGTGCACACTGTGTTCTTATAAATGGTTAGTGGTATGTACACTGTGTTGTCATGGTCTATTGTACTGATGTGCACACTGTGTTCTTATAAATGGTCAGTGGTGTGTACACTGTGTTGTCATGGTCTATTGTACTGATGTGCACACTGTGTTCTTATAAATGGTCAGTGGTACGTACACCGTGTTGTAATGGTCTATTGTACTGATGTGCACACTGTGTTCTTATAATTGGTCAGTGGTACGTACACTGTGTTGTAATGGTCTATTGTACTGATGTGCACACTGTGTTCTTATAATTGGTCAGTGGTACGTACACCGTGTTGTAATGGTCTGTTGAAGTGCACGCTCCTGTACAAGAGTCAACCAAAAGAACAGGAAATATTGAATGCCTTATATGCGGCCAATCAGATCAATAGGAAATAATGAATGCCTTAAATGGGGCCAATCAGATGAAAAGGAAATAATGAATGCCTTAAATGGAGGCAATCAGATGAAAAGGAAATAATGAATGCCCCAAATGGGGGCAGTCAGATGAAAAGGAAATATTGAATGCCTTAAATGGGGGCAATAGCATGAAGAGGAAATAATGAATGCCCCAAATGGGGCCAATCAGATGAAGAGGAAATAATGAATGCCCCAAATGGGGCCAATCAGATGAAAAGGAAATAATGAATGCCCCATATGGGGGCAATCAGATGAAGAGGAAATAATGAATGCCCCATATGGGGCCAATCAGATGAAGAGGAAATAATGAATGCCCCAAATGGGGCCAATCAGATGAAGAGGAAATAATGAATGCCCCAAATGAGGCCAATCAGATGAAGAGGAAATAATGAATGCCCCATATGGGGGCAATCAGATGAAGAGGAAGTAATGAATGCCCCAAATGGGGGCAATCAGATGAAGAGGAAATATTGAATGCCTTAAATGGGGCCAATCAGATGAAGAGGAAATATTGAATGCCTTAAATGGGGGCAATGAGGTCAATAGGAAATAACGAATACCTTATATGGAGTCAATCAGATCAATAGGAAATGGTGAATACGTACTGGAACTCATGCTAGCGCAAGGCGAGGATACTGACCTCCATACCCATTAGGTCTTTGATTTACTTCATAATGTACGATAGTGTCCCTTCTCCCGCCTACCTCTGTTCTAACTTTATGTCAGTGACACACAGCTGTATGCTGCAAGTCTGGGTCTCACTTTGTAACCTAACCCCAGTTGGAGTAGTGAAAGAGAAGGAAGGCAGAGAGGGGTGGGAGAGACAGGGGGTGCAGGTGTGACAGAGAAGGAAGGCAGCGCGGGATGGGAGAGACAGGGGGTGTAGGTATGACTGAGTCACGGGGATCAAATGCCATCCGGGAATCAAGAAGAGGACAGGATAGAGGGGCAGGGGTATGGTTTCAATTCATCGTTCAGACGCGTAGTCAGTCCCCCCCCCCCCCCACCACACACACACACATACACTTCACCCCAACTCCCACCCTCTCCCGCCATTCTTACCTACTTTTACCCCCACCCTCACTTCTCCTCTCCCCGATAATAATCTTCCGAGTTAATTGCCGATTCGTCGAGTGCTGGAGTTGCCACGCTGAGGCGTAATTATAGTGAATCTGTGCGTGCCTACCTTGTTCCATTCACTGACAGGGGCAGTGGGTATGTTTCGAAAGAGCACCGAGTGGAATTGCAAATCAATCTTGGAGCTATCCTACCTGTTCATTTTGTCAGCGTGTAAGAGACGTTTCCGGAAACTGTTAGCACTCTGGTGTCTTAAACCGAAGAACAATGAGGGCTGTCCTTGAGGAAGAAATGTGAATAGAAACACCGGTGGAGGCGCGGGTCTCTATAGGTACATGTTGAACCCATTGATTCCCGTATCACGTTAAGAACCCCTTGCTTTGATAACATCCATACGTTTGTTGGCGGATGACTGCTTCCTTTGCCGAGCAGTACAGCCTTTTTAAGACCATATCACACGTCACTTTGATTTTCACACACCTTAAAAGAACGGGGCGAGAAACAGGGCGTCAAATTGAACGCTCAGAAATACTGTGTTCTTTCCACAGAGACTAGGTCAGCCTTCTCCGCCCTCAATGGGGCAGCATTGAAGCGTGTCGATCAGATCCCCCACGATCTGCAAACATGAAAGACTAGATTGACCAACATCTTGGAAATGGCTGGCTCAGCACTTTGCTCTATCTGCTGGGACCATAGGCCATCGTCTCAGAAATGTCGCTGGTAGGCTCCTGTGGTGTGATTGGGCCTATTCTCAAAGATAGGGGCACTGATTGGTACCTTTGTCTGGAAAACAAAGTGGAACCGTTGGAACGCTTGCAGCAGTGAACCCCGTTTGGATCTTTAAAAGACAACAGATGCAGGCTCCTGCTAGACCTTAAGTCCCAACCAGTGCTGGATTGGAGAAAGAAAAAAAAGAAACGTGTTCTATCCACATGATCTGGGGACACCTGAGTATACGTCGTGACAAGTACCTATTCCCTTCCAATGGGCGAGGGCCTTTTAGGAGAACTTTACAACTTGGCTGTATCCTCTTGAACGAAAATCGTACTGACCTCTGAAATGGAAAAAAAATGAAAAGTTGTTTGTTTGTTGTTGTTGTTTTCTTGAAGATTGAGAATGCAAAAAACAACAAGCAAACAAAAACAAACGTCACAGCAGTCGTGAATATTTGCGTGACATACCTTTTAGATGCGTTGTTGGACATTTCAACTGACTGAAGAGTTGCAGAGTCAATGATCAGAATGACTGTATACATGGTGAGTGAACTGTGTGAAGAGGATCTATTTCATATCATTTTGTGGATGTAAATGTAAAGCTGTACTTGTTATGACTTTCACTATTTGGCAGTGCTGTGGTAATCATGTTTTTCATGGTTAAACCAAGGAAATTGAGAGATCTGTGTCATCAAAACACCCTGAACGTCAAAAAGACTACGTTCGTCTTGGAACAAAAGTTACCTTTGTTCGCCAAAAAATAGCTGACGTTGCCTTAAGGTAAAAACTAGGAAAAAGAAGAGAAGGACGAGCAGTGTTGTATATACAGCTCGCAGAAAAACCAGTCTACCGGGGTCTCCAGACGGCAAGACAGCCAGTGTCACACCTGCTGAGCCATGACCACGCCCAACGCTACGGCAGGCAAGGGCAACACAGATGCTCGTTCTTTGTACCAATGAGCAGTGACCGTGACCTTCGAACTGTTAGAGGTCATTGCCCTCAAGTGTTTGTTACCACATTTGCTTAAAGTGGTTGACAGATTCACAGTGTCCCAATACTTTTCAGCAAAATTTTAAAGTGGTTGACAGATTCACAGTGTCCCAATGCTTTTCAGCAAAATTTTCATATTTGCATCCTAAAATATGTTCAATATTTTCAATATTATCACAAAATTGGCGTTTTTCAGAAAATTTGATCACACACATTTATTATATTACATACGATTAAAAAAAATGCATGCGAAATGATGTCATTTCATATGTTGTAACAAAGTTTACATTCTGTTAAGATGGTTTGTTACATGAAATTTCTATGAAGCAGATGTAAAATTGTGAAAGGATACATTATTACAGTAAGATAAATCACAAACAGGTTTATTTTGCCAAATATAGCTTATTTTGATGATATCGGTGTATCATTATGGCGAATCAAGCAGAGATAAAACAGCCCTAGGGCAGCAAATAAAACAGTTTTTATTGTTTCAACAACAACAGATCTCTAAGTAAACGTCTAGAAACTCGTCGCAAATTTTATATTATTACCAAAATGATCAGACACTTTTCGTGGGAAAATCCTAAGTAGATGGATAAAATACAATAAAGCATCACACATGTTAGTTCAGAATGTTACGTCATACGTACGTCAGTTTGCTGATGATTCATATGTTGAACACGTAGGCGACCTTCCAGTCAGTGGTGTTAAAAATAGATGTCTGGGAGGAGGAGGAGGATCAAGGGTCTGCTGGGCAGCAGACCCAGAATGCAGAGGGAATCAGACTCCTGCAATGAGATGGGCGCGCGAAGAAGAGAGATCAAAAACAGGCAGGGAAGGGAAGGGAGAGTTGAAAAACAAACTGAAGGGTAAGGTAAGGTCATGCTGCTTATAGCCCACCGACCGCAAGGAGCCATATCAGGGCTGTCACCACGTTAAAGGACTACAAGAGACAAAAATTTTTATTGCTGTAAAATATTCTGTTTGTATCAACAACTAAACACATGGGAAGAAAAATCTGCCATACACAATCGTAAATGTTTTTATTTTAATAAAAACTCTTTTTATAACCTGAGAAACTATCCCGAGCACTGAAAACCGGAAGTGACATCGTTATTGGAAGTCCCGCAGGAACATCGTCTGCTAAGAAGCGCGAAGAAACCAGTTTAGTTCTTACCATGGCACATAACGATCATTCGTACACCTCTCTCAGTTCAGAAAACGTTCCAAAGAAGAAAAAGCGAACAGGGGAGTACTGTTGTGTAGCTGAATGCAACAGTTCGCACAGTCGAGGCTTTCAGTTTGCACGGTTTCCCGAGCGACGAGTCGATCAAGAGACAGTGGGTATGGTTCGTCCTGACACATCGGAAAGATTTTGGACCCAAGTTTGGGACGCCCAATTCGTATTCTTTCATTTGTGAAAAGCATTTCAAATCGGAATGTTACCCTTTGGCCTAAGTATCAAACGAAGCATGGGCATCAAAACAAATGCAGCTCTGATTCCTGGCTCAGTGCCAACCATCTACAAGCCAGTGTGTGTGACCACAGCCAACAGCATGAGCACCGACAGCACAACCACAATTACGACACAGGCCTCCACTCAGGCACGCAGTACAACACGAACAGTCACGACGTCTGTGCTGTCTTCAGTGTCCCTCCATTTTACCAGGAGTGAGTCAAGTGCGAGGGGCCTATGCAAAAAGGGAGCGCCAAAGGGTAAGTGATAGTACTACTTAGTTAGGCCTATAGTAATCAGTATAGAATAGCTTAGTACAAAGTTGCTCGGCATATAGGCCTATAGGCCGCTGGGCCTGTTGCTGTTCATTCAATCAGGAAACTAGGACTAGTCTAACTTTGGGCTACACCTAGCAATCTTTTCATTGCCCTTTCTATCAAGTACAACTGTTTTCGCTGTCTATTTTCTGTGAGACCCACGGGGTTGGCTATGGCATGCATTGCTACAGTACAGACAACATAAAGTAATAAAAATAAAATTCTTGTTATTTCTTGTTACATCTGTACTCCAGACCTCAATGTTTTAGCAGTAGAGTAAGAGGATGGAGATCATGTACATGTAATGTAAATGTACATGGTACGATACATTTTTTGGGCTTGTTCAGCGGAAATCACATTCAGTGACATACTCCTGTGTGTGTTTGTGTTGTGTTGTGTTGTGTTATATTGTACATCTTTAGCTACCGAATGTTTACAGGAAAGGGAGGGGGGAGGTAAGGGGGTAGCAACGACCATTTTCTGCCACCTCACAAGGCACGGTTTTTTAGTTAGCGGGGGTAGAGAGGGAGGGGATAGCAAGATTTTCAAAGGCACTTTTTTCGATTTGAGAGCTAGCACATTTTGGGGGAGGGTTGTGTGTAGTATGCATGTATGTGGCTAGTGCCAGTGTGTGTATGTTACTGTCAGCCTACGTGCATGTGCACAGGGTCAAAGGCAGAATTTTTGCAACAGGTCATTTGTGAGCTGACTGCCAGTCCTCCTGATTCGACAAAAGATCTTGCTGCTGCAGCTGATAATCACGTGCAGTCGAACAGCACATTTTCAACTGGAGATGCAGGCGTCCAGACCAACAGCTGCTTTACGAACACAGTAAATATATTCTATTTACAGTCTGTGTGTTGCAAATAGGGACATGTAATAGAATGTCTTTTGATTTTTTAAGTTCATGTTGTGAAATGATGTGTTATTTTCATTTAGAGCATGGGTTTCCCTCAATCATGCATTCTTAGCTTTTGAACAAAAGGTATGAAAAACTTAAAAGAAAGTGACTAGTATTCTACAAAATCTGGTGCAGTGATTTACCAGACCCTAGTCATAGATCATCGCACAGCTGGATTGAAAACATCCCATTTGTGCCTGTCAGTCAGGAAAAATGTCTGATTACTTTATATTGGCAAGCTTATTCTGATTTGTTGATTTCTGCAAAAACCAGGGCACTGCCATTTCTCTTATGTCAGGGCAGTTTGTCATTTCACTTTTCAGTCATCAGCACTTCACTGTTCATGTGTGTTTTATGGGAGAAGGGGGGGGGGGGGGTATTTGTTTATTATTTCATTGTATTGCTGACTTATTGCAGTGGCTTAGCAAGCCTACAAAAAGGTATTGATGCCCAAAAGGGGGAGGGGGGGGGGGGGGGCTAAGCCCGCTTAAAGCTGACAATAGTATGGATATGAAAGATGCAATAGAAGCCTCCCTTGAGAGAGTTATAGTGAATTTACAATTTATACTGCTCTTAGCAGCATTTTTCTTTGCTGAAAAGTAGTGGTAGGGCCCTGGTCTGAGGGCCCTACCAGGGTGTAAACGCCACTGTGTTTATCATATGTTTTGTGAGCACTTATTGCTTCTGTTTATGACGATGAAGTGCCAGGAATGTCCAATATCATTAGTAAGTAAGGCACAAGTATTTCTTATAATGATACTTTACCGTATGTGGGCTTATATTTTACTACCTGGACTGAACGCGTGTGTGTGTGCAAATATAATTATGCATGTTATTATCAAATTCAAGAAAGAATGTTAAAAGCCCACTGGTCCTTTGTAAGTAAATGGATAAAAGAAATGAAAAGGAATTGTTTTTTTAAAAAAAGGTCATTATACAGTGAGTAAACCACTTTTTTCTTTGTTATGTTTTAAGGGAAAACAGACTCGAACCAGAAGAAAACGAGTTCAGGTTCACCCATGCATATCCTTTAAAGGTAAGTTAGAATAGTGTACCACATTTTATGGACTACAAGGCGTTACTTTTTTCTCCTAAACTGAGATCCCTGAGTCTTATAACTATGACTGACAATAGAGTATGGAAATAAATAAACACACAGTCTGTTTTTTGTGTGAAACTCGGGGGGTGCGTCTTATAAGGTTGCCTTGTACTTCGTACAATTCAGTACATGAAATTGGGTCCGGTCACTGATGACATTATTGTAATGTGTTGCAGTGTTTTGTCACACCTTTGCATTATGCATTGTGTTGTTCTTCCTCCCATTTGTTTATTGTTGATGTTTGCATTTTTTAAGGGGGTAGGATGACAGAAAATGTGGCAGCTTACTCTCTTACCCTCAGTAAAGATCATTTTGACTTGTCGTGCTAGCCCCCCACCACACCCCCCATCCACTTTTTAGCGTCAAAGTCTGCACCTTATAGACATGTTTATTACTCTGAAACACCATTTGGTATTTTGGTATTCCTTACTTTTTTTTTTTAAATTTTTACTAATTGTCAACATGCTTTCACAGCGCACTGTGAAATCTAGGTGTGCAGTGTAACCTTGACAAAGAGGAAAACAGTACAAGGATGTGCAGCCAGTCAGTTCAGTGTGATCTGAACCTGGACAACCAGCTACATTCAAGACGAAACACCTGACCAGTGTGAACCAGCCAGTGATCCAGCCCAGTGGACCTGAAGACACCGAGTGCTGTGAGCAGGCTGATGATCATGATGAGATTACATCCCAGTGGAGGAAGAGAGCATGGACACAGACTCTGCTAGGTATGTCGATCATCAATGCTCTTTAAAGCTGATATGATAATGAATTGTGGAAGTGTTAATTGTTGTAACTAACAAATGCTTATAATTGCATTGGGTATGTTTTCTACTGATTTATTGTTGAGACGAAAAATGAAAACTTGTCAAAAGCACACTAGTTCAGTGACTCCTTAAGAAACCAAAGGAAACAATATTTAACTTCTGATTTTGATTTGTTTTCTCCACTCCTTTGCTCATTAAATAACATTTTAAGCATGATCTTATTGCTATTGTCATTTCAAGGCAAAAGGACATTAGGACCATCCTATTGTGGTTTATTTCAAAATTAATGGTTTATATGAAAACCCTGGCAAATCCCAAAACCAAAGTATTCAGAGTAAATAGACGCTAAAAACATTTGTGCAATAATTTTTTTTTACAGGACTGAAGAAAAAACTACATAAGGTGGCCAACACAAAGACTGCCAGGAGCTGTCACTTTGGATTCGGTCCATCATTAACCACCTGTACTGGACAATAGTCTCCACTCCTGAGGCTGATGGGAAGTTGATGTTGGAAAAAGTGGCAGTCTTTGTGCAACCATCTGCACAACAAGCATGACCATGAAGGGTCTGCATTCACAAAAAATGTGCACACCTTCTCTGGAAGGTCAAGAGCGGTGGAAAAAGTGGCTGAAGGAAGGTCAGTACAAAATGTAATTGTCCTTTTTGTCACACTGGCATTAGATGTGTTTTTTTTTCTTCTAATTTTAAACAGGCCTGTTTACCCGTACGATTTTTCCGAAATATTCACAGCAAAAAGTCTAAATTATGAGAAAAAATATATTAACCCCCCCCCCCCCCCAAAAAAAAAAAAAAAAAAAACCTAAACAAAGCATTCAGGTACCACTCTTTGAAATAATTTTTGTACAGTCATTCCAAATCCAGCATACAAATCGCCAACTTTTGTTTGTGTTCCAAGATGGCGTTTAAAGAGTATTTTGTGATTGTGGGCCCCCTAAAACAAACAGGGGCAACTGCTCTGTGTAAATTCCAGGTTAGATGACCCAGAATCTAAAAATCATGATAAAGTGGCACAGAAAACCATTGGAAAGTCATCTCAAAATTCCAGGAATACATCACTTGGCCCTATAGGATTCAGATTTGGTCAGATTTCGGCTTCATGTTGAATTTTTGTTGTTTAATTACGATTCTTTTGTTTCAGAAATTACAAAATTTGCAAAGATATGAGTAAACAGATCTGTTTTGAGTGTTCTTAATGCAATGTTACATATATAACATGTTTCCAGTTTCTCGCAGCATGAAAGACAACAAAGATAACTTTTTTTTCCATTTTTATTGGCATGCAGCTGTAATTACTCGGCTATCAATAAACCGTCTTCAGCACCACTGTATGAAAAAGTGAATACGAATCAAGGCTAATTTTACTTTTATACACACCAGCTAATATTTCCCACTTTAGATTGAAAATAATAACAGAAAGAAGACTTGTTAAGTCTCATCGTCCTTTTCTATTTTCAGGCAGCAAAGTGTCGGTACTAACACTGGATGTCCTCCAATCTACATACATGCTGCGAGATGTCCCACAGCTGTCCACTGGACCTCAAACTGCTGCCATTGAGGCCTTTCACTCGGTGCTCAACCACTTCGCTCCGAAGATGATTGGATTCTCCTATGATGGGATGGTACACAGGTAAATTATCCTATATTACCATATTTTAAGTTTTTGGCATCTCTATAACATTATGACAGTGAGGCAACGTGTGTGTGCCCATCTTTGGGTCTGTCAGTGTGTCTGGACCCCTCCTGCGGTCAATTTAGGTGGAATTTGGCCTCACAGTTGCACATACACTTTCTGTTGGACCTCAGATCTCCCGCCAGCTTTGTAAACACCAAAGTCAGACCTTGGACGAAGGGCCAAGACGCACTGACAAATATGGGGAGGGACGGAGGGGAGTCAGGGGGAAGGTGGGAACACACAGCTGAGTGGGTGGATCAGCAAGTATTAGAGAAAAGTAAACAAGGAACCAGTTTTAAAATGACACAATATACAAAAATAAGTAAGGATTTTTAAACAAGTAAAGAGATTTTTTTAATTGTTACATGAAATTAGCCCCCCCCCCCCCCCCCCCCCCCCCCCAAAGTCTTCCAAAAAGAAAAGGTTATGGTTACCTGGTACAAACAAAGGTTTGATTTGGTAAATGTCTTCTTCCTTTCCTTTTTTTTTTTTTTAAATCACCAAGTCGGACCAAACCAGCTTGCAAAGTTCCGCTATTTCACTCCCACAGGAAATGACAATGTTTTCCTATATGAGAATAAATGTCCAAGTAAATATCAGCGAGTATGGACGATTCTTTAAATGTGTTTATTGTCATCATATTTTAGAAACATGGCACTGTCATGAGGGCGATCGATGCCATTTTTATGTCGTGAGCTTAGTACCCCCTTGCTAGCGATTTCATTTTTGATATTCTCAATCTCTATCTTTTTCCCCAAGGCAGAAAAAAGATCAGGTCAGCATAACAAAATTTGTGTCAGTCAGGGTACTGTAAACAATACCTTTTTCTTTTTTTTTGCCTAATATCTTTAAAATATATTAAGCACAAATATCCTTTTAACCATTTACAGAAGCATACTGGCCGCAGTTCACTTCAATGAAAACAGCAACCGACCTCAAGCACAAAGGAAGGATGGACAACTACGCTACAATGTCGCCTTCCGGAAAGCTAGAAAGGAATTTGTGGTCCAAGGAATTAAGGAGTCATGCACATTTGGTAAGTAAATGTCACATTCTTCATATTCTGACAATGAGAGACACAATTGCTTATATATTGGTAGCCCCCATTTAAGACCCATTATATGACCCCTCCCTCAAAAGACCAACTCCCTTGATAGTTTTGCCCTTTGAATGTATTAAAATATCCCCCCCCAGACCCCTCCCTTATTAGATCTAATTCTGGGCGATTTTTAAGGTTTTATAGGGGGTGGGGGTGGGGGTACCACTGTATTTTCATAATGTTTTATTGTGTAAAGGGCAAATTATAATGTGAAACAAACCAATCACCAATGCCATGTCTGTGGTAGGCAAAAAGTAATGGATAACGGAGCAAAAGCACACAGTACACTTCTTATTATGGGTTTCTTTCAAGTATGTACAGAGGAATCCCCTTTATAAAACTACCTCCCTATCAAGACGTATGTCTAGCAGACGTTGCCCTTCTTAAAAGTAACACCCTAATTGGATCCATTCCTTTCAAGACCTCATTTTGAATATTTTTTTTAGGATTTTAATATATAAAAAAAAACTACTGTACAGTCTACTGCATTTTGTTCATTTTTGCTGAAAAGCATCAACCAAATTATGCTTTCATGCCCACAGATTATGTCCAGAGACTTGTGCGCCGAAGTGATCCGGTTGGCTTCAAGATGCAGCCTGACCCACATGTTGTAACATCAGCAGCAAGCGATTCCACCCCCTATGTGTGCATCCGTCACAAAAACCAACAAAGAGGATGCCGTTCAGCAGCACCGCTCTCGTTACAACAAGAAGTGACTGACACTGGAAACTGTGAAAGGATACACGATACACGATAGGTTGTGGCTATATATGTGGATATTTCTGTCAAAGTGAATGGATTGAGGATGAAATTGAAATTGTGCCGTGTTCAAACATAATGTGTACGCGCGTGGAATACTTCAGTATTACTCTAAATATTATCCTGCATGACTCGTATGAAATGATTTGAATAAAATAATTCCGACCAATGAAGATGCATGACTTAACATTGTGATGCACAATACTAATAATTATATCATCAACATCTCTCCAGAAACAAAGGATGGCAACAATCTTCTCTAACTAAAAAGGGGTTTCAAGCACTGTTTTTGTCAAGTTTAATTTCAAGGGCTTGCGAAATCTGTCACTCTGGTTCCAAGTAGCGGTGTATCTGCCGTCAGCACTCGGAAAGGTATCCCCGATTTTCACGACAGCACATGATGGCAGCACTACCCGAATGTCCTTTCCCAGGAGGCCCCACACAAATCGAGTCAGTTGCCGATATGCTGTGTATCGGTAGCAGCTGCCCACAGACAAGACGGAGTAGTATTAGTACAACATTAGAAAATTGTAAATTATTTTTTCTATAGAAGCCAACCTACTAACCCAATTTTTAAAACTGATGAAACAGGAAACATCTTTTTTTTTTCTTTCCCAAACAAACTTGCTAGTTTGGATAAAGGATTCTATCTGCCATTTTCTTGTGACAATGTTTGGTTTCTTGTCAATAATGAATTTCATACAGTATGACTGGCAATACAACAGTGGATCCCTTAAAGTAATAAGACTCTTTCCTGGATCCCTTAAAGTAGTAAGACTTTCCCTTTTAAGGTGCATTACTCTGAGATATATAACTGCTAATGCTATTTTCTGTAAAATTTCAAATTACCCTTCTTATATAGTTTTAATACCCCTCCCTTATAAGAACGTACACATAATTAAAAAATTAGTTGTTACTACATTAAAGGGAGAGGGTCCATTGTGTTTTTTATGGGTCTTTTTTGAAAGTCCTGGTCAGATAAGATGTATTACATACCATTTTGGTATGCAGTGCTTCAGACTGTTTTCACACTTCATGGGGGCACATGTCCCATGTCTGCAGAAAGTAAGGAATCAATTTTCACAGTGATGAACGGGCTTGGGGGTGGCAGGCAGGTGTCTGTCTGCCTGCCACCCCCAAGCCCGTTCATCACTTGCTTCCAATTTTTTCCTCCCCAAAAATCCTTGCACCAGAGTGTTCACTCCACCAGCAGTTCTGTTACATTCAGAAACCAGATTTCCTAACGGGCCACCAATGCATGATCTTTTCTTCATCTTTCCTCAGGGACAGGGAGGGGGGGGGGGGAGGGGGCAGTCTTCAGGATTCTTGTCAGAGGTGGGGGTTTCCGGCACCATCAAAGGTGGTGTGTTTTTGTCCTATATTTTTACAGGTTTTATGGCCAGGGGGGGGGGGTGGGGGGGGGGGGGGTGGGGGGGGTTCTGGGGTCCTTTTAAAAAATTTACCCTTTTTTTTTCTTCATATTTTTAGCTCGGAGTGTGTGTGTCTCTGTGTTCCTGTAACTGGAATCCTCCCCAAAGCCCACCCCCGGACTCTTTGTGTGTGCGTGTGTGTGTGTGTGTGTGACTGTGTGTGTGTACACATGTGAGAGAGAGTGAGAGATTGACCAAGGGGGTAATAAACCATGTAACACACAAAATGTGCATTCCCACCAATCTCTTCGACATGCTAATACTGTTTTGCGCTGTTGCTGATGTTTAATCAACAGAAATTGTTAATCTTGACTAGTAGTCTTGTAGTGGACCAGTGGTTGCCAGGTTACATGTCCATAGCAAAGCACTGGAATCTGATTTTTAAGGGAAATGGCTACTTCACATTCAATTTTTTTTTAGGGATGTTACTGATAATGACTGATAATAATGTTTGGCAAAATTGTACTTATACATAACCTTACCCCCCCCCCCCCTCCCTCCCTCCCCCTTCTTGTTTTCCTCGCTTCTTTCCAGTTTTTTTCAATAAATTGCCTTTTTCAGTGTAGATAGAGCTGTGTTTCATCTACCTTTTCAGCTAAAAATGTTGGTTGAATGATAATTCATAGCTTCAAAACTTCGATTTCTTCCACATACTCCCCCATTCCCATATAGAGCTGAGCCACTTCCCTGACAGTCTTGATACTAGTGCTCTTTCCGTGTCGCCCTCCGTTTCCCAGTATTAATCAAGATGAATTATCTTCTCCGTACAAGGACAAATAAAACTGCAAATCTACGAAAAGATGTAACTTGAACTCTCTCTCTATACTGAAAAGGGCAATTTTGAAAGAAAAAAAAAGGAAAGGAGCGAGAAATTGAAGTGGGGAGGCTCTTCTACACTTTTACCTAATGTTTTTAATTATGTTAGCGCCACATAACCAGTACTACTGACTGTTGGCCGCATAACCGGGCACTACTGACTGTCGCATGCAAACGTTTGACATGCGTTTTCACAAAATGTATGTGATTGTATCGAAGTCGACAGTCCAAAGCTCTGGGTTCATGATGAATATTCTCTTGTTCAAGTTATTGGGAAAAATAAAACCTGCTCTTACATGTTTTCATTTTGAATGTTTTTCTGTACTGCTGGCGATACTGTGAGTATGCTGTCCTCAGCACATACACATCAAGGCACACAGTTTGGAACCCGGGATGTTGCGTGATGCATTTGAAGCCTGGTATTTCTGCCAGGACAGCTGCCATCTCCTCCACCTCTGCGCAGCACAGGCATTCCTTCAGCGTGCCCATACTGGAGCAGTTTCCACATTGACACCTGAAATTTGAAAATAAGGCTTAATTTTCACTGTTCCATCTGGACGAACACAAAAGTAAGGATAAATGACGCCACTTCACAAAGATCAGATGTACTAAGTGTATACCTCAAGGCAATATCCTAGGACCCATACTTTTCACTATATTCATAAAACGATCTTCCAGAATCTGTCCAAAGCAATTGTAAGATTTTTGCTGACACGAAACTATGGAAATTCTACCAATCATACAAAAATACAAAGGGATGTATTTCTCATTACAAGAATGGTCTAATGAATGGAACTTACATTTCAACGTATCCAAATGTAGTGTTATGCACTATGGTAAAACAAACCCAAATCATAAGTATTATATGAAGGTAAATGGACAAGAAAATGAAATAAATGAGTGTGAGGAAGAAAAAGATCTTGGTGTTATTTTTGACCCACTGTTTCTTTCGATGTACATATCAATAAAATCATCCATAAAGCAAACCAATGATATGACTAATAAAGAGAACTTTCACATACTTGAATAAAGATATATTATTGAAATTGTACAAAAGTCTGGTACGACCGCACTTAGAATATCATATGGTATCCCTTACTCAAAAGGCAGTCAAAGGCAGTTGAGAAAGTACAAAGAAGGGCTACAAAGCTACTACGGGAATGCAAAGTATGAATTATGAACAACGGCTAAGATACTTAAACTTAAACTTACACTCATTAAAAGGTAGACGTATCCGCGGTGATCTGATCGAAGTCTACAAAATATTTAATGATTTGGTGATGTACAAAGATTTGGTGGATGTAGGCCTACAAATAAAGGATTTTTTTCAAATTATATACTGATAGTGTTACAAGGAAGCCAGATGGGAAAATCTTCATTGAACACTGTCAGACTAATAAACACAAAAATGGTTTTTGGAAAAAAGAATAACACATCTTTGGAATGATCTACAACTAACATCAAGTTTGCACGATCTACTAACTCATTTAAAAATCTCCTTGATGCAGATCATAAATTCACTAAATTGTTATTTTAATTTGATTAATAAACCAGTATGCGGATACGCAACAAACCAATTCAGAATACTAAAACAATACATGGGTGGGGATTCAAGAAAGGCCGCGAGGCCTAGGCTACGTATATCAGCCTGTCCGCTTACTACTACTACTACTACTACACAGTCCACACTGGGCCAAAGAAAGTTGCGCTAATCAAAAGTGTCAACAAAGTCCTGATCAAGAGATAAGCACAAATCTCGCACAAATACGCTAATCAAGTATACTATGCCATCTTTACATGCTAATATACCCCAAACTTGACAGATATGACTACTTTAGTTATTATGCATTCTTACCAAGACTTGAATTCAATCGATCTTCACGATCGCTGCTGGCAAGTACGGTCGAGTCAGTGTCGGCTGGATCCGTGGACTCGTCTGCGTAAGGTTCGAATTGGTATGGCCTTACAAAGTCATCTGGTCCTTCAATAGATGCACTGTCGTTGGTATCTGACGCAGAAGGGTCGTAATCACTGCTTTCACATGACAAGCACAATCGGCCACCATCTTCCGCAGGTCACCATATGCTACGTCACAAGAAAGGGACGCTACTAGATATCTTTTTCGTGTTGTTATCGTTCTTGCTCAAAATTCCAGGTGCGAATTGCGAACTTCGGTGATCGATATCTCATGATCTGATGATCAACGAAATTGTAAACTGGTACTTTTGGGGTTACTGTATCCATAACATATCCAAAAGTGAAAGAATAATTCGTGTCTCTTGTAGTCCTTTAAAATCAACTCACAAGTCATCCATTCACACAACTCCTTAAAACACATCTTCTAAAAAAAGCACCCGAAAATTTTGTAAAAAAAAAAAAAAAAAAAAAAAAAAAAAAAAAAAAAAACACTTTCCACTGTAAAAACTGAGATCCGATGAAAAATGTCAATCTCTTTCAAGAACTCAAAGATCGCATCAGGCGGAACATCTCTGAACAAGGTTTTCATGGAATCTGCTGTAAAATGTTTGTGTCTCACATCATGCAAGTCCCAACACTCTAAAAGAACATGTTTCATTGTGAGTGGCACATGACATGGAATGCATCACGAGCTTCTTCACTCTTTAAAAGGTATGAATGAATAAAACACGAATGGCCGGTGTGCAGCCGGCATAGAACCGTTTTTCTTCTTTGCGACCACCTGAGGTGGATGAGAGGAACTCTTTTAGGTTTGGACGGATCTGAAAGAGTTTGTTATCCATCTGTGTATTTCAGTCCTCCTGCCAGAGGTCACAAATGAAGGGAGATGACTGACGGATGACACGTTAAATGAAGGGAGATGACTGACGGATGACAATGAAGGGAGATGACTGACGGATGACAATGAAGGGAGATGACTGACGGATGACACGTTTCATGAGCAGCTTGATGTTGATCGTCCTACTGAAGACGTTATTGTTGCTGTTGTGAGAATTGTATCTCTGTGCTTCCCTCCTTCCCGTTGTTATCACCAATCATTTGCGCTTCATCCTGCTGGGGCATGTACTTGTCATATGTGAGCCAAATAGGCAAGTTCTCTTTTTGGTTGTGCTTCTTTTCCTTTTCAATTCTCTCTCCACCGCAGAGTAAAGGCAGAAGAGCAAGACAGGTCTGTTCCACTGTTTGAGGGATACGAACAACACACGATTCATCGTGACTGTGGTACATTAGTAAACAACTGACCTTGACAGATTCCAAATGTAGCTTGAGACTGTGATAATCTTCCAATACTGTCCTTTATTTAGAGAAAGGCAGAGGATCATGAACGGGGGAAGGGAAGAGGGGGCATGATCACGATTCATGTATTTGGAAAGACATATGTTACTGCTTCTGCTGCGTAATCCATTGTTTTTTCACATCTGTGCATGTATGTGTGTACATAGGCGGGTGTGTATGGTTGTTTGCATTTATGTACACTCTTGTCCGTGTGTGTCCATCTGTCCATAGGTATGGAGGAATTGAGCGGGCATCTGTATTTTGTGCATTACCCAATAACTACAATACACGTTGAACTACAGTATGTCGGGATAGTGCCAAAATCTAACACTATTTACTATTAAGGTGCAATAGCGTGAGAGATGAGCATTCGGTTTTTTGTTTGTTTGTTGTTGTTGTTGTTGTTGTTGTTGTTGTTGTTGTTTTGCTGTTGTTGTTTTTGGGGGGCTCTTTTTCATGCTGTCATTTTAGTATAAACCCTGAATTTATCATGTCTACTGAGTGTGTCTAGTTTCAAAACGAGGGATCCGTTATCTCCCTTAACGGAATGTCCTATACGTGCCTGCTCCCTTGGACAGCTCAGCGCAGGCTTCCAAGGATGATGCAGGATTGCTGTAGGCTGGCTGGTGTGACAGTTGAGGACAGGATCTCTCTGAGTCCCATTGGTACCTTCAGGGTATCTTGGTCTGTTCTGCCTTTAGGCTGACTATGGGAAAAGGCCCAGAGACGCTGAGGAAAACTCCACCTACCACAGGGAGAGTCCTGTTGATAGCATGAAAGACTGCTACCCGGATTCCGTTTCAGAGGGCGAAAGCTTGGCTGAGTATGGAGTTGTACTCTAATTGTCTGTCAGCGAAACAGCAACGAACGGGACTGCAAGAGGTGCGAAGCAGTTTGCTTGGCGTGTGGGTTATGCAGTCATGAAAGACGGACTGGTACACCCATAGGTATACTCCTGTTGAGGTTCTGTTATGTCGCGTCCAGTGGCCTTCACACAACGGTATAAAGACGGACTGGTACACCCTTAGGTATGCTCTTGTTGAGGTTCTGTTATGTCGCGTCCAGTGGCCTTCACACAACAGTATAAAGACGGACTGGTACACCCTTAGGTATGCTCCTGTTGAGGTTCTGTTATGTCGCGTCCAGTGGCCTTCGCACAACGGCATCTGTTAGGAAACAGTTCCATCCCTTGATGTCAGAATGCATTGCCTTGTAAGTTCCTGGACCCTATGTTGATTCAGCGCAGGCTCCAGCGGTGGTGTAGGGTTGCTCACGGTTGAGTGCGTTGGCAGTTGAGGAACAGCATTTCTCTGGGTTCAATGCCACCTGAGGATGTATCCTTTTCTTATTTGCGTTTTGTCCAACGCTGCGAAAGACCCAATGTCTGTAAAGACAGTCCTGTTAACGCTGCGAAAGACCCAATGTCTGTAAAGACAGTCCTGTTAACGCTGCGAAAGACCCAATGTCTGTAAAGACAGTCCTGTTAACGCTGCGAAAGACCCAATGTCTGTAAAGACAGTCCTGTTAACGCTGCGAAAGACCCAATGTCTGTAAAGACAGTCCTGTTAACGCTGCGAAAGACCCAATGTCTGTAAAGACAGTCCTGTTAACGCTGCGAAAGACCCAATGTCTGTAAAGACAGTCCTGTTAACGCTGAGAAAGACCCAATGTCTGTAAAGACAGTCCTGTTAACGCTGCGAAAGACCCAATGTCTGTAAAGACAGTCCTGTTAACGCTGCGAAAGACCCAATGTCTGTAAAGGCAGTCCTGTTAACGCTGCGAAAGACCCAATGTCTGTAAAGACAGTCCTGTTAACGCTGCGAAAGACCCAATGTCTGTAAAGACAGTCCTGTTAACGCTGAGAAAGACTGCAACGCGGGGTCCTCTTGGTGTGTGTGTGTGTGAGGGGGGGGAGTTTGGCTGTGTCTGGAGTTGTCATGACTGTCAGCAAAACAGCCATGCATGAGGCTGTGGGGGACGAGCAGCGGTTTGTTGGATGGTGGCGTCTTTTGCTGGTGGGCCCTGCGGTCATGAAATACAGCCTGGTTCTCCTGCGGGGCTGCTGTAGTGGAGGTTCTGGTATGTCGCTTCCAGTGGCCAAAACACAACGGCATCTTCCTGGGAGCAATTACGTCCCCTGATATCTTCATGGAATACCCATGCGTCCCTGCCTACCATGTCAACAACACAGCTCAGGTATCAAAGGGCGATGCAGGACTGCTCTCGGCTTGATGGAGGACAATACCTCTCTGGGTCCCATTGGCATCTTCTAAGTGTGTTTGTTTTCATTTTAAAAACTATTTTCATGTTGTGATTGGATGAAACGGGCCACACAGTTCAGAACGTTTTCCATGTTACCAGAATTTTATCAAAATTAATCCCTTCACCTTTCAGGGGGAAGTGGGAGGGGGCGGGGTCATGTAGGATAAGCAGTTCCAATCTCTGCACGCGCTTCAAAAACATAATCAAAACTACAAGGCCAATCAAACATCAACAGTTGCTGCTTCAGCACGTAAGGCAATGTATGATCGTTAAACTAGATGTTTGCTGTCATCACAAAGCTGGGAGGGATCAGTTCCATGACATCAGTAGCTCTGACGCTAAAAGCCACGTCATCTTCAACACCGCTAAGGTGAATGTTGTCTTTAGAGCCTACAAGTCACCAGGGAACACCTTCCTAAAGAAGCAGCACCGTTCCTTTTCCCATACATCATACACACCTACACCCCGTGACTGGGGCAGGAGACAGGAACACCTCCCTAATGAAGCAGCACCGTTCCTTTCCCCATACATCATAGACACCTACACCCCGTGACTGAAGTCACCAGGGAACACCTTCCTAAAGAAGCAGCACCGATACTTTCCCATACATCATAGACACCTACACCCCGTGACTGAAGTCACCAGGGAACACCTTCCTAAAGAAGCAGCACCGTTCCATTTTCAATACATCATAGACACCTACACCCCGTGACTGAAGTCACCAGGGAACACCTCCCTAAAGAAGCAGCACTGTTCCTTTCCCCTACACCCCGTGACTGAAGTCACCAGGGAACACCTTCCTAATGAAGCAGCACCGTTCCTTTTCCCATACATCATAGACACCTACACCCCGTGACTGAAGTCACCAGGGAACACCTTCCTAAAGAAGCAGCACCGATACTTTCCCCATACATCATAGACACCTACACCCCGTGACTGAAGTCACCAGGGAACACCTCCCTAAAGAAGCAGCACCGTTCCTTTCCCCATACATCATTGACACCTACACCCCGTGACTGAAGTCACCAGGGAACACCTTCCTAAAGAAGCAGCACCGTTCCTTTCCCCATACATCATAGACACCTACACCCCGTGACTGGGGCAGGAGACGTTCGGAATCTGATTGTCTTTGTGAGTGACGGTGACACGGGCGACCACCCTGAATGGTGTATGACTGCTGCCTTGA
>CM031620.1:2358808-2366308 GCA_018398815.1 Conus ventricosus | reverse complement strand
GAGGTATGTGTGTGTGTGGGGGGGGGAGGTATGTGTGTGTGTGTGTGTGTGTGTGTGTGTGTGTGTGTGTGTGTGTGTGTGTGTGTGTGTGTGTGTGTGTGTGTGTGTCTGTGTGTGTGTGTGTGTGTGTGTGTGTGTGTGTGTGTGTGTGTGTGTGTGTGTGTGTGTGTGTGTGTCTGTGTGTCTGTTTGTCCGTCTGTCTGTGCGAACGCTTTTTTATATTTTGATGTAAGCGTTTTCGAGTTGCGTCATGCGGTTTTGTACTATATTGTTTACCATGGTGTATGTGTGGAATACTGCATAGCAAACATCTTATGGCATTGAGTAACGTAATGCATTGTGCATAGTTTGTGGTGTTGTATTGGGCTGCGTTATATCGCTCTTTAAAATACATTGCTTGTACTGTGCTAAGACATGTCACGTTTGTGATGTATTGCATTGTATCGTATTGTAATACGATCTTCACTGCGTTGCCATGGCTGGCAAGATAATAAATCGTATTGCAATGTGTTGAATAATGCACAATGTAGTGTTGCATATTCTCTTTCTTTGCATAGCTTTACACACGGAGCCCATGCCCTCACACCCATACACACACATCTGTACACTCACCACACATATATACAATGTTGATAATGGCACAACCAATGTAAAGTAGGTGGGTACTCAAGGTCTGACCAGCGCGTTAGGCTAATGCATAGGTCAGACACCTGCTAAGTCGTAGCCACGAGATTCTTTTCGTAAGTTCTCTCATCTTAGTCATTAATTCATTTATCCATCAGCTTCAAATCATGCGTAGTGTGGTCTCAAAACTGAGCGGATGGGGTGTAGCGTATATGGACTAGTCCGCACGCAGTTGATAATGGCACGCAGTGACTTGATGACACTGAAAACTGAAACTGAATAGCTTTGCATCGTGTCGCATGATGCGCTAAATGTACTTGCACTGTATTGTACTTCGCTGCCTTGTCTATTTCTGTTACATTGCCTCGAAGTCCATTGCTAAATCACTTTATTGTACTGTGTTACGTTCCATTATATGATGCTTTGTATGTGCTGTGCTGTGCTGTGCTGTGCTGTGCTGTCTTGTGCTGTGCTGTGTTGTGCTGTGCTGTGCTGTGTTGTGCTGTGCTGTGTTGTGCCGTGCTGTGCTGTGTTGTGCTGTGTTGTGCTGTGTTGTGCTGTGCTGGGTTGTGCTGTGTTGTGCTGTGCTGTGTTGTGTTGTGCTGTGTTGTGCTGTGCTGTGTTGTGTTGTGCTGTGTTGTGCTGTGTTGTGTTGTGCTGTGTTGTGTTGTGCTGTGTTGTGTTGTGCTGTGTTGTGCTGTGCTTGTTGTGTTGTGCTGTACTGTGCTGTGTTGTGTTGTGCTGTACTGTGCTGTGTTGTGTTGTACTGTGTTGTGCTGTGCTGTGTTGTGTTGTGCTTTGTTGTGTTGTGCTGTGCTGCGTTGTGTTGTACTGTGTTGTGCTGTGTTGTGCTGTGCTGTGTTGTGCTGTGCTGTGTTGTGCTGTGCTGTGTTGTGTTGTGTTGTGCTGTGCTGTGTTGTGTTGTGTTGTGCTGTGCTGTGCTTTGTTGTGTTGTGCTGTACTGTGCTGTGTTGTGTTGTACTGTGTTGTGTTGTGCTGTGTTGTGTTGTGCTGTATTGTGCTGTGTTGTGTTGTGCTGTACTGTGCTGTGCTGTGTTGTGCTGTGTTGTGCTGTGTTGTGCTGTGCTGTGTTGTGTTGTGCTGTATTGTGCTGTGTTGTGCTGTGTTGTGCTGTGCTGTGCTGTGTTGTGCTGTGCTGTGTTGTGCTGTGCTGTGTTGTGCTGTGCTGTGTTGTGCTGTGCTGTGTTGTGTTGTGTTGTCCTGTGTTGTGCTGTGTTGTGCTGTGCAGTGTTGTGTTGTGTTGTGCTGTGCTGTGCTGTGCTGTGCTGTGCTGTGCTGTGTTGTGCTGTGCTGTGCTGTGCTGTGCTGTGCTGTGCTGTGCCGTGTTGTGCTGTGCTGTGCTGCGTTGTGTTGTGTTGTGCTGTGTTGTGCTGTGTTGTGCTCTGCTGTGTTGTGTTGTGCCGTGCCGTGCTGTGTTGTGCTGTGTTGTGCTGTGCCGTGCTGTGTTGTGCTGTGTTGTGCTGTGCTGTGTTGTGCTGTGCTGTGCTGTGCTGTGTTGTGCTGTGTTGTGCTGTGTTGTGTTGTGTTGTGCTGTGTTGTGTTGTGTTGTGTTGTGTTGTGTTGTGTTGTGTTGTGTTGTGTTGCGCTGTGTTCTGCTGTGTTGTGCTGTGTTGTGCTGTGTTGTGTTGCGCTGTGCTGTGTTGTGCTGTGTTGTGTTGCGCTGTGTTCTGCTGTGTTGTGCTGTGTTGTGCTGTGTTGTGCTGTGTTGTGTTGTGCTGTGCTGTGTTGTGCTGTGCCGTGCTGTGTTGTGTTGTGCTGTGCTGTGTTGTGCTTTGTTGCGCTGTGCTGTGCTGTGCTGTGTTGTGTTGTGCTGTGTTGTGCTGTGCTGCGTTGTGCTGTGCTGTGTTGTGTTGTGCCGTGCTGTGTTGTGCTGTATTGTGCTGTACTGCGTTGTGTTGTGTTGTGTTGTGTTGCGTTGTGTTGTGTTGTGTTGCGCTGTGTTGCGCTGTGTTGTGCTGTGTTGTGTTGCGCTGTGTTGTGCTGTGTTGTGTTGTGTTGTGTTGCGCTGTGTTGTGCTGTGTTGTGCTGTGTTGTGTTGCGCTGTTTTGTGTTGTGTTGTGTTGTGTTGTGTTGTGTTGTGTTGTGTTGCGCTGTGTTGTGTTGTGTTGTGTTGTGTTGTGTTGTGTTGTGTTGTGTTGTGTTGTGTTGTGTTGTGTTGTGTTGTGCTGTGCTGTGCTGTGTCGTGCTGTGCTGTGCTGTGTTGTGTTGTGTTGTGCTGTGCTGTGTTGTGCTGTGCTGTGCTGTGCTGTGCTGTGTTGTGCTGTGTTGTGTTGTGTTGTGTTGTGTTGTGTTGTGTTGTGTTGTGCTGTGTTGTGCTGTGCTGTGCTGTGTTGTGTAGTGTTGTGCTGTGCTGTGCTGTGCTGTGCTGTGCTGTGCTGTGCTGTGCTGTGCTGTGCTGTGCTGTGCTGTGCTCTGCTGCCTTGTGTTGCGTTGCGTTGTTCTGAGCTGCGAGCTGTGTGCTGTGCTGTGCTGTGTCGTGCTGTGCTGCGTTGCATTCCGTTGTGTTGCGTTGAATTGTTGTATTGGTAGCCTGTGTTTTGGTGTTGTAATGCATTTCTTTCGTTGTATTAGTGTATTGGTAGCCTGTGTGTGGTGTTGTAATGCATTTCTTTCGTTGTATTAGTGTATTGGTAGCCTGTGTGTGGTGTTGTAATGCATTTCTTTCGTTGCATTAGTGTATTGGTAGCCTGTGTGTGGTGTTGTAATGCATTTCTTTCGTTGCATTATTGTATTGGTACCCTGTGTGTGGTGTTGTAATGCATTTCTTTCGTTGCATTATTGCATTGGTAGCCTGTGTGTGGTGTTGTAATGCATTTCTTTTGTTGCATTATTGTATTGATAGCCTGTGTGTGGTGTTGTAATGCATTTCTTTCGTTGCATTAGTGTATCGGTAGCCTGTGTGTGGTGTTGTAATGCATTTCTTTTGTTGCATCATTGTATTGATAGCCTGTGTGTGGTGTTGTAATGCATTTCTTTCGTTGCATCATTGTATTGATAGCCTGTGTGTGGTGTTGTAATGCATTTCTTTCGTTGTATTATTGTATTGTTAGCCTGTGTGTGGTGTTGTAATGCATTTCTTTCGTTGTATTATTGTATTGGTAGCCTGTGTGTGGTGTTGTAATGCATTTCTTTCGTTGCATTAGTGTATTGGTAGCCTGTGTGTGGTGTTGTAATCCATTTCTTTCGTTGTATTAGTGTATTGGTAGCCCGTGTGTGGTTTTTGTAATGCATTTCTTTCGTTGTATTAGTGTATTGGTAGCCTGTGTGTGGTGTTGTAATGCATTTCTTTCGTTGCATTAGTGTATTGGTAGCCTGTGTGTGGTGTTGTAATGCATTTTTTTCGTTGCATCATTGTATTGATAGCCTGTGTGTGGTGTTGTAATGCATTTCTTTCGTTGCATTAGTGCATTGATAGCCTGTGTGTGGTGTTGTAATGCATTTCTTTCGTTGCATTATTGCATTGGTAGCCTGTGTGTGGTCTTGTAATGCATTTCTTTCGTTGCATTATTGCATTGGTAGCCTGTGTTTGGTGTTGTAATGCATTTCTTTCGTTGCATTAGTGTATTGGTAGCCTGTGTGTGGTGTTGCAATGCATTTCTTTCGTTGCATTATTGTATTGGTAGCCTGTGTGTGGTGTTGTAATGCATTTCTTTCGTTGCATTATTGGATTGGTAGCCTGTGTGTGGTGTTGTAATGCATTTCTTTCGTTGCATTATTGTATTGGTAGCCTGTGTGTGGTGTTGTAATGCATTTCTTTCGTTGCATTAGTGTATTGATAGCCTGTGTGTGGTGTTGTAATGCATTTCTTTCGTTGCATTATTGTATTGGTAGCCTGTGTGTGGTGTTGTAATGCATTTCTTTCGTTGCATTTGTGTATTGGTAGCCTGTGTGTGGTGTTGTAATGCATTTCTTTCGTTGCATTATTGTATTGGTAGCCTGTGTATTGTGTTGTAATGCATTTCTTTCGTTGCATTAGTGTATTGGTAGCCTTGTGTGGTGTTGTAATGCATTTCTTTCGTTGCATTATTGTATTGGTAGCCTGTGTGTGGTGTTGTAATGCATTTCTTTCGTTGCATTATTGTGTTGGTAGCCTGTGTGTGGTGTTGTAATGCATTACTTTCGTTGCATCATTGTATTGATAGCCTGTGTGTGGTGTTGTAATGCATTTCTTTCGTTGCATTATTGCATTGGTAGCCTGTGTGTGGTGTTGTAATGCATTTCTTTCGTTGCATTAGTGTATTGGTAGCCTGTGTGTGGTGTTGTAATGCATTTCTTTCGTTGCATTAGTGTATTGGTAGCCTGTGTGTGGTGTTGTAATGCATTTCTTTCGTTGCATTAGTGTATTGGTAGCCTGTGTGTGGTGTTGTAATGCATTTCTTTCGTTGCATTATTGTATTGGTAGCCTGTGTGTGGTGTTGTAATGCATTTCTTTCGTTGCATTATTGTATTGGTAGCCTGTGTGTGGTGTTGTAATGCATTTCTTTCGTTGCATTATTGTATTGGTAGCCTGTGTGTGGTGTTGTAATGCATTACTATCGTTGCATCATTGTATTGATAGCCTGTGTGTGGTGTTGTAATGCATTTCTTTCGTTGCATTATTGCATTGGTAGCCTGTGTGTGGTGTTGTAATGCATTTCTTTCGTTACATTAGTGTATTGGTAGCCTGTGTGTGGTGTTGTAATGCATTTCTTTCGTTGCATTATTGTATTGGTAGCCTGTGTGTGGTGTTGTAATGCATTTCTTTCGTTGCATTAGTGTATTGATAGACTGTGTCTGGTGTTGTAACGCATTTCTTTCGTTGCATTATTGTATTGGTAGCCTGTGTGTGGTGTTGTAATGCATTTCTTTCGTTGCATCATTGTATTGATAGCCTGTGTGTGGTGTTGTAATGCATTTCTTTCGTTGCATTATTGCATTGGTAGCCTGTGTGTGGTGTTGTAATGCATTTCTTTCGTTGCATTATTGTATTGGTAGCCTGTGTGTGGTGTTGTAATGCATTTCTTTCGTTGCATTAGTGTATTGATAGCCTGTGTGTGGTGTTGTAATGCATTTCTTTCGTTGCATTATTGTATTGGTAGCCTGTGTGTGGTGTTGTAATGCATTTCTTTCGTTGCATTTGTGTATTGGTAGCCTGTGTGTGGTGTTGTAATGCATTTCTTTCGTTGCATTATTGTATTGGTAGCCTGCGTATTGTGTTGTAATGCATTTCTTTCGTTGCATTAGTGTATTGGTAGCCTTGTGTGGTGTTGTAATGCATTTCTTTCGTTGCATTATTGTATTGGTAGCCTGTGTGTGGTGTTGTAATGCATTTCTTTCGTTGCATTATTGTGTTGGTAGCCTGTGTGTGGTGTTGTAATGCATTACTTTCGTTGCATCATTGTATTGATAGCCTGTGTGTGGTGTTGTAATGCATTTCTTTCGTTGCATTATTGCATTGGTAGCCTGTGTGTGGTGTTGTAATGCATTTCTTTCGTTGCATTAGTGTATTGGTAGCCTGTGTGTGGTGTTGTAATGCATTTCTTTCGTTGCATTAGTGTATTGGTAGCCTGTGTGTGGTGTTGTAATGCATTTCTTTCGTTGCATTAGTGTATTGGTAGCCTGTGTGTGGTGTTGTAATGCATTTCTTTCGTTGCATTATTGTATTGGTAGCCTGTGTGTGGTGTTGTAATGCATTTCTTTCGTTGCATTATTGTATTGGTAGCCTGTGTGTGGTGTTGTAATGCATTTCTTTCGTTGCATTATTGTATTGGTAGCCTGTGTGTGGTGTTGTAATGCATTTCTATCGTTGCATCATTGTATTGATAGCCTGTGTGTGGTGTTGTAATGCATTTCTTTCGTTGCATTATTGCATTGGTAGCCTGTGTGTGGTGTTGTAATGCATTTCTTTCGTTACATTAGTGTATTGGTAGCCTGTGTGTGGTGTTGTAATGCATTTCTTTCGTTGCATTATTGTATTGGTAGCCTGTGTGTGGTGTTGTAATGCATTTTCTTCGTTGCATTAGTGTATTGATAGACTGTGTCTGGTGTTGTAACGCATTTCTTTCGTTGCATTATTGTATTGGTAGCCTGTGTGTGGTGTTGTAATGCATTTCTTCGTTGCATCATTGTATTGATAGCCTGTGTGTGGTGTTGTAATGCATTTCTTTCGTTGCATTATTGCATTGGTAGCCTGTGTGTGGTGTTGTAATGCATTTTCTTTCGTTGCATTACTGCATTGGTAGCCTGTGTGTGGTGTTGTAATGCATTTCTTTCGTTGCATTAGTGTATTGGTAGCCTGTGTGTGGTGTTGTAATGCATTTCATTCGTTGTATTAGTGTATTGGTAGCCTGTGTGTGGTTTTGTAATGCATTTCTTTCGTTGCATTATTGCATTGGTAGCCTGTGTGTGGTGTTGTAATGCATTTCTTTCGTTGCATTAGTGTATTGGTAGCCTGTGTGTTGTGTTGTAATGCATTTCTTTCGTTGCATTAGTGTATTGGTAGCCTGTGTGTGGTTTTGTAATGCATTTCTTTCGTTGCATTATTGCATTGGTAGCCTGTGTGTGGTGTTGTAATGCATTTCTTTCGTTGCATTAGTGTATTGGTAGCCTGTGTGTGGTGTTGTAATGCATTTCTTTCGTTGTATTAGTGTATTGGTAGCCTGTGTGTGGTGTTGTAATGCACTTCTTTCGTTGCATTATTGTATTGGTAGCCTGTGTGTGGTGTTGTAATGCATTTCTTTCGTTGCAGTATTGTGTTGGTAGCCTGTGTGTGGTGTTGTAATGCATTACTTTCGTTGCATCATTGTATTGATAGCCTGTGTGTGGTGTTGTAATGCATTTCTTTCGTTGCATTATTGCATTGGTAGCCTGTGTGTG
>CM031620.1:2338808-2353808 GCA_018398815.1 Conus ventricosus | reverse complement strand
AACTTTTAGATTTTAGTTTTTGTTTAATCCTATGTTTTTCCTGATCGTTTTCAAT
This sequence comes from Conus ventricosus, assembly GCA_018398815.1. Lineage (NCBI taxonomy): Eukaryota > Metazoa > Mollusca > Gastropoda > Neogastropoda > Conidae > Conus > Conus ventricosus. The sequence continues at coordinate 2,353,753 of CM031620.1, read as the reverse complement.
AACATCATTTTCGCGCAAACATTCTTCAAATGAGTCTCTGTCTTTCATGTGAAATAACACTACAGTCTTTAACTGTTCTCTAAAGTCTTTTAAAACCGAGTTATATTTTTGGCATAAAATCCACACACTTATCCTAGCATGTCTTCCGCTGAAAGCTAGTTTTGACAAAGTGTTTCTCTTTTTAACTATGTCTCTTTCTGCCGAACAGTCATCTATAATAAATAGTGTTTGCGTTCCTTCAAACAGTCTATAAAACTGTTCTAAACACTCACTCAGTTTATTGCTAGGATCAACTAAATATATGTCATTATCTGTCCATATAAACCTTCTATTATGATATGCTTTGTTCCATTTAAGTGTTGGACAGAAAACCACAATATGATTAAAATTATAACGATAAACTGTTTGTAATAGGTCTAGGACAAATATTGTTTTTCCACAACCAGTCTGCCCACAAATCAATGAGCAATGAGGAGTTTTTGTCATAAAGTTTAACTGCTCCATAGTTTTATAACAGAACTTAATCTAATCCGGTTATTGTTTTTATCATGCCCTCTGTTAAACTTGTTCAGTATAATAAAATCCTATAAGGTCTAAATGTGTAAGATTAATCCAATTCAGTGCTGTAAGATTGTTTCTATTTAGACTAATATTGATTTTGTTGCTTGTTGTTATGACCTTAATATCCTCACCATTGTGAAGAATGACAACAGTAACTTTAAGACTGTCAACGTCTAAGTTTTGCCAGCTAATTAGAATTCCTTTAAAAAGGACGTCACTAACGCCCACAACCCCATCCCTCTCCTTATCTTTTAAGACAGAAATTTCAAATATTATTGTGAACGTGTCTCCTAATTTCATTTGCGGAATGAACTGTAATTTTGTAGAAGCATCTTTTAAAACCGTTTCTCTTCTGTGGAGGATGTACTGCTTTTTTCCATACGGCGTTATTTCAATTTCTTTCCGACTATTGTCGTCTGGCATAAGACTTACATGTAAAGGGCCAGAGTTGAATGCTTTTCTGAAACTTTTTTGACGGCTAAAATATGTAAATGGGCTTATGAATTCAAATTTTATGTCCCATTCTAAATATGGTTCTAAGTGCCATTTGAGGTCAGGTTTTCGAACTATTTTATATTCATACTGGCCAACATTATTTGCCTCTAGATTGCGCAGTTGTTCTAGTTTAGGAAACTTTTTGCTGTCGCCAACCTCTTTGCGTTTATAATCACCATCTTTAGTGTACTCAAAACCATACAAAGCGCCTATCTCACCGTTCTGTTCAAAGTCCGCAACGTCTGCAAGGTCTTTTAATTCTAAAGTTATACACCTCACAGGCGCTAATGTAACTCCTGATTCTTCTGGCCCCCGCGACATTATTTTTTAGTAACGTATTATTTTATTTCCAAAACAATGTGCAGGTTATCACATTTCACAACTTTCCCGCTTTGTCTTTGATTTTTATATTAAATGATCCGACCCTCCCACAAAACTAATCTTTTGAACTGTAAATTAGGGAATTGTATAATTTCATAATCGCAATATGCAGCTTTCCTGATGGAAGAGCTCTTAAAACAGTTGAGGGCCTTCCGTCATAAGTTTTCATCAGTGCTCAGCTCATCTAAATGAACATAGAGTAATGAATGTACTGCAAGATCGAGCGGACTTTCCCCTCATAAATAGTTTTGTCTGGTGTAACAATAAATCTTTTAGCGTCCTGAGTGTTAGCTTCAAAGCCTAACATTTTAGCTAGCTCTTTATCAAAAAAGTAATTTGCTTCTTCGGGTTTGAATGTTAATATTGTTTTTAGATTTGCATTGTTAAGTTTGAGAGTAATGTCGAAGTTACTCATTGCTTCTTTTAGTGAGCAAAACCCGTAATAACCATCAGGTATTGTTAACTGGCTAACTTTGGCCCCTGTTTTGTCAATTTTTGAATCTTATTATTCTTCTTTGATTCACTTATATTAAACCATACAACTTTGTAAAATATTTCATGAAGCGCAACCATTTGGCTCCGCATTTGTTTTCAACAGCATGTTCTAAAAACGAAGGACGGTCTTGGGTTGTTATTGTTACAAACATTTTTTTAAACAGAATAAAATGAGTGCATTCAAATATACTGGCGCAAAATATTCTGTTGGGCCGCACTACAATCTTAAAAATATAGCAACTGACACCCTCGACATTGCTGTGACCCAGACTGCCTCTTTTCATAAAAAGGTGAGTACTCCATTGAAGAGCTATCTTAACCCCCCTATTGAAAACGAGCACAACCAGAAAGCGTGGTTTAGTCATCCGATGCAGTTTTATCAGAACCAGTTAAACTTTGCTGTGTCTTGTGCATCAATTGGGTGTGGAGTGTCGCATGCTGATCATCTAAATCATCCTAATCTTTTGGTGAGGTTAGTGTACAGATTTCATTTTTATTACACCTTTAGACGTATTTTGACTGAACTGCAAGCACCATTACCGAATGACAAATCGTTTAATCCATTCAGCAACAGAATAGACATGAAGGCTTTTGAAAGGATCTGTAACGAATTCAATATTAACATCAAGACAGACTTTAGACAAAAGTTGGATCTTGATCATGGCCTAGGCACCCCTTATTTTCGGGGCACGCACAGAAAGTATAAATATGTCTTGAAACCTCCTTTTAAAATTGTTCAGCCCTGGTCCATAGAGCAAGAGCATAAAACAGCATGGACAACATTTATCTTAGACACTTCTAAGGGCCTAACTAGAGCGGGAATAGAACGAATAAACGACTCTATTCGTACTTACGTTTGGTGTTTGCTAGGGTCGCAAGCACAGGCAAGATCAAGCATAACTGATCCTTCTACTGGCTTTGACGCGCAAAAACAATACTTAGCAAATTTAGAGGACGCCATTAATTCTACAGTTGATTTACCTTTAAGTATTCAAAGGTACCAACATGTTTTACAATACGCAAGATCGAAAGTAGACTTTGCCGTTGGCACTGGTTTATATATGCTACCTTCTGACCTCAGACTCCAGATAGGTACAATAATAAACTATAATAATGAAATTCTTATAGCAGGCAATGAACAGAAGGTTGGGAAAAACGACATAAATTCTGAGCCAGTAATATTACAACCAATAAAAGAACACCCAAGATTAAGTCATCTAATCCCCGAAGTCCAACCCCCCAAAGTCATTGAAGACTCAGCAAAGCTCGCGGACTCTGTTCGCGATGACCATGAATATGAAAAGACAGCGCTTGTTCTTGGATTAACTGGCATAGGATTACTCGGCCTTTATCTTACTAAATATTAACCCAACTATTAAGAGAACTAATGCCCATAAGTGCTCGGCCATAAAGCCAACTACTTTGGCTGCAGTAGACAAAAGCCAGCTAACGATACTCCCTAATATACCTGGCAAAGAGTCTATAGCTTTACCAGCTAATTTTTTTAATAAACTCGCAAGATGATCAAGCTGTTTTTTTACCCATGATTTATCAGGTGGAGGAGATGGCGATGGAGGCACTGAACTTTGCCCTCCACCGCCGCCTGTAATAGCCATCACCAGTGTACTTATTGCAAATCCTAAGGCTGTTATAACGCTTGCTAATGTGACTCCCTGCTCTCTAAACAGCGTTTTTATTCGTTCTGCTAGCGTTGTGTCTTCATATAAAATTTTTCGGATAGTTTCTCTTATTCTATTCACTTGAGTTCGTAATTGGTCTCGGTTAGTAGTTAGCACTTCTAGTCTTGCTGATCTTCTTGTTCAAGATCTTTTAGTCTTTGTATTATTCTTTCTTTAATATCATGCCCTACGATGGAGTCGTCAGCCTCAACGAGTTTTTCTTTTTCTCTTTTTATATGCTCATCTAGTTCACCCAGTTTTGCTAAATTGTTTGTTAATTCGCCTTTGATGGTTCTTAAAGTACGATCAAGGGCTAATAATTCTCGCATGGGTAGCGGTGAGTCGTGTATGGTCTTTAATGCTGTTTCTTCTGAAAAACTGGTTTCTGCTTCTATTGTATTTATTAATTCGCCTGCTGATTGGTTTAATTCTTTAAGTTCCATGTTTTGCATTTGGTTATCTGTTGGGAGTTCTTGTAGTGTGTTTTGAAGTTTAGCAACTGCATCCCTATCTAATTTTGGTCTAGCAATGCCAAGGCGATTTTGTACGCTCGCAGGGAGTCTATTTCTAATTGAACCCACGGCTAAAAACTTTGATGGGTCTTTTTTAGTTGTAAGCTGAACAAGTTCTCCTCGATCGTTTTTCACAAACAAATGATCATCTTTTAATTCAAAATCATTTGGGTCTATAAATTCGGGAGGTTCTTGACCTAAACTTTGGTACAATGATTTAACCTTACTTTCTGTTAATTCATGCCGCATTGAGCGCATTGAGCGATGCTGTGTCAAAGGGATCATTTCACTCATGTCGTCTCCAGGATCAAAAACATCATAATCTTCTTCAGCTTCAATTCTTGCCATGTTTTTTAAATAATTAACTTTTTATTTTGCTTCATAAAAATGCCACAACAAGTACATGGCTCGATTCTTGACCCGCATAGAAAACTGAAAGAGCCCTTTGGCGTGAAAGGAAATAAGCGGAATATTACTGTTCCAAATAATCCGTCTACTATTGATGCGGATCAAATTCTTACTGTCAAATTTCCAGACCTAGGAGCGGATGAAGTGATTGTGCCAGGCTCTGCGCGTCTTACTTTCAAAATAGTACTCGATTCAACAACAGACCCAAACAGGACAGTTGTACAGAATCTGGGGCGGGCAATCGTTAAGAAAATTTCTATAAAACTTGAGGGGCAAGAAATATTTTCTTTACACAATGCAGACATATTTTTAACCTATTCTGATCTATGGCTAACCGGGAATGAAAGGGAAGATCTTGCGTTTCAAGGAATCGGCAATGAAGAAGCACTAAAACTTAGAATAGGCGCTGAACTCGCCTCAGGTGCTAAAAGCAGCAAAAAGGCTTTAGCTGTAAGTTATGCGTATGGTAATCGCTTTTCCATTCCCCTAGATTTTGAGTTGTTAAAAGCGCATGCGCCATACTTTCAAGGGGCATTAAAAGACAGATTGTCATACGAACTAACTTTTAATGAATAACAAACGGGTTATTAAATCATCAGACACCGAAGCAAAGTACAGCATTTCTGACATTTCGTTAGATTTTGACGTTGTTAGCAACCATGAATTAGCAAGGCTAAATTGAGCCCCAAATATCAGTCAAGTTTTAGCAAATTTTACGAAAGAGTGATTCATCATACTCTTTTCCCCAAAAGCAGGGCAGCCCACTATTGGAAATTTTATTTTTTAGCGTCGCAGCAAGATCCCCTTTTTAAAGGGTTATTTTATTGCTGGTGAAGATGAAAACCGTTCAAAAGGCAATTAAAATTTTTAACCAAAAATAACGAAAGTACAATGTTCGATTGACGGTACCCTAACCAAATCTACGTGCGGGCTTAGACCTTATCTTTCATTTTGACAAAATTTAAAAAAATTTGGTTTGGGGGGGAGGGGTAAATTTTAACGCAGACCTAGTGTCTAAAGATTTACTTTTCAAAAAGTTGGGCTTGATGATTTTTTTAAAACAACGAAATAGGGTTTTATGGTTTTGACCAAGGTAAAACAGAGGAAAAATCAGTTGCAGGGAAAGGGGGGGAAAACTGGGGAGAGACTTTAATAAACATTCAAATTGAAAAAGAAGAAAAACCCCGTTTAAACCGTTTAAATTGTACTTTTTGTTTTTTTTTTAAATGAGGCGCAGCTGAAAATTGAAGCAAAACAGTTTAGAAATTATTTATACTAAATTATTTTTTTTTTAAAAAAGCGCCCTGTTCCGTTTACCCAAAATTTCCACGCGCCAGAGTTAATTACAAACAAAGGGTTTAGTAAAAAACCCCCTGACAAAAAAAACCCTTTAAAGATTAAAAAAACTTTCCCCAAAAATTGCGAAAATAAGGGGAAAGCCCTTTTAAAAATTTTACACCCAAAACCAAAACGAAAGGTTTTCTGTGCCTTTAATGTTTTTAACATTTTTTAAATTTACTGGAACATCGACTAAAGCGCCTTTCAGCAGGAAGGGTTTTTGGTTTTTTAAAGCAAGGGGAAAAACGCACCCCCCCCAGCTTTACCTCAGGGGTTTTGTCTTTAGCCCCGGGCCTGTGTTTTTTGTTTTAAAGTGCGGCGGGAAAAAAATTTAAAAAATAAACTCCAAAAGCACACAGCTTTGGTTAAAAACTAAAACGGCAAAAATTTTTCGTTTAAACTGAAAATAAAAAAAGCTTTTTGGTTGCCCTCAAAAATCACGGATGGGGAATTTTAAATCTTTTACAGGCGATTTTGATAAACTACAAAAGAAAAATTTTTTTGGGATTTTCCCAAAAAAAGGGCGAGGACAATTTTTTTTCCTCAACCCCCCGCCCCCCGGCAGAAAAAAAAGGAATGTTTAAAAAAATTTAAACGAGACATTAAACTCTTTCTAAACACTCCTTAAAAACCCCAAAAAAGGTTTTTTACTTTATTTTAAAGAGTCCAAGCGAAAAAAGACCGTTGAAAATTGATTCTGTTTAAAGCCGTTGTTTTTTTTTTTAATTTTAAATAAATAGGTTTGGTTTGGGGGAAAAGAAAACAGCTTTGGGGCTAGGATAAAAGAAGGCAAAACAAATTGTTTAAGGAATCCCTCAGAGAGAGGTTTAAAAGAGCACTGAATGATTTTGATTTAGAAGTCTTCCCAAACAAACGAAACAGGCAAGCGTTGTTCATGTTTATTTTTTAAATTTCCCAAAGGCAAACAAAAAAACCCCCGCCATTTAAAATTTAATGTTAGCTTTTTTAAACCCGCTATGAAACAAAAAACTGAAAAAAAAAATTCTAGAAGTCGGGGTCTCAACTAAACAGCGGGACAAATTCTTTACAAAATTTACTTAACCCCCGGTTGGGCAACGAACTGCTTACACGGGTTTGACGCTGCCGCTGAAGAACAAAAATTTGGAGGCTCTGGTTGGCCCGAGGGCAAATTTCTTAAAAGATTAGTTTAAAAACAGGCAAAGTATGCCCCGATTGTAGGCAAGGGTTTTACTTTCCCCGCAAAACCCCCGGGAGTTTGGTTTTTAAAGAGAGCGTTTTAAACAAAAAAAAATTTTCGACAAAAAAATTGTTTCAATGGGTGGTTCTTGCAAGGCTGCATCATGTCCGCGAAAAACCGGGAAAGAGTGACTAACTATGGGAAATACCCCAAAAGTCTTAATTTAAATGGAAAATTTTTTCCCTTTGTTTGGTGGGGGCCCAAAAATAAACATTTTTGAAGAACAAAAAAACCCCAAATAATTTTTTTAAAATGTTTCCCACATGGGATGAGGAAACAAATTTGGTCCCCAATTTTAATGTGTTAAAAACCCGCCCAAAAATGGGGCGAACCACCAAAAGTAATGGGGGACTTACTCCTAATTTTTTTGGGCCAGCGGGGCCGCCCCATTACACTTTGTTTCGAAACAATGAGCTGATTTTTGGCGCTTATTTCCCAAAAAAACATAAAAATTAAAAGGGTTCTGAAAGAAAATGTTTTAAACAAAATTTCCCCATTTGTGCAACCCGCGAGTGAAATAAAACATTGAAAATTTGTAGACGTAAGACGAACTAACTACCCCCCGCCAGGATCTAAAGTTAGTTTTAAGAACTAAAAAGGGCCTAAAACAAGTCCATACTGTTAACGCAATTTCGAGTCGCTTTTGTTCCTTATAAAGGGGCCAGCCCCCACAAAACTTCGAAAAACAGTTTTAATGAGTAATCAAAATTTTGTTCTTTTGCTTTTGTTATTGTTGGTCCGGTGGCGCTCATTCAAAACCCAAATTTTAAATAGAGGCCAAAAGGCGCAGAAACTTCTTAAAACGCATGCAGCAAGTGCGTAACGCCTGTTCTAATAATCTAAACTTATCTGAAATCATAATGGCGCCTGAAGACCAAAAACGTATGACTCAGCCACGCATTGTTGGATTTGCGGTTTAGAGCTAACGCCCAAGAGTGTAAACCCCACAGTTAAGAACCATGATCACATTAGTGGGAAGTTTAGAGGTGCAGCGCACAGTAAATGCAATCTTCAACTAAAGTTTTGATCCTAAGACATGGAAGCTGCCTGTATTCTTTCATAACTTGCGAGGTTACGAACTCTCACCTTATAATGAAAGCAGTAGACGATCCTTTAGGGTGTCATGCATCGCACAGTCATCAGAAAAGTAACATGTGCTTTAATCTAAAAACATGTCTTTATGACTCAAATGCAACACATGATGGGTTCATAGAGTCACTGGCTATGTCCTTAAAGTCTGCCCCCAATAACGGAAGAATATTTTACCCAACTCTCGTTAGAAAGGGCGTTTATCCTTATGAGTACATGAACATTTTGGGAAAGGTTTGACGAAGACACACTTCCTCCTAAAGGGTGCGTTCTTTTCTAGTCTTAGAGGAAAGGACATCAGTGACTCTGATTACCAGCATGCTCAAGATCGTGGCAGAAGTTAGAGTGTAAAACGATGGGAGACTATCATGACTCCTACTTGATGGCTGATGTATGTTGGTTGGGGGACGTCTTGAAAATATAGAAAGACCTGCATTGAAACATTATAGCCTGGATCCTGCGCATTATATTCTGCGCCCGGGATGAGTTGGGATGCTTTCTTAAAGTTTACTGGAGTACAGATTGATTTATTGTCAGATTTACCAATGATTCAGATGATTGAAAACGGATTGCGTGGAGGAATTAGTATGGCGTCGCATCATTACGTAAAGCAAACAACAAATACTTGGACGACTATGATCCGAGTAAAAGGTCTAACTATCTTAGTATTTAGACGCAAACAATCTGTATGGTTGGGCAAAGGCGCAATCACTTCCATTACGTAACTTTAAAATGTAACACAGGGGGCGATCCGAATAATATTCAAAAGCATAAAGTGGGTGGCAGTTTAAACGCCTGATCAACAGCGTGGTTTCATTCTAGAAGTTGACTTAGAATATCCTCATGAACCCATGACCTGCATAATGACTACCCATTAGCTGCAGAAAGCCTAAAATGGATCCAAGAGAACCACCTAAACTTTGTGCCTAATCTTTCGCGGCAAAAAAAAAATATGTCTGTCATTACAGACTTCTAAAATTTTTATTTAAGACATGGGTTGGAAGTTGACAGCAGTTCATCGCATAATTGCTTTTGATCAAGAACAGTTCATGAAACCAACATAATGAAGAACACTGATCTCAGAACTAATCCACAGATGCTTCAGAAAAAGACTTTTTCAACCCTGATGAACAACAGCTGTTTTGGAAACTATGGAGAATCCGCACAAGCGCAAAGATGTCAGATTAGTCACCAAAGAAAAACGAAGCAATTAAGCTAACTTCAAAACCAAATTATCGGGACTTTAAAGATTTCATGATCACCTTTTTGGCATAATAAATGAAAAAAAGAAAGTCAAATTTGGACAAACCTGTTTTTATTGGTTTACTGTTTTAGAATTATCAAAGCTTTTGATGTTAAATTTCTTTATAAACTACTTTAAGCCCTCGTATCCTGAGTCCAGAGTACTTTACACGATACAGATAGTTTTGTTATAGATATCCCCACTGAAGACATCTATAAAAGACATGGAAACCGAAGTGGCTAAAGGGCAGCAGGATGGTATGACACGTCCGATTATCCTAAAGACTCGCCTTTACATTCAATTACTAAAAGAAGGTTTTAGGAAAGATGAAGGATGAATTATCTGAAAGGTGATCAAGGATATGTGGGGTTAAGGTCAAAAATGTACAGTATTTCGAGCCAGGAGAAAATCATTAAGAAAGCAAAGGGAATATCTCCGCAGTGTTGTGCAGTCAAACATATCACATGACAACTACAAAGAAGCTTTGTTTGGCAATAAGACTTTTCATCATGACAACGTAAAACTGCGATCTACTACAGAGATCAACAAAAACAGTTGTAACAAAGAATCGTTGATAGAACAAACACAAAACGGGTGTTTGTTAATCCAGATTTTTCATTTTGCAATTGGGCACTGGAGAACCGAAAATTAATTAAAGCGGAACGTGTCTGGTGGGATTATCTGCAGTTCTTCCTTCACAAAAGATCTTTGAGGAGCTTTTGTTTTGTGTGTGCCAGTTTCTCGTAAATAATACAGGGGGCGGATTCATCTTTACAATTCTTTTTATTTCATATGGATCAACACTCCAAACTGGATCGTTGCCCTGATGCGAGGTCCCCTTCTGTTTTCCCCCGGTAAATAAAGGTACCTTACTTTCAATCCAAATGGTAATATTTTGGGCCGGATGAAGACTCCCCTTCAACAGCATTTATTGTTTTTCTTTGATTGCTTGTACTGGTTTTAGCCCTTTAAATTCTTCATTATTCATTGCGCGCAAAACTGAGGCAGTCTTCTAACCCATTCTGTGTTGCGAGAATTGTCAATAAGCTCTCTGTGATACTGGTAGAAAAAAGTCTTTCGGATAACTGTTTGTTTAAAGTTTTCAACTAAAGCCTTTTGATCTGTGAACTCCTGGAATGCCTCTTTTAATAGTAACTCTATGTTTTAACAATAATTGATTCACTTGGCCTTTAAATTCTTTTCCATCATCAACTTGAATCATGCGAGGATAAGTTAGTGGCCCTCTTTGGGTATATCAGTTGTATAGCGACAGCAACAGCAGAAGCACTCTTTTGTGTTAATGGCTCCGCATCTTTGTATCTTGAAGCCATGTCAATGACTGTAAGTGCGTACTTAAATCTTTTTCGTCTAATCCTACAGAGGGTAAATATAGAAGGTCCATTTGATGGGTGTCGTTTGGAGTTGTATTGACAAGTGCGGTCTCTTATTCGTTTGGGCGCGGTAAATAAATTTGCCAAATCGCTTGTTTAGATAACATTCTTTTGCTGTTTGTTCACTGACTCCACTGCTTGCTTGGGCTTTTGTATTGCTTTTGATACCCTTCCAATATCCTTTGGGCGAAAATAGATTTTGTTCATTTTTTATTCAGCCAATATTATGTGCAACAAAATACACAACGGTCATACCAACGACAATAAACCCGATTTCTTGCATCTTTTGTTTTTTCTGATGGTTGATAAAAGTCACTGAATTTTGGTGGGGGCAATGTCTCGATTGGTTTGCCTGTTACTAATAATATTGTTTTATTGCTTGATCAACATTTTTAAATGTGTAAGCTGCATGCCCCTGTCTTTTCAGTGTGTCATTAATAAAATCAACTGCTAAAGTTCTCTCCCTTTTCCCATAGGCGTCTTGTGCAGCTGCTAGTTGCTCCATAGCTTTGTTATGTCTTTTTCTCTCGCCGTCATTCCCCATTTTTACTAAATGCGAAATTACTTCCGCTAAAAGCAAGCGCATTCAACCACAGCGCCGCCAAATCATTATTGCGAGTGAAGCCATTTTTTAAAAATGTATTTTTTCTTACATATTTTATATTGTCGGGAAATTTATTCCTTGCTTAACTAGAAAATCTTTCGTAGCAAACGAAGCTGCAATGATAGCAATTAGCTTTGCTGAATCCTCAAAGTCTAGTTTGCCAAGATCTGCTGGTTTAATTCTTAACAGTTTTTAAACCAAGCTTGAGTATCCTACACTTAGACCTCCAATAACAGCAGAATGGTATAAAAGGTTAGCAACAGTTTTTTCGGTGCTCATTTTTATAAAATAAAATAATTATAATTTAATAAAAACATGAACAGCGATGATCTCCTACAGCTACAAGGCAGACTAAACCTCCCTGAACTTATAAATGACCAAGTTGATGACCAAGCTATTATGCCCAAAAAGGAGAGGTTGTATTCTTTGGCAGCATGTGGAAAAACAAAACAGTTCCTCGGAACTGAATTCAGCATTGAAAAGATTCAACAGATGTCGCCGCAAGACATTATAAAGTATCATAACAGGTATGAAGCGCAGTTGGGGGCTAGAATGGTGAAAAGTGTGGGCCAAACGTTCTTAGTTTGTACACTAAACTATCAGTAGATTGCTCCCATTTATTCGAACAAGATCTTACTATGATTTAACGCAAGATCCAGTTTTAACTAAAACATTAGAGTCTCTAGGGTGTGATCTGTATTAAAAGATTTGGAACATTGTTACGCCATTAATCATGGGATTAATAACTTTTAATCATTAGATTTTATTTCCCTTCAAAATGACCGAGCTGGAAATCAGCAGAACAAAAACCTGAATCAGGGAGAAAGTAACCAAGCCAGAAAATCAGCAGAAAACGCTGAATAGGTGGAGACCATTAAAAATCCTGGGGCGTGTTGAAGCAGGAAAAAAATTAGCAGAGTGGAACAGACAAAAAAAAAATTTAAAGTTACAGAATATGACTCATCATGAAAACCAACACCGCCAGCGCCAAACAAGTTGATTCAATGCCCGCTATAAAAAACTCCATGTGATCAAGGGCACCAAAGTCTTCATGGAATATTGAACTTAAAACTGTTGCCATTTTTGGCGCCATTTCTGCTGCTGGGGCGGTTTTTATTACTGTTATAAAATATATAAAGAATGGCAACAGAAACAAAAGAAATCAAAAAAAATCTGAACCGTTAAAATACAAAAAAAAGACAACTGCATGCCAAAACCGCCAACAACAAAAGATCATTTTGATCCATTTTTTAATGCAATAATATTTTTAATTTTTTAATAAAAATAGATCATGGCGTATTATAAAATGATGAAGTCAATAAATAAAGACATGGATCTATAAAAAAACATTTCCATAGACCCGAATTGTAATCAAAGCGGTTGCTTCGGGTGTAAGACCTTCCTTAAGATCTATGCAGAGAAAAGCTGAGCAAGACATCCTCAACGATAACACGTTTTTTGAGGCGTGTGTGGGACTATATAGACATCTACTATTTTAAAATAAAAAAATAGCTTGTATTTTTTTGATAATTATAAGATAAATAAAAAGAACTTGGTTGTACTTAAAGGATGACTTAATCAAGAAATTTTTAAGAACTTGATCAAGAACTTAATTAAAAACTTAATCAAGAACTTATTAAGAACTTGAAGTAACTTAATTAAAAACTTAATTAAGAACTTGGGTTTACCTTTTGGGGGTGGAGTGTGTGTGGTGTACACAGGGGGTGGGGGGGGAGGACGTGCGTGCGTGGGGTGGGGGTGGGAGGGGCGTGCGTGCGTGGGGCGGGGGTGGGGGGGACGGCGTGCGTGGGGTGGGGGTTGGGGGGACGTCGTGTGTGTGCGGCAGCCAAAAAAGGTTGAAGCAGGACGTTGAGCGAAGCAGTGAAGCCAGTAATCACAGCAATATAAAACAAAGTCATGAAGTCTTGGTGGAAATTTAAGGCAGTCAACTCTAAACAAACCCGACCGCTTCCTGCATGAGCGGTATCTAAAAATAGATCTTACGTCAGTGGTAGGCCTGCAGTGGTCTTACAGCTGCGCGCACTGTTTGGGTAAAGCAGCCAACTCTAAACACCCCGACCGCTCCTGCATGAGCGGGATCTAAAAATAGATCTTACGTCTTTAAAAAACGGCTTGCCCACTGTGACCTTGGCCGCTCTAGGGTGAGCGTTAGTTCTCTGATTTGCTTGCCCTAGTTTGCTGTGCCCCTCTTTTCTCAACCGGGCTTGCAACTGGGTTACAGCAGTAATTGCTGTAGCCAAGCTTTTATGGCAGCTCTAATCGCCAGTAGTAGTACATTCGGCACTGTATATTTAAAGCATTTATATGAAGATAGTGCTAGCCACACACTATCCTCTCCATACTGGTAGATGTACTAAGGGCTGCCTAACCCTATCTAGTTTGTTTGCCAGAAAAATTCGAAAATCGCCATTCAGGTGCATAAGGGCACACTTTAAAGGCAGATGAACTGGTTAGAATTAAAAAAGTAGAAAGTATACCATCTTAATACACAGATCAGCTTGCCACATGAACACTGAATCTGTAGTTAAAAAATCAATCAAGTCTAATACAAACTGAGAACATTTTTTACTTGGGAGGGAAAAGCAAAAATGTTTCAAATATAAGTTTTTTAGCATACAATCAGCCGTGTTTACCTCCGCCTTAAGAAATGAACGCCATGTTTTTTAAACATGGCTTTAGCTGTCTCAAGCCAGCCCCCAACAATCAACGCGTGATGGTTTGTTTTGCTTCAGCCGACTTTCAACAATGCAGCGCCATTTATTAGATAAGGAACCATCTCATCGATAGCCAAACACGTATTAAAACTGGCTACAAACTTGTTTCATTTCCCTTTAACCAACAAACCTTTAAGATAGCCGTTCATTTCCAAAGCATTAGTTCACTTTTTTCGTTTTCTAAAAAACAATCTCTCCGGTTTCACAACATGCAGTTAAAGTAAAACTATGGCCTCGAATAACAAACCTGTTTTTCAGTAACGTTTTAGCCATTTTTTAAAATAACACAAGTAAAAAAACAGTGGTCACAACAGAGCGCAAACAAAAACACAGCCTTCTTGTTCAATAGTCCAAGCAAAAATGGCGACCCCAGTCGTGTCACGCGACAGCCTCGATTCGGTGTGTCCCACGTGGCAATCATTTTCTGATGCAATGGGTTGCAACCCAGCCGAGTGTGCTTCGTTACACAGCGCAGGCTAGGTGGCAAACTGGCCGCGAGCCGTAAATTAAGGGGATCAGGTTTCAGCCCCGTGTACAAAGTTTGTAGGTGGAAATTAGTCAGAAAAGTGTGCGGATTTTATGTCATTTAATTAGAGAGAGAAAGAGTGTGTGTGTGTGTGTGTGGTGTGTGTGTGTGTGTGTCGTCTCCCGCCTCTCTGTCTGTCTGTCTGTCTCTCTCTCTGTCTCTCTCTTCTCTGTCGTCTGTCTGTCTGCCGTGATTCTCTCTCTCTCTCTTCCCGCCACAGGAAAGGCGGCTTTTAGGCCACTTTCGCCCCAAAAAATCGGTGGTGAAGC
>CM031620.1:2321308-2328808 GCA_018398815.1 Conus ventricosus | reverse complement strand
CTTCCATGCTGGAATTACCCCGGGTGAAAGGTACTGCAGTGAACTGAGCCAGTCCCATGCTGGAAATGCCCCGGGTTGAAAGGTACTGCAGGAAAATGAGCCACTTCCATGCTGGAAATACCCCGGGGTGAAAGGTACTGCAGTGAACTGAGCCATCCCATGCTGGAAATACCCCGGGGTGAAAGGTACTGCAGTGAACTGAGCCACTTCCGTGCTGGAAATAACCCCGGGTGAAAGGTATTGCAGTGAGTTGAGCCAGTTCCGTGCTGGAAGTACCCCGAGGTGAAAGGTACTGCAGTGAACTGAGCCACTTCCATGCTGGACATACCCCGGGGTGAAAGGTACTGCAGTGAACTGAGCCACTTCCATGCTGGAAATACCCCGGGGTGAAAGGTACTGCAGTAAAACTGAGCCACTTCCATGCTGGAAATACCCCGGGGTGAAAGGTTACTGCAGTGAACTGAGCCACTTCCATGCTGGAAATACCCCGGGGTGAAAGGTACTGCAGTGAGTTGAGCCAGTCCCATGCTGGAAATACCCCGGGGTGAAAGGTACTGCAGTGAACTGAGCCACTTCCATGCTGGAAATACCCGAGGTGAAAGGTACTGCAGTGAGTTGAGCCAGTTCCGTGCTGGAAGTACCCCGGGGTGAAAGGTACTGCAGTGAACTGAGCCAGTTCCGTGCTGGAAATACCCCGGGTGAAAGGTACTGCAGTGAACTGAGCCAGTCCCATGCTGGAAATGCCCCGGGGTGAAAGGTACTGAAGTGAACTGAGCCACTTCCATGCTGGACATACCCCGGGGTGAAAGGTACTGCAGTGAACTGAGCCACTTCCATGCTGGACATACCCCGGGGTGAAAGGTACTGCAGTGAACTGAGCCACTTCCATGCTGGAAATACCCCGGGGTGAAAGGTACTGCAGTGAACTGAGCCACTTCCATGCTGGAAATACCCCGGGATGAAAGGTACTGCAGTGAACTGAGCCACTTCCATGCTGGAAATACCCCGGGTGAAAGGTACTGCAGTGAGTTGAGCCAGTTCCGTGCTGGAAGTACCCCGAGGTGAAAGGTACTGCAGTGAGTTGAGCCAGTTCCGTGCTGGAAGTACCCCGAGGTGAAAGGTACTGCAGTGAGTTGAGCCACTTCCGTGCTGGAAATACCCCGGGGTGAAAGGTACTGCAGTGAGCTGAGCCAGTTCCATGCTGGAAATACCCCGGGGTGAAAGGTACTGCAGTGAGCTGAGCCAGTTCCATGCTGGAAATACCCCGGGGTGAAAGGTACTGCAGTGAGCTGAGCCAGTTCCATGCTGGAAATACCCCGGGGTGAAAGGTACTGCAGTGAGTTGAGCCAGTTCCGTGCTGGAAATACCCCGGGGTGAAAGGTACTGCAGTGAGTTGAGCCAGTTCCATGCTGGAAATACCCCGGGGTGAAAGGTACTGCAGTGAGCTGAGCCAGTTTCATGCTGGAAATACCCCGAGGTGAAAGGTACTACAGTGAGTTGAGCCAGTTCCGTGCTGGAAATACCCCGGGGTGAAAGGTACTGCAGTGAATTGAGCCAGTTCCATGCTGGAAATACCCCGAGGTGAAAGGTATTGCAGTGAGTTGAGCCAGTTCCGTGCTGGAAATACCCGGGGTGAAAGGTACTGCAGTGAGTTGAGCCAGTTCCATGCTGGAAATACCCCGGGGTGAAAGGTACTGCAGGAATTGAGCCAGTTCCTAGACCGGGATGCCAGTTGACAGAGACGGACTCTGGAATATGGTCCAGGTGGTGTGTCTTTGTCTCCCGTAGTCTTTCGTCACAGAGGACAGAATCTGAATGGAACGCCCTGTGCGTGCCTGCACCCTATGTGAACACAGCGCAGGCTGCTGAAGATGGTGCAGGATTGCTCTTTGCTGGCTTGTTCAGCGGTTGAAGACAAAACTTTCTTCTGTCCACCTGCACCTTGGGATGTATCTCTTTCCTTCGTCACAAAGGAAAATTGATATCAGATGTTCGCTATTGTTGAATTTATTTGCTGAGACTTAACAGTGTTTGAAAACTGAGATTTGACATCACTCACTTTCCGTGTTACCATTTTAAAATCTATTTCTCGACTTTTGTGTTAGGTCCCAGTCATGTTTAAAGCAATCTTCTGAAAGACAAACAGGGAGGAACACGCCACAAAGGGCAGACAGGTTTTGTTGGAGTTTTCATCGTGTTCAGTTGGCGCTTCAGTTTAGGTATCTCGCCACATTCAACTTTTAATGTGCACGCCGCCGTTTTAGAGGGACCACTGGTTAAATGGTTAGCATGTTTACCTGGGGAGCTGAGCGTCGGGTTTGAACCCTCCGCAGGGTCGGATTTTTGTTCTTGTTTTGTTATTTTAATTTGGTTTGTTTTGTTCGTTTTGATTGTTTGGGAGGGGGGGGGGTCCACTCTGTCCACCTAGCAGTAAGAGGTGATGTACTGATTCATTCAGGGAAGGTTTAAGGTGAAGAAGAGGAATGGACTCCGCTTTCTTCATACCGTGTCCTGAACACAGTGAACCTCTCTGTCTTCTTCATACCGTGCCATGAACACAGTGAACCTCTCTGCCTTTCCTTCATACGTGCCCTGAACACAGTGAACCTCTCTGCCTTTCTTCATACCGTGCCTGAACACAGTGAACCTCTCTGCTTTCCTTCATACCGTGCCCTGAACACAGTGAACCTCTCTGCCTTTCCTTCATACCGTGCCCTGAACACAGTGAACCTCTCTGTCTTTCCTTCATACCGTGCCCTGAACACAGTGAACCTCTCTGCCTTTCCTTCATATCGTGCCCTGAACACAGTGAACCTCTCTGCCTTTCCTTCATACCGTGCCCTGAACACAGTGAACCTCTCTGTCTTTCCTTCATACCGTGCCCTGAACACAGTGAACCTCTCTGTCTTTCCTTCATACCGTGCCCTGAACACAGTGAACCTCTCTGCCTGCCTTTCCTTCATACCGTGCCCTGAACACAGTGAACCTCTCTGCCTGTCTTTCCTTCATACCGTGCCCTGAACACAGTGAACCTCTCTGCCTTTCCTTCATACCGTGCCCTGAACACAGTGAACCTCTCTGCCTGCCTTTCCTTCATACCGTGCCCTGAACACAGTGAACCTCTCTGCCTTTCCTTCATACTGTGCCCTGAACACAGTGAACCTCTCTGCCTTTCCTTCATACCGTGCCCTGAACACAGTGAACCTCTCTGCCTTTCCTTCATACCGTGCCCTGAACACAGTGAACCTCTCTGCCTTTCCTTCATACCGCGCCCTGAACACAGTGAACCTCTCTGTCTTTCCTTCATACCGTGCCCTGAACACAGTGAACCTCTCTGCTTTTCCTTCATACCGTGCCCTGAACACAGTGAACCTCTCTGCCTTTCCTTCATACCGTGCCCTGAACACAGTGAACCTCTCTGTCTTTCCTTCATACCGTGCCCTGAACACAGTGAACCTCTCTGTCTTTCCTTCATACCGTGCCCTGAACACAGTGAACCTCTCTGCTGCCTTTCCTTCATACCGTGCCCTGAACACAGTGAACCTCTCTGCCTGTCTTTCCTTCATACCGTGCCCTGAACACAGTGAACCTCTCTGCCTTTCCTTCATACCGTGCCCTGAACACAGTGAACCTCTCTGCCTGCCTTTCCTTCATACCGTGCCCTGAACACAGTGAACCTCTCTGCCTTTCCTTCATACTGTGCTCTGAACACAGTGAACCTCTCTGCCTTTCCTTCATACCGTGCCCTGAACACAGTGAACCTCTCTGCCTTTCCTTCATACCGTGCCCTGAACACAGTGAACCTCTCTGCCTTTCCTTCATACCGTGCCCTGAACACAGTGAACCTCTCTGTCTTTCCTTCATACCGTGCCCTGAACACAGTGAACCTCTCTGCCTTTCCTTCATACCGTGCCCTGAACACAGTGAACCTCTCTGCCTTTCCTTCATACCGTGCCCTGAACACAGTGAACCTCTCTGTCTTTCCTTCATACCGTGCCCTGAACACAGTGAACCTCTCTGTCTTTCCTTCATACCGTGCCCTGAACACAGTGAACCTCTCTGCTGCCTTTCCTTCATACCGTGCCCTGAACACAGTGAACCTCTCTGCCTGTCTTTCCTTCATACCGTGCCCTGAACACAGTGAACCTCTCTGCCTTTTCCTTCATACCGTGCCCTGAACACAGTGAACCTCTCTGCCTGCCTTTCCTTCATACCGTGCCCTGAACACAGTGAACCTCTCTGCCTTTCCTTCATACCGTGCCCTCAACACAGTGAACCTCTCTGTCTTTCCTTCATACCGTGCCCTGAACACAGTGAACCTCTCTGCCTTTCCTTCATACCGTGCCCTGAACACAGTGAACCTCTCTGCCTTTCCTTCATACCGTGCCCTGAACACAGTGAACCTCTCTGTCTTTCCTTCATACCGTGCCCTGAACACAGTGAACCTCTCTGCCTGCCTTTCCTTCATACCGTGCCCTGAACACAGTGAACCTCTCTGCCGTCTTTCCTTCATACCGTGCCCTGAACACAGTGAACCTCTCTGTCTTTCCTTCATACCGTGCCCTGAACACAGTGAACCTCTCTGGCTGCCTTTCCTTCATACCGTCCCCTGAACACAGTGAACCTCTCTGCCTGTCTTTCCTTCATACCGTGCCCTGAACACAGTGAACCTCTCTGCCTTTCCTTCATACCGTGCCCTGAACACAGCGAACCTCTCTGCCTGCCTTTCCTTCATACCGTGCCCTGAACACAGTGAACCTCTCTGCCTTTCCTTCATACCGTGCCCTGAACACAGTGAACCTCTCTGCTTTCCTTCATACCGTGCCCTGAACACAGTGAACCTCTCTCTCTTTCCTTCGTAACCGTGCCCTGAACACAGTGAACCTCTCTGTCTTTCCTTCATACCGTGCCCTGAACACAGTGAACCTCTCTTCTTTCCTTCATACCGTGCCCTGAACACAGTGAACCGCTCTGCCTGCCTTTCCTTCATACCGTGCCCTGAACACAGTGAACCTCTCTGCCTGTCTTTCCTTCATACCGTGCCCTGAACACAGTGAACCTCTCTGCCTTTCCTTCATACCGTGCCCTGAACACAGTGAACCTCTCTGCCTGCCTTTCCTTCATACCGTGCCCTGAACACAGTGATCCTCTCTGCCTTTCCTTCATACCGTGCCCTGAACACAGTGAACCTCTCTGCCTTTCCTTCATACCGTGCCCTGAACACAGTGAACCTCTCTGCCTTTCCTTCATACCGTGCCCTGAACACAGTGAACCTCTCTGCCTGCCTTTCCTTCATACCGTGCCCTGAACACAGTGAACCTCTCTGCCTGCCTTTCCTTCATACCGTGCCCTGAACACAGTGAACCTCTCTCTCTGCCTTTCCTTCTACCGTGCCCTGAACACAGTGAACCTCTCTGTCTTTCCTTCATACCGTGCCCTGAACACAGTGAACCTCTCTGCCTTTCCTTCATACCGTGCCCTGAACACAGTGAACCCCTCTGTCTTTCCTTCATACCGTGCCCTGAACACAGTGAACCTCTCTGTCTTTCCTTCATACCGTGCCCTGAACACAGTGAACCTCTCTGCTTTCCTTCATACCGTGCCCTGAACACAGTGAACCTCTCTGCCTTTCCTTCATACCGTGCCCTGAATACAGTGAACATCTCTCTCTCCTCTTCTCTCTTCTCTCTCTCTCTCTCTCCTCTCTCTCTCTCTCTCTCTCTCTCTCTCTCTCTCTCTCTCTCTCTCCCCCCCCCCCCCTACTTTGTACTAACCCGACAAACACGACAGGGCATTCAGTGATAAGTTTCCCATGACAGAGGGGGCGGGGGGGCGGAGATCTGCCTTTCTGGCACCGCATCGACACATGCCAATACTCAAGGCGATGAGGACTAGTTTGTGCTAGACGCCAAGGGGACTGGAACCCACAACTCTGTCAACTCGGTGATATCCGGAGAGAACAAATTCCTTTAGCTCTTCTTACCAGCTAGGGCGTTACTACATTGGGGCACACGGGAAACTAAAAGACTGAAGATATTGACACTAGATTTCTTCAAACATAACACATATGATTTGTATGGGACCTGACTTGGATATAAACAAAAAGAAGCAGAACAGGAGCTAGACTGTGGAAACTTCGTCTTAGATTTTCTTTGTTGATTTCTTTCGTGATATCATGCAGGTTTGGTGAGTGATTCGCCGAACGCAATTGGTTAGAACGGCCGTCAGTGTTTTATTGTTACTCAGCTCTCAGGGCTTGCTGTTGTCATTACACACCAGGGGTTAATTTACAGAGGGGTGGAAGAAGCGAAGGAGACAACTTCGAACACGCACCGGCAGGTAGGAAGTGGCAGATCAGCGCGTGTGTGTGGTGTCACGCCTCCTTGTGTTGCCTTTAGTTCATTGGTCACCCCCACTCCCCACCCCCCTCTCTCTCTCTCTCTCTCTCTCTCTCTCTAAATGGTGTCTTGTCAATCTGACAGGGACGAGTGATGCTGCGGGGGGGGGGGGGGGGGGGGTGGAGGGAAGGCCGGGTGGGTGGGTGAGAGTTTTCTAAAATAACCGTGTATAAAACCGTGGGGCCCGGCGTTTCATTCAAGCTCGATCTACAGTAGGGCCACAGTCAGACGTATCGAATGATCGGCCGCGTGCTTGCGGAGTCCCCACTCTTAGCACACGCAGCGAGTCGGTTTTCCTCGTTCTCCCTCAATGCACTTCCAGACAGACAGAACAAACCGACACGGCTAGGTTTTGTTTTTTTTAAACAAGATACATTTCACTGAAATTGAATGGACGAGCTAATCCATAACAGCTTTAACCCGTCAAGAAAAGCAGAAAAAGAAATACTGTTTTGTACACGTAACAGCAGACCTCCACGCCCAGAGAAAAACGAATGAGATATACTCTAAACAAGGAGACAGGTTAATGGTGGATTGAAACAGCGAATGAGATATACTCTAAACAAGGAGACAGGTTAATGGTGGATTGAAACAGCATCTACTGGGATTTATTTGTTCATAAGAAAGGTGTGGTTCCCCAAATCCGTAGGCTAACAATTCCGAGAAAGAGAAGACAACTGGAAGAGCGTGCTGTGAACAGAACGTACGCCTAACAACTGCTCCAAAGAGATTCAAGCAAAGAGCTGTCCAATACACAAAAGGCAGCGAGTAACAGCGAATCATCTGATGATGGTAAGAGGAGCCACCACCTCCTGGGCGTGGTGACGTCTTCTTGTCCGCGCGAGCATCTTGAAGAGAGTGGCAATATCCTTCAGGACGTGACGGAAACTGGCAGTGTGCGGTGTCGGCTTAAAGCGGGTGACATCCCCTTCGCAGTGTGTGTGTGTGTGGAAATATCGCTTGTGGTGGATCACTCGGTGTAGTGTGTCTGTGATAACTTGTTACAAGTAGAGCGTCACACTGTGTCGGACAAACGTTGGGAACACTGTCACACTGTGCAGCTTGCAAGGAGTGGCCATAGAGGTGACTCGGAGATTCGGGA
>CM031620.1:2293808-2313808 GCA_018398815.1 Conus ventricosus | reverse complement strand
CTGCATGTAATACATGTTTATTTCTCATCGCTGTATGATGGAATACCCCAAACTAAGCGTTCATTGGTCAACGGTTGTGTGCTTCTAATTGTAATTATACAGGTGCATGCGCTGATCAATATATTAAAGGTATAATAGTGGCACGCATCAGTCAAAGTGATGAAATATCAGCTCATAGAACAATGGTGTCGATTCTCAGAATGCTTGAGTAACAACCAACCGCCGCACCCCCGATTCTACAATTCAGCTAATGTCCGGGTTTCTGTTTGCTCTGGTGTCGGCGAGTTGAGTACTCGCGAGTGCTTGCAGGCGTCTGGGGGGGGGGGTATTTTAACTAATAGAATAAATGACATGCATTGGTCATGCAAGTGCTGAAAAGGAAAAAAAAAAACCAGCCAATAAACAGTGGCGTGCTTAGGCAAAGCACCCTCTCATGGAAATTGCGTGTGCAGGCTGTTCAAATGAATAAACTACCCACCCCCATTATCATTTATCATCACGATCCGATGCCATGAATAGCTCATACGAAAAGAGTGCTTCTATTTTGTTGGACGCACCAGGAACAGTCGATCCGGACGTACAGACAGACAAAAGGCTACCCCGAAAAGCTCTTTTCTTTCTGCGTTTGATCCTTGTGCAATAGCTCGTGAATTACGTCCCTATGCGCGGAGTTGCATATCCAAATAAGGGCATGAATTAAGAGTTCAAGGGGCACGGTCATGTCAGCTTGGGTTGTGCGCTCGGCAAAGGACCAATCAGAACACTCTATTATTGGTAGTATCGGTGTGGGGGGAGGGAGGGTAATTGCAGGAGATAATTATGACAAAAAGGTATGTCTGACCTCATTCCGTACAGACTGCGATCATCTTTTGTATTGAAGATGAAGTGGATTTGAAGTTAAGTCAAAGATCAGGATGTTTACACTTTGGTTTTGATATTCATCTCGGATTTGCTTTCTCTCTCTCTCTCTCTCTCTCTCTCCTCTCTCTCTCTCTCTCTCTCTCTCTCTCTCTCTCTCTCTCTCTCTCTCTCTCTCTCTCTGTGTGTGTGTTTGCGCGTGCGCGTGTGTGTGCGTGTGTGTGTTGGGGGGAGGGGAAGTGCGTGTGGTGTGCGTGTATGCGTGTGTGCGTCTCTCTCTCTCTCTCTCTCTCTCTCTCTCTCTCTTTCTCTCTTCTCTCTCTCTCTCTCTGTGTGTGTGTGTGTGTGTGTGTGTGTGTGTGTTTGTGTTGTGTTGTGTTGTGTTGTGTCAGTATACACCGTTCGCCTAATTCTGTAATCTTCCTTGCCAACACATTGCTCGGGACACTTGTCCCCTTCAAGGTTTTTGAGACTCACAACTTAAGGCAAACAGGGGCGAGATAACAGCTAGAGACTCAATGGGGAAAAAAAAGAGAAAGAAAAACGACAAAGAAGTCTTCAGTACATAATAAAGGGTGGATTGGTTTCACGTTCTGGTCCGAACAAATGTGGGTATGACTTTAAAAGTCTCAGGCGAGCATTAATCACTGCAAAGTTGATAACAATAAATGAAGGACATAGTTTGACACGTGTGTTAATGCATGTAGATACGAGGG
Organism: Conus ventricosus; assembly: GCA_018398815.1. Taxonomy (NCBI): domain Eukaryota; kingdom Metazoa; phylum Mollusca; class Gastropoda; order Neogastropoda; family Conidae; genus Conus; species Conus ventricosus. Next base: position 2,312,234 of record CM031620.1, on the reverse strand, counting down.
AGAGAGAAGAGAATGTGGAGTAAAATGGAAAGAAAGAGAAAGTTTAGCCCATATGGGTGAAAACAATGGTCATATCATAGATCAATTATAGGAGTTTACTAATAGTGAATGTTGAGTGAAAACAATGGTCATATCATAGATCAATTATAGGAGTTTACTAATAGTGAATGTTGAGTGAAAACAATGGTCATATCATAGATCAATCATAGGAGTTTACTAATAGTGAATGTTGGGTGAAAACAATGGTCATATCATAGATCAATCATAGGAGTTTACTAATAGTAAATGTTCAAAATGCCCGGAAAAAAAAACCCTGCGCATTGTTAGGAAAACAAATTGATTTGTCGCCGTTTAAGATAACGTTCATCTTGGTTGCATCGAAATCAAAATTATTTAAAGAGATAAGAGGCTGAAGCAGAGATAAGATTGGTTACATTCCCCCCCCCTCTCTCTCTCTCTCTCTCTCTCTCTCTCTCTCTCTCTCTCTCTCTCTCTCTTTCTTCTCTCCTCTCTCTCTCTCTCTCTCTCTCTCTCTCTCTCTCTCTCTCTCTCTCTCTCTCTCTCTCTCTCTCTCTCTCTCTCTCTCTCTCTCTCTCTCTCTCTCTCTCCAATGGTCTCATGGCATGGATCGAAGTGAATACTTCCAGCTGAGTCAAACGTTCAAGAGTGAACTGATGTATTACCTAAACTGATCGAAATCAATCATTTGCGAGTTTCAATCACTTCGATCAGATGACAATTGGTGTCTCACAACGAAAAGTGCAGAAGCTGCATATCCGTGAAGATACCACCAAAAATCAATTTCTATGTGCATTTTGTGATTCTCATATGGAGACCAACATTCTTTCACACTTTTCACAATATTAGGATTTGAGCGAAAAATACACACCTAATAAATATTAGTATCAACCTTCACGGGTCAAATTTACCATCATTCCAGCATTAAAAACACGTCATTGATTATTCGTCTGGCTATGTAGCTTAAAAAAAAGCTTTTGAAACTACGCAGAATGTACGTGAATAGGTACACGCAGATGCCATATACGCCATGTATGTTATGGATGTCTCCTTATTGTATCTACACGCTGACTGTCTGTAGTCATCCAGCTGTAAATTGCTCTTGTTTATGACCACTCACAGTGACATGGGTCCATGGGGTCTTTATTCAGATTTTCAGTTTCAAAGATCAGAGGTCAGAGCGTTCTCCCTTCCTGTCTGTAGATAGAGATTAAAAAGAGAGATTATAAAGTGCTATATAGATATAGAAATGTACGCGCGCGCACACACACACACACACACACACAACACACACACACACACACACACACACACAGAATGAGAGAGACAATAAGAATCACCCTCTTTATACACAGGTAGAATGATAGACTGAGACCAACTTTTTGGAAAACTACCAGAATCGAACAGTTTATTGAAGTATTGAGTTAAAAATAAAATGACAGCTTGAGATGAGATTTTATCAAATTCGCCACATAATCCATCGGAACCGTATGCTTTTCCATATTTCAAAGCTTTTATAGCATCCTCAATTTCCCATTGCTTTATCGCTCTGTCTCGTGGAGCACAGTCCAAGTTTGTGTCTACAGGCAAGTTTGAAAAGTATCTTCCAAATCTGTTGAAATCAGTATCGTTAGATAGATCACTATGAAAAACCATCATGAAATGATCAAACCATTCATCAGAAGAGATCAAATTTTGCTTCAAAAAAAAAATTTTAAAAAAACACCAAAATTTTTGTAGGGAAAAAATTTAACCAACCTTTTTAAAAATTTTAAATTTGGGACCCAAAAAAATAATTTTTGGTTTTTAGGTATCTAAAAAAAACCTTTTATCTCCATTTTAAAAAAATTGTTTTTTTAAAAACACGGCCCATGTCCGGGGAATTAGACCCAAAAAGATCCATAACGCCCCCTTTGTTAGATGTTTTATTGTATTAAATTAAAAATTCCGGGGCCACCCCCCAAAAACCCCCAAAAACAACCACAAACAACCAAAAAGGGCTAAAAATCCCATTTAAAACAGGGTAGTTTTCCCTTTTTTGGAAAAAAAGAATAAAACAAAATTAAAAAGTTTAAAAAATAAAATGACGCGGAGAAAACAAACCCACAAAAAACCACAACCACCCCAAAAATTTTTAAGAAAAATTAAAATTTTCCCTTCTTTATCGTTGGTGGACAGCCAATTTTGTTTACAGAATTTGAACGTTTTAAATTTTAAATAAAAATTTTTTAGTAGATACTTTGAAAACCCAAAAAGATCCCATTTCAAAAAGACCCCAAAATTTCCACTTTTAGGTGCCTTTTAAAGGCCCCCCAAAAGTTTGGTGTTCAAAAGCGTTTAAAAAAGGGTTTTTCTTCCTCTGGAAACAATGTTTTTTTTTTTTTTTTTTATTAAATTTTTTTTTTTTAAAAAATTTTTTTTAAATTTTTTTTTTTTATTTTTTTCTTTTTTTTTTTTTTTTTTTTTTGGTATTTTTTTTTTTTTTTTTTTTTTTTAACCCTTTAAATAAAAACATATTGCAATTCAACATACAAAAAAAAAAATTTTTTTAAAAATACGTTTTTTAAAAAAATTTCAAACATTACCATTTTTTCCCCAAAAAAAAAACCCATGGTTTTTCGTGAACAAAAAGCTTTAACTACTTTTCCCCCCATTTAACCAAAATGAAGCTAATGAGGCACAATATCAAATCTAAACATCACTGCACTTTTGAATTCGTTTCTAACATCACTATTTTAAACATTGCAAAATAATTTTTTTTCGTTCATTTTCCACACAAATTTAGTAACGACTTTTTGTAGAGGGGTTAAAGGGGTTTCAATTCAGGGCCTTTGGCACTTCGGGGAACATCTTACGGGCATATTTTTGATCATTCTGGCCCTCACCCCCAAACAACCCCTTTCTTTTAAATCGGGTAAATTTAAAACCATACTGAAGTAAAAATTTACCAAAATTCTTTTGTAACACCATCCTTTGTCCCTACGAAATCTTGTACACAGTTTTGAATACCTGCTTTTTCACCAATAAATGTTAAGAAGTCAAAAACCTTACCATGCCTTTCGGGCATTAAAATCTCCAAAACCAATGAATAGTTCTCTTTCTTAAAAAAATCAAAAATACGTTCCAAAAAAACAAAACTTACAATTTCATTTCCCAAATAACACATTTAAAGGTGGAAAAAGCAGAGAAAATAAAAAAGCACCCGAAAACCCCTTAGGTCTCAATATCTTGAGAACGAACAGTTGTAAAAATTCAGGTGTATTTAATAAATCTAGTCAGCTTTTTTTTTTACAAGCAGTTCAGTTCCCCCGGGACAGTCTAGGGGTTACGGAATCAAAATTTAAAACCCGGGGGAAAAAAAATACTCATGAAAAGGGAAACATGATTTGGGAAGGGAAATCTAAAAATTTTCAACAAAAAGAATAAAATCAAAAAACAGTACAAAAGGGAACCTCATACTATCCTTTCCCCTTTCCACACTAAAGCAAGAACCCGTTGCCCAAACCCTTTTCACCAGTAACAAAACCGTGAAAAACCCTTCCCCCTATAATCAAGAACCAAAATTTTTTTAGCATCTTTTGAAATGCCCTTTGTTACCCGTGGGTGATTTCAAACACGGGCAGGCCAAATTTCCCCTAGCACAAGGGGGCACTCTCTTTTCCTCTCTCTCTCTCTCTCCCCTCTCTCTCTTTCTTCTCACTCTCTCTCTCTCTCTCTCTCTCTCTCTCTCAAGCTTCCTTTCCACCACATTGTCAAGGGGCTTTGGGGAAAAGAATTGAAGCATAAAGCGACCCAGACAGACTAAAAGCCCCCAAATGGAATGGGGAGGGGGGGGGAGGGGGGGGGGGGGAAGGACATGAGGTTTTCGTTGTCTCCCTCAAATTTTAGAGCTTGGTCTGTTCTTTTTTACCAACCACGATGGTTTTAATAGCACAGGAGAAATTAGGGTTTCTTTCTCGGCGTGGTATGTGTGTGTTGTGTGGTGTTTGTTTTGGGGTTGTGTGTGGGTGTGTGTGTGGTGGGGTTTTGGGCGCGCGCGCGCGTGTGTGTGGTGTGGTGTGGTGGGGTGGTGTGGGTGGTTTGGGGGGTTTGGGGTGGGGGTGGTGGTGTGGGTGTGTGTGTGTTGTTGTGTGGTGTGTGTTGTGTGTGTTAGAGTGGTGTTAGTGTCATTTAAAAGGGCCAATCCCTTCCCCTCACGTACACGAAAAGTTTACACGAAAAAGTTTACACACACACACACACAAACACACACCACCCAACACACAACCACACCACACACCCACCGGCGCGCGCAACACACACACACACCCGCGCCCACAACCAACACACACACCACCCCGGCACGCACGGACGCACGCAAAACGCCCCGGGGCCGCTCCAACACAACGCCGCACAACACCACACACAACACCACCCACACACCCACACACAAACACACACACAACACCCCACACCACACACCACGCACGCACGCACACAGCCCCTCAACCCCCCTCCCCGCAACACTCGATTAGAATTTTTGCACGTGTCAAGAGTATCGTCTAAAACAGCCCCAAAACAGCGTCCAAAACAGAAACCCCAAACACGTACAATACAAGTTCACCTAATCAGCATCCCAAACAGAAACACCAAACAGTGTAAAACAGAGTTCAACGCAGTCGGGAAATCAACAAAGCAGGAAAATTAGCAACACACACCCACACACACACACCACCACACACACACACCGCGGCGCGAACTCGACGCGCGCGTTCCCTTCATATAACTTTCGTCTTGGTTATGCCCTTTAAATAACATTAAACCCTTTGGGAAAATGTCCCTTAAATAACATTCAGCTTTGGAAAAACCCAAATAAAACATTGTCCTTGGGATATGCCCCTTAATATAACTACAGTTCTGGAAGTGCCCCCTTAAAAAAACTTTCAGCCCTTTGGGATATGCCAAAAAAAACATTCAGTCCTTGGATATGTCCCTTAACAAAACTTTAAATTTTTGGATAGTGCCCTTAATTAACTTTCAGCCCTTGGATAGTGCCCCTTAACATAACATTAAGTCTTTGGATAGTGCCCCTTTTTAATTAACTTTCGTTTTGGATTCCCCCTTTAAACATAACTTTAAACTTTAAATATTTCCCCCTTAATATAACATCACCTTGGATAGTGTCCCTTAAAATTGACTTTCAGCCCTCCGTAGTGTCCCTTAAATAACCGTTCAGCCCTTGATAGTTCCCTAATTAACATTCACCCCTTGGATAGATTCCTTAATATCATTCAGTCCTCGGATAGTTCCCTTCTATAACTTCAGTCCTTGGATATGTCCCTTAAAAACTTCGTCCTGGGATAATTCCCTTCAATAACATTCGTCCTTGGATAGGGCCCTTAATATCCCACCTCTTGGAAGTTCCCTTAACAGACTCTCATTCCTTTGGAAGTGTCCCTTAATAAAACATTCATTTTTGGATTGTTTTTTAGAAAAAATTTTCGGGCCCTGGGATAGTGTCCCTTAATATAGCAGTCAGTCCAGGAATTTGTCCCTAATAAGCGTCCCCTTGGATAGTGCCCCTTTTTAAGCACGTCCATGTATATGTCCCTTAAATAGCATCAGTGTGGAAAATTTTCCCCTTAATAAGCATCACCCATGATAGTGTCCCTTAATATAGCAGTCAGCCCTGGATAGTGCCCCTTAAATAAGCAGTCAGCCCATGATAGTGCCCCTTTAATATAGCGTCAGTCCCGGATAGTGTCCCTTAATATAGCATCAGTGCTCGATAGTTCCCTTAAAATAGCATCAGTGCTTGAAAACCCCCCACCCCCGAAAAACCCCCTGAATAATCCTGTTCCAAAGGGGTTTTTACAGGTTTTTTGTCGTTTGCAGGGGCAACACATGCCAGTTTTCCACGTGGCATTGCGCCAACTCGCACGGGTGAAATTCGCCCACTGCCCTCAAAAACAGCGCAGTCTTCCAAAGCTGTCGGTTTTGCCTTTCATGTTCCGCACCTCTTTCGAATCAACTTTGCTGGGGCCCAAAGAGCGTAATCCCAGCGAGGGGGAAAGGGAGGGACAATACAAGAAAATCCTTTATCCCCCGCCCCCCCCCCCCCCCCCCCCCATCGCCCCTCCTCAATCTATCAAACTCTGTTTTCATCTTTTTTAAAATGTTCTTCTCTCTTTCTCTGTCCTCTCCTCTTCTCGTTGTTCTATCTCTCCTCTCCCTGTCTCTCTCTTTCTCTCTCTCTCTCCCATCTCTCTCTTCTCCTCCTCTCCCCTCCTTCTCCTCTCTCTCTCCCCCTCTCTCTCTCATTAATTTTAACAGCAGATATTAGGACAGAAGAACACATTTAAAAAAAAAATATTGTTTTCATTCTCTCCTCTCTCTCTCTCTCCTCTTCTCTCTCTCTCTTCTCCTCTCTCTCCTCTCTCATGTTACACGAATTAAACAGCAAGCACACATTCGAAAATGAAACGTTGTTTTAAACTCTCTCTCCCCTCTCCCCTCTCTCCTCTCTCTCTCTCCCTCTCTCTCTCTCTCTTTTCTTCTCTCCTCTCTTAAAAAAATAAAAAACATTGTTTTTAAAATCCTCTCTCTTCTCTCTCCTCTCTCTCTCTCCTCCTCTCTTCTCCTCTCTCTCTCTCCTCTCCATTTTAGCACAGATATTTTAGAACGCAAAAACACATTCGAAAAAAATTTTGTTTTCAACTCTCTCTCTCTCTCTCTCCCTCCCTCTCTCAAAAATGAAACATTGTTTTCAACTCTCTCTCCTCTCTCTCCTCTCTCTCTCTCTCTCCAACGGCCTGACGAGGCCGAGAGGACGGAAAAGCGACACTGGGTTTGATTGCCTAAAGGGAAAAACTGAATTAGGGGGGGGGCCCCGTGTACCAGGGGACCAGGACGAGCAGGGGACTGAGTTACCGGCCTTGCCTGGGCCCCAGTGCGTGCACAGTCTGATGTGCACTGTAACGCGGAACGCGAAACTGACAGGAAACACTGTAACTGACGGGAAAAAGTAACGCCAGGTAACGTGACAGTAACACTTTAACTGACAGTAACACGAACTAACAGGTACACGAAACAAACAGGTAACCGAATGACAGGAAACGCTGAAACGGCGGGTAACGCTGTATCGACGGGTAAAACAGAACTGACAGTAAACTGAACCGACGGGTGACGGGAAACACTGAAACGACAGGTAACACTGCAACGCGGGAACACGTAACTGACAGTGACGGGGAAACACGTAACTGAAGGTACACTGAAAAAGACGGGTAACACGTAACGACAGCTAACACTGAACTGCGGGGTAACGCTGTAACGACGTAACACTGTAACTGCAGTGACAGTAACACATAACGCAGTAACACTGAACGACAGCAAAACAGTAACTGACAGGTAACCTGTAACTGAAGAAACGCGAAACGACAGTAACGCTGAAACGACGGACTGACAGGTAACACGTAACGCGGGTAAGCGAATGACGGGACGCTGAACTGACGGGAAACGCTTAATGACAGGAACACGTAAGACAGGAACGACGGTAGCAGTAACTGCGGGTAACGCTGTAATGACGGGTAACGATGTACGACAGGAAACGTTTAAACGACGGGGTAACAAACAAGCCAGGCCCGTAACGGAACTTAAAAATGCCGCTTTTCTGTGCGGCAAGAGTAGCCCTTTCCCGTTTTTTGTGAAAATATTAAAAATTAAAGTCCCTCTTTTATAAAACACCACACACGCACGTGGGGTGCGCGCGCAAAAAAACCCCATGACACCACACACACACACGGGCACACACACACACACACACACACACACACACACCACAACACCACACAGCGGCACACATGCACGCACCCCTACACAAAATAAGCAAAGGCACGCACAAATGTGCCCAAAATTCTCCAACACACACACACACACACACACCCAAAACCACCACACCACACACACACACACACACACACCACCGACTGTTCGTTGTTTTTTGTTTTGGGGATGTGTGGTCCTTTCTAAAAGTACGTGGGTTTTTCCACATTTTGATGTTACACAACAGTTCAGCCTTAGTTTTTCAAAGCTGAGAAACCCCTTTAAAGATTTAAAGGCCCCCGGGGGTTTGTGTGAGACACCTGTCAGGATGAAAGTTCACTGCTTAGGAGCTTCGGCGTATTTAAAATGCTTCACTCCCGGGTTCCCGGAACCGCTACTCCCCCTAGACTCTTAGACGGCGAAACAGGTGTGGCTGGCCTCTCCCGGCCCTTTAAATTTTGGAGAAAAAAACCTTTTCATATGAGTGTTCCCCCCCCACCCCCACCCCCACACACACACACACCCCTTTCCCTCCCTCCCTCACTTCTTTATCAAATCAAATAAAATCTACCTTATTTTCTGAGAACACTGGTTTTTCCTGAAATCAGTCAACCCCTTTTCTTTTTTTTGGTACTTTTCAAAAAAAGGCATTGTAATCACCCCATCAACAAATGTTTGGAACATTGATATCATTTAAATAAAGGTGAAGATTGTTTTGGGTGGGGTACAAACGTTTGATTAAACAACTGACGCTTTCTTTACAGTTTTTTTGTAGGATCAAGCGTTTGTTTAAATGAACTGACGGGCTTTCTTTACAGCTTTTGTGTAGATAGAGCATTTGTTTAAAGTGAACTGACGGCTTTTTTTACAGCATTTGTGAGATCAGAGCTTGATTAAATGAACTGACTGGCTTTCTTCTCATTTGGTAGGGTGAAAAAAAATAAAAAAAGGGGCAGTACCTTTGGGGTGCACCGTTAAATGTAGTCGGATGAAACAGCATAAATTTGAGACACGCTGAGTCCCTAAAAGTCACAATCCACCAATAAACCTTTTTAAAGTGCTTTTAATTCTGTAGTTTGCTCTGTTGACGGGGTGTAAGACGATTAAAGGCTAGGAAAAATCAGCCCAAAAAACCCCTTTTAAAAGGGGCAGTTTTTTCCAGGTGTGATGGCATGATAGAAGATATGAGTATGGGCTCTGTAATGGTGGCGTCATCTGTAGATGTTGGCGTCATCTGTAGATGTGGGGCGCATCTGTGTTGCATGTTTTTTTGCAAATTTGAAGGGTCCAAAGAAGTCTGAATTGCATCAAAGGGGCGGAACAACCTTTAAAAACACTTAAAAACCAATCGAGTGGTCATCGGATGGCATAAATGAGACGTTAGATTTGCGTTCTTGAAGAGGGGCAAACAATGGCAGTTTTTCTGTGGAGGAACATAATTTTCTCAAAGCAAGTTTAAAAGAATTAACTAAGAAATGAAAAAGACTTGACTTCAGTAATCTTCCAAAAAGACCATCCGGCCTATAGCCATTCTCACGTCCAAGTTTTAAAAACCCCCACATACCATCATCTCCACACCCGTACAACATGTCTCCACACCACATAAAACACACTCCAACACCACATACAACTCATCCCCAACATCACTGGTTCTCGAGGGAGGCATCCCCTTTGATCCTGTTTTAAAACACCATCCGACCCCTTTCGTACTCTTCACTGAAGTCTTTGTATGAAACTGCAGTAACATTCATTTAATCATTACAGAAAAAATGCGTCGGGCCCTTCGGTGTTTCAAAATCCCAAAAATTTTTGTCTACTGTTTTCCGCCCCAAAAAAATCTGATCTTTTCCATGCATCGGCATATTACCAGTAAAGAGCTTTTGTTTCTGTTATCACCTTGTGTCGTTTTTCATCTTCACCATAGTTTCCTTTTTTTGTCACTGACGCAAAAAACTCTTCAACGAAAGTCTGTCCTTTAGGTAATCAATCGTAAATTTTGGGCGTAATTTTGACTTGAAGGGTTTGGGAGTTTAGTTGCTTTAACGAAAACTTCCTGTTAGGGAATCACTCTTATTTGGACTAATTTTGACTTGAAGGGGTGGCATTTTTAGGGGTGCTTAAAAAGAAAGTCGTCCCGTTAGGGTAACACATCTGATTAGGACGTAATGTTTTACTTGAAGGGGTGGGATTTTTGGGGTGCTCAACAAAAGCGCCCCGTTAGGGTAATCAATCTGTTTAGGACTAATGTTTACTTGAAGGAGGCAGTTTAGGTGTGCTTCAACGAAAAATCTGTCCGTTAGGGTAAACCTCGTATTAGGAAATTTTGACTTTAAGGATGGAGTTTAGGTTTTTTATTTAAAAGAGAGACAGAACAACGAAGACAAAGAATAGAACAAAAGACAGACAGATAGACAGACAAGACAAAAAAGGACAGACAGAGTGAAGAGAAATACGATTCACATGCCATAGGGTTTTGAAAAACCCTCACATCCAGTTTAAAAATCAGATGCCAAATAAAATATATAAATCTCATGACACCCTTTTCAAACGAATCCAGAACTGAGTGTGTGTGGGGGTGCACGAGATATTTAATGCTTTGCTTGAAATCAATTTTTTTGGGGTCTGAAATTTTTCTATGAAGATCAATTATTTTGGGGTTTAATTTTGCTTGAAATAATTTTAAATTTGGGGTCGAATTTGCTAAAAGATCATTAATTGGGCCTGAATTTTGCAGAAGATCAATTAAGGCTCGAAAAATTTTCTTTAAAAAACAATTAATGGGCTCTGAATTTTGCTAAAAGATCAATTAAATTGGGCTTTAGAATTTTGCTATAAAATCAATTAATTGGCTCGAATTTTTCTATAAAGATCAATTAAAAGGGGTCTGAATTTTTCTATAAAAATCAAAAATTGGGGCCCGAATTTTTCTATAAGACAATAATTGGGGCCCCATTTTTTCTAAAAATAAATGAATTGGGCTCGAAATTTTTTGGGGGGAAACCGAGGGAACCCAAAGTGCAGACACAACAAAAAAAACAAGAAGCAAAGCATTTAAAACTACTCCCCCGTTTATCCTGAAAACGCTGAGATATTCCATAAAGGAAAAAACCCTCTTGGGGGTGGTTAACCCTTGAAATCTATTCTGGTAAACACGGCCTCATCGTGACCTTCAAAAAACAACAAATTTTCAGCAAGAAAAGGCAAGAACGCTGAATTTCCATAAAGAAAAAACCATTAGGCCGTTATAACGGTATAACGGTAAACTTAAAAACGGGCCTCCTTGACCCAAAAAAGACTACCACAAATTTTCAGAAACATCGGCCCCACTTTTTTGAATATTCCAAAAAACAAAAAACCGTTATGGCGTTATAGCCGTTAGTAAACCCATAAACGGAAACTAAAACGTCGGGTATCATCCTCGCCCATTATAAACAACCCACACATTTTTAGAAAGACGCCGATCCTTTCAGATTTTCCATAAAGAAGAAAAACCGTTTTTGGGGGGTTTTTAGCGTTGAAAAGGATAAACGGGAAAAATAAAAAAACGGCCATATCCGGACCAAAAAACAACCCACAAAAATTTTAAAAGATCCCACGTATTTTCCCGAGATATTTCCCTAAAAAAAAAAACCCCTTTTGACAATTTAGCCGTTGGGAAAGGGTATAACGTAAACTAAAAAATCGGGGATCTCCGGACCCCCAAAAGATCGTACCAACAAATTTTGGAAAAAAATCGGCCAAAACTCTCGACATTCAAAAAAAGAAAACCGTTTTTGGCCGTTAAGCCGCAGGGTCGGGGTATAACGTAAAAAAAAAGTCGGGAAACATCCGTCACCCCTAAGAAATAACACAAATTTTTAGAAAAACGGCCCAAATCCTTTCTGAATTTTTCCATAAAGAAGAAAAAACAGTTACCGCCGTTTCAGCCGTTGTAACGACTGAACGTAAAATAAAACTTTGGGCACATCCGTGGCCCAAAAGAACTCCTACAAAATTTTTTGAAAGACGGGCCCCGTAGTTTTTTTTTGGAGCAGGGAACACATTTTTACCCCGGGCACACAACAACGACCACAACAGACAGACACACAACATCATTTTTTCGTTCCCACTAAAATCTCCCGATCTAAAAGAACTGGGAGACAAAAAAAAAAACAGAACGAAATCAAACAGATAGATGATCAAGGAAGATATTCAAACAAAAAAACAAAAGAAAAGGAAAAAAGAACAACAAAGAGGGGGGTGTGACGGGGGTGACGTTTTGTGCGGCAAAAACCAGGCAAAAAAAACCTCCAACAACAGCGAGCTGGGGGCGATCGGCGGGGGTCGGCCCGAGGGACACGCAACAAAGCTGTTACTTCGCGCCATTCGCACTGTCACGATTTTTCCAAAACGCGATAAAACTCCCTCGCAACCCCCCGCCCCGCGAAATCGCACTCCGCCGGCTCCCCGCCATTTCGCAAAGAGGTCAACACTTTTCGACCCCCGGAGGGTTGTTTTAGCAATGCCCAATGCAGCAGCTAATTAAACTAATTAATGGTATTATTTATCGTTATTATTAAGATGAAACTTATTGCGCCATCCTCGCTAAGACCAAACTCTAACGTTTACATTCCAACCCCTTTACCCAAAAGGCGCCACCTGGGGTTTTCCGACTGAAAACTGCCCGCTGCGCTTCATTCATCGTTTCCCGTTTCAACCAGTCAACACGTTTAGTCCCCTTTCCTTTCTTCATTTTTTCCATTCTCCGCAGGGGGGATCTATGTTAAAAGGTCCCACACCAATGGCCCCAAAATGGCCTTCTCTTCCAAGTTTTTTGAGGATTTTTCATGTGTAGAGTTATGCGTCATTCACACAGGGACCCGGGTTTTTTTGTCCATTTGAAGGGCGTAGTGAAAAGGAGTCATTTTAACTCCCAGGAAAAATCCCCTTGTACCGAAAAGGTCGGGGGAATTCGAACCCCGGAACCCCAGGACACCAAGATTTCAGTCCGCGCTATACCACTGAGTATTCCGGCCCCTTTTCTGCAGATCTTTTGGATTTTTTTGTTTTAAATCTTGTCCTACTTCAAAAGTTATTCATCTACGTCTGTCGTCGTCGTCTGCCCCTTTTGTCTGTCTGTATGTATGTAGATGTTTACTATTTAATGATTGTATGTACTCATGTATTTTATTTTTAAACAATTTTCCATTTTTTTGTATTTTATTTTTTTATCAATGCGTTTTTAAAACCGTTTTCCTATTCATTCGATCAATTCTGGCTTATTAGCTTTTTCCCCGCAATGCAGATCTTGATTTTTGCTGGAGGCTGTAACGTGCTGGATGTCCGTTTTTACAATGGTCCTTTGTGATAAACTGTCTTTAAAGTCCCTTGACAATGGCCCCTTTTTTAGAAACGTCCCCGGACTGTCCGTTGACAATGGCCTTTATGATGAAACGTCTTTAATGTCCTTACAATGGTCCTTTATGATAAACTGTCTTTAAGCCGTTGATAGGTCCTTTAGTGATGAAATGAAACCAGAAAAATGGGGGGAAACGGGGGAACTTTGACAAAAAACAACAACAACAACAAAATCAACAATCTTGGGGGTTGTCTGTTGTAATCCACTCATTCATCTCTAAATTCACTTTTTTTTGTTTTGGTTGTTCTAGCCCTGTGTCGTTTGCCCTGCGTATGGTTTTGCAAGGACAATTGTCACAGGATTCTCTTTGAGCCCAAACGGAAAGAGAAATAAAAGGAGGGGAAAGGGGGGAAAAAAGGGGGAAAAGAAAAAGGGGAAAAGAGAAAGGAGGGGATAAGGGATGAAAAGAGAGGGATAGGTTCGGCGAGAGCACCTACTTTTCAGTTTTAAAAATTTTAATGAGGTAAAAATAGCCTGCCCGTGCTCCCCTTTTCCCCTTTTCTCTTCTCCCCTCTTCTCGCTCCTCGCCTCTCGCTCTCTCTTTCTCTCCCCTCCTCCCCTCTCTTCCTCTCTCTCTCTCTCTCGTAGGAATGAGCAAATTACCATATCATTTTTCAAAATATATAACAGAAGCTAGTGATTTTCGGGGAACGAATATCACAAACAAACGCTTGAGCTAAATTTGGTAACGATCTATGTACAAAATCAGCACGATTTTTTAATTTTGCATGGCATATCGTTGAAGAAAAAGGGTTATGGGGGTGCACGGAGTGTGTGGGGTGGGGTATGTGTGGTGGGGTGGGGGCGTTGGGTGTACTGGCGTTGCTGCGTGCGTGCTGGGGCGTGCGCGGTGCGTTGCGTGCGTGCGTGCTGCGTGTGTGTGTGTGTGGTGTGTGTTTTGGTGGTGTGTCTGTGTTTGTGTTGTGTGTGTGTGTGTGTGTGGTGTGTGTGGTATCGGGGTTTTTCCACTGTACATTTGTTTTCCCCGTTCGAATTCTCTTTGTTTTTCGATACATATTCTATTGATGCAGTAAATTTTAACTCCCTTCCCAACAGGGGTTTTGCTATTTCATGTAAGTGTCATCTCTCCCTCTCTACTTCTTCTCCCCCTCTCTCTCCCCTCCTCTTTTCTCTCTCTCCCTCCTTTATCTCTCTCTTGCCCCCTCTGTCTCTCTCTCTCTTTTCTCTCTTCCTCTCCTCTTTTCTTCTCTCTCTCCTCTCTCCTCTCTCCTCCTCTCTCTTCTCTCCCCCCTTTCATTCAGAAAGATCAAAACTATTTTTCCCAAAGATTTTTTTTGATCCTTCAAGAATAAAAAAGGGATCTTTGGAAAAAAAAAATCGACTGGCTGTCGAAAAAGTTGACGAACCCTTGTCACAAACATCTCCCCGCCCTGTCACCCCCCCCCCCCCCCCCCCCCCCCCCCCCCCCCCCCCCCCCCCCCCCCCCCCCCGTCCACTTCGGCATCCCCGAAAGTACTGGCCAGTCGTGATCTTGCGACAATCATAGGAATGTGACATTCCGCGGGTGACCGAGGGGGAGGATGGAGGATTGCCCCCAGCCTGACAAGCGGGAAGCCTTTCTTTCGAGTCTTGTGGCCCCTGAGAGAGAGAGAGATCGTACGATCCATGCTAGTTAACCATACCCCCTCTTACCATCCTCACCCCCACCACGTCCCCCCCCCCCTCCCCCCCCCCCCCCCCCGCCCCCCCAACCTTCACATGCCCCAAACCCGAAGCTTCCCTTCCCCAGAGCTCTAGTGCACACCGGGGGGGTTCACAAACCCCTTTCCCCCTTTCATGCTCTTCGCCTGGCCGTCCCCTTTTATATGTCTCTTTTGTGGGTGTGTGGGGGGGTGGGTGAGTGAGTGGTTGTGTGGTGTGGGTTTGTGTGTGTGTGTTGGGGTGGGTGTTGTGTGTGTGTGTGTGTGTGCGCGCGGTGCGTGGGCGGTGTGCGTATGTGTGTGCGTGTGTGTATGGGGGTATATATTGTGTGTGTTGTGTGTGTGTGTTTGTTTGTGTGGTGTGTGTGTGTGTGTGTGCGTGGCGGTGTATGGGGTTAAGGTGTTGGTGTGTGTGTGTTGTGTGTGTGGGTGGTTTAATGTGTGTGTGTGTTGTGTGTGTGTGTGTGGTTTTGTGTGTTGTGTGTGTGTGTTTGTGTGTGGGGTTTTAAGTTGTGTGTGTGTGTGTGTGTGTGGTGGTGTGGTGTGTGGTTTTTTAAATTTTGTGTGTGTGTGTTGTTGGGGGTGCGGGGGTTAATGTTGTGTGTGTGGGGTGTGTGTGGTGTTAAAGTGTGTGTGTAGTGTGTGTTTGTGTGGTGGTGTTAATTGTGTGTGTAGGGGGGTGTGTTTGTGGGTGGTGTTGTGTGTGGGGGTGTGTGTGGGTGGGGGTGTGGTGTGTTGTGGGTGTGTATGTGTGTGTGTGTGTTGTGTTGTGTGTGTTGGTGTGTGTGTGGGGCTTTGGGGGGTTGATGTGTGTGGTGTATTTGTGTGTAATGTGTGTGTGTGTGGGGTGTTTGTGTGGTTTGTGTGGTGTTGGTGTGGGTTTTTGTGTGTGGGGGGGTTAATGGTGTTTGTGTGTGTGTGTGTTGTTTTTTTGTGTGTGTGTGTGTGTGTTGGGGGTGGGGTTTTGGGGGGTTTAAAAGTTGTGTAGTGGTGTAGTTTGTGTTTGTGGTGTTAAGTGTGTGTCGTTCTGTAGTTCATTTTGGCTCTTTCTTTTTTTCTTTATCTTTTTTTTTTTTTTTTTTGTCAACTGTGTTTAAAAATTTACTTTCCCCAAAAAAGATCTTCTTCCTTTTCCTCCCCCTCCTCCTCTCCCCCCTCTTCTTCTCATCTTCTTCTTTTCTTTTTCTTCTTCCTCTTCTTTTTCTTCTTCTTTTTTTTTCTTTTTTCCTGTTTTTTTGTTTTTTTTTTTCTTTTCTTCTTCTTTTCCAACATGTGAGACTTGGAGGAAAGCTGACTGTTGTAAAGTGAACATTTTATTTCTGGGCAGATCATATAACTTTACCACAACCGGGGGGCCATAAATAAACAAAAAAGGAAACACAAAACACACACACAACAACGCACGCACCGCACCACGCGACACACCACACACAACACACACACACACACGACACCACACCACCACCCCCACCACCACCACCCCACACGCAACCACACGCACACCCACACACACCACAAAACACACCACACCACACCCAACCACACACACACCACACCAACACTCACACACAAACCACACCGCACCACCCCCACCACCCCCAAACCCTCACCACCTCACCCCCGCCACCACCACCGGGGTGCTGAAGTAAAGTGTTGAACATACAAAAATTTAGGAACTTTTATAGAAAACGCGAATTTTAAATCCCCGTTTGATAAAGTCCACAAAAAAAGTCAAACCAGATTATATTGTCCGCAACCCGCGATCATTTCATTGAATACGACATTCTCGGGCATTTTTTTCATGCTTCTTGGAAACTGTTTAAAATTTTCCCTTTTTTTGGTTGGTACGGGGGGCTGACGTGAAAAGTAGGAATGGCATGAAAAAATGGTGAACGGGGAGGAAAAAATTGTTGGTGGGAGACAAAAAAGTCTGAGTGGCTTCAGGGCCGTGTTTTTGTAAGCGAAGAAGTTTTGTGTGACCCGACCCACGTTTTTTGCAATCATTACCCTTCATCAGGCGAAGATTCGATCAGTTAAATCAGAATGTCAATTTAAACAAATTTTTTTCCCCCTTCCCTTGATTTTTTTTAACAAGGGGAGTTTTAAAATTTCTTTTCACTTGGATATTGTTTCATTTTTTTTTAAAAAAACATAAATTAAGTCAGATTGAGCATACGGCTTTAGATAAAAAATATTTTGTTATTTTAGTTTAAAAAATCATCTTAGAATTTATTGTCAATGCTTGTGGGAAAGCAATTTTTTTATATTATTTTATATTATTTATCCCTTGAAATCCAAAAACTTTTTTATGAATGATGCCAAGTGACAAAAAGGGGATGTAAAAATCACTTTTTTTTGCTGTGAATGTGTGTACCAAACTAATTTTTCGAACTGAGATAATAAGTTTAATTGACTTGACTTGACTTACTTGACCACCACCCAACCACCACACACACCACACACACACACACACACACACCACACACACACACACTGCGGCGCGCCGCGCGCGCCCCTGCCCCCACACACACCCCAACACACCACACACCCACACACAACCCCACACAACACACACACACCCCCACACTCACACACAAACCACACACTACACCGCCAAAACATATTTTTGTGGTTGTTGTGTGTGGGTTGTGTGTGTGTGTGGTTGGGTGGCGTGGTGCGGCATCGTGCATGCTGCATGCGCGCGCGTGCGTGTTGTGTGTATGTGTTTTAGGCGTGCGTGCGTGCGTGTGTGGGTGGTGTTTTGTTGTGTGTGGTGTGTGTGGTGTGGTGTGTGGGTGTTGGGTGTGGGTGTGTGAGGTGGGCGCATGGGCTGTGTGGTTTTGTATGTGTGTGTTTGTGGTGTGTGTGTGTGGGGTGTTGTGTGTGTGGGAATGTGTGTGTGTGTGGTGTGTGTGTGTGTTTGGTGTGGGCCTTCGGTGGTGTGTGTGTTGGGTGTGTGTGGTTGTGTTGTGTGTGTGTGTGTGTGTGTGTGTGTAAAAAACAACAACAGGTGGTGATGAATGATGCATCAATCATAAAGGGAAAATCAGGGAAAATAATTTTTTTTTTTAAACTGACAAGGGAATGGAGGAAAAGAGAGACGGAATCATTATCACAAAAGGAGACTAAAGCTAACTGATATCAAAACAATACAAACCTGAAAGTTAACATCTGACACGAAGAGAACTGTTTGCACCCTTTTTAGGTCAAAGGCGAGAAAGCGCTGGACAAAACGGTGAGAAAAAAACGATGCCTCTCTCTCTCTCTCTCTCTCTCTCTCTCCTCTCTCTCTCTCTCCCCTCTCTCTCTCTCTCTCTCTCTCTCCTCTCTCTCTCAAGTTAACATCACACCACACGAACAGAACCGTTGCGTCCTTTTAGGTCAAAGGCGAGAAAGCGCTGGAAAAAAACGATGAGAGAAAAAGATGCTTATGTCATCTCTCTCATTCTCTCTCTCTCTCTCTCTCTCTCCTCTCCTCTCTCTCTCTCTCTCTCTCTCTGAAGTGGCGAGGTGTAACATTATGTTCGTGTTGACAGAAATTTGATACAC
>CM031620.1:2270926-2275926 GCA_018398815.1 Conus ventricosus | reverse complement strand
GAGATTTGTCAAGATTGTAGACATTTGTGAAGATTGTACAGAATTGTGAAGATTGTACAGATTTGTGAAGAATTTAGAGATTTGTGAAGATTGTAGAGGTTTGTGAAGATTGTACAGATTTGTGAAGATTGCACAGATTTGTGAAGATTGTAGAGATTTGTGAAGATTGTAGAGATTTGTGAATATTGTATAGATTTGTGAAGATTGTAGAGATTTGTGAAGATTGTACAGAATTGTGAAGATTGTAGAGATTTGTGAAGAATTTAGAAATTTGTGAAGATTGTAGAGATTTGTGAAGATTGTACAGATTTGTGAAGATTGTACAGATTTGTGAAGAATTTAGAGATTTGTGAAGATTGTACAGATTTGTGAAGATTGTACAGATTTGTGAAGATTGTACAGATTTGTGAAGATTGTAGAGATTGGTGAAGATTGTAGAGATTTGTGAATATTGTAGAGATTTGTGAATATTGTAGAGATTTGTGAAGATTGCACAGATTTGTGAAGATTGTACAGATTTGTGAAGATTGCAGAGATTTGTGAAGATTGTAGAAATTTGTGAAGATTGTAGAGATTTGTGAAAATTGAACAGATTTGTGAAGATTGCAGAGATTTGTGAAGATTGTACAGATTTGTGAAGATTGCAGAGATTTGTGAAGATTGCACAGATTTGTGAAAATTGTACAAATTTGAGAAGATTGTACAGATTTGTGACTTTGTGTGAGTGCAAGAGTGTAAGATTATGTGCCTGTATTTATATAAGTTTAAAAGAAATGTACAGTTGCGTTACTTTGTGTGAGCGTAGAGTTGTGTGACTTTGGTGTAAATGCAAGAGTGTCAGGTTATATGCCTGAATATAAAATAGAACATGCACAGTTATGTGATTTTATCTGAATTTGTGTGAGTACAAGAGTGTACGTTTACGCAGTTTTTGTTTGTGTGAGTGCAGGAATACAAGGTTATATGCCCATTGTTTGTGTGAGTGCAGGAATACAAGGTTATATGCTCATGTTTGTGTGAGTGCAGGAATACAAGGTTATATGCCCATGTTTGTGTGAGTGCAGGAATACAAGGTTATATGCCCATGTTTGTGTGAGTGTAGCAATACAAGGTTATATGCCCAAGTTTGTGTGAGTGTAGCAATACAGGGTTATATGCCCATGTTTGTGTGTGAGTGCAGGAATACAAGGTTATATGCCCATGTTTGTGTGAGTGCAGGAATACAAGGTTATATGCCCATGTTTGTGTGAGTGTCTCATTGTGAGAATGCAGGGCATTTGTCTGTTCTGGCCTGAGTTAAAAGACGTACACTTACATATTCATGCAGAGTCTTTAATACACACACACAACACACACACACACACACACACACACACACACACACACACACACACACACAGAGAGAGAGAGAGAGAGAGAGAGAGAGAGAGAGAAGAGAGAGAGAGAGAGAGAGAGAGAGAGAGAGAGAGAGAGACAGAGAGAAGAGAGAGAGAGAGAGAGAGAGAAAAGAGAGAGAGAGAGACAGACAGACAGACAGACAAACACATGCACACACACTCACACACATTCACACACACACACGCGCACGTACGCACGCACGCACGCACGCACGCACACACACACACACACACTCTCTCTCTCTCAAACACATGCACACACTCTCACACACATTCACACACACACACGCGCACGTACGCACGCACGCACGCACGCACACGCGCACGCACACACACACACACACGCACACACACACAGTCACACACACACACACACACACACACACACACACACACACACACACACACACACACACACACACACACACTGCTAACTGACCGACGCAGGTCTGGCCCACAGAATTGAACCCAGAGTCACAGGAGCACTGGAAAGAGCCGACCGTGTTGGTGCACGTCTGATCACAGGGGTTGGGCTGGTCTTCCCCGCACTCGTTAGTGTCTGACACACACACAGACACACAGACACAGACACAGACACACACAGACACACAGACACACACACACACACACACACACACACACACACACCACACACACAGAATAAATGCCAATGACACTGAAGAAGAAACTGAACAATTTTGGTCGAAGCTAAGACTTTAGCCGTAAAGCACCTCTCTCCTCTCTCTCTCTCTCTCTCTCTCTCTCTCTCTCTCCTCTCTCTCTCTCTCTCTCTCTCTCTCTCTGTTTGTATCCACTCAGTTTTGTGAAGTCGGATAGGTTTAAGCTTAAATTAGGCATCTGCAATTCGTGACGTTCATCGTTTTGCGCATCGTGAATACTCAAAAACGGACCCAGCGTCAGCAGTTGAAAAGCTGTTTGCAGTCTGGCAAAGAGTGAAAGGAGGTAAGCACAGAAGACACAAGGGCTCGTTACTTCTGTTCCTGGAAAGCCTCAGTATCAAATACCCAGATACGTACACACGCTTCTGGTATTTCAATCCTCTTCTGTCAATATTAAACAACGTAGATTTTGGGCGCGCAATGGGACATCAAGGTTCTAAAGTTGCTAGCGCTGTATGGATTTGAAAGTGAGTCAATATTACAGTGATGACGCGAATTGTGGGGAAAGAAAGAAAGGAAAGAAAGACAGAAAGAAAGAAAGGAAAGAAAAAGAAAGAAAGAAAAAGAAGAAGAAAAAAAGAAAGGAAAGAAAAGAAAGAAAGCAAAGAAAGAAAGAAAGAAAGCAAAGAAAGAAAGAAAGAAAGCAAAGAAAGAAAGAAAGAAAGAAAGCAAAGAAAGAAAGAAAGAGGGGAAAGAAAGAAAAGGAAGAAAAAAAGAAAGAAAAAGGAAAAAAAGGAAAGCAAAATTACAAAAAGAAAGAAAGAAAGAAAGCAAATGAAGAAAGGAAAGAAAGAAATTAAGGAAAGAAAAAAAAGAAAAGATGTAAAAAAACGAAAGATATCAAAGAAAAAAGAAAGAAAGAAAATGAAAGAAAGAAAGAAAGCAAAGAAAAGAAAGAAAGAATGAAAAGGGAAAAAAAGCAAAGAAAAAAGTAAAAAAAAAGAAAGAAGGAAAGAAAAGAAGAAAGAAAACAAAAGAAAGAAAGAAAGAAAGAAAAGAAAGAAGAAAGAAAGAAAGAAAGAAGAAAGAAAGAAGAAAAGAAAGAAGAAAAGAAAGAAAGAAAGAAAAGAAAGAAAGAAAGAAAGAAAGAAAGAAAGAAAGAAGAAAAAAAGAAAGAAGAAGAAAGAAGAGAAGAAAGAGAAAGAAAAGAAAGAAAAGAAAGAAGAAAAAGAGAAAGAAAAAGAAGAAGAAAGAAGAAAGAAAGAAAGAAAGAAAGAAAAAGAAAGAAAGAAGAAAAAGAAAGAAAGAAAGAAAAAGAAAGAAAGAAAGAAAAGAAAGAAGAAAGAAAAGCAAGAAAGGAAAGCAAAAAAGAAAGATAGAAAAGAAAAAGAAAAGAAAAGAAAGAAAGACAAAAAAAAAAGAAAAGAAAAAGAAAGAAAAAAGAAAAAACAAGATGCAAAGCATATATACGTACTCCCAGTTTATCCTGAAATCGCGTGAGATATTCCATGAAGAGGAAAAAACCGTCTTGGGCTGGTGTAACCCTTAGTAATGACTATTCTCGTTAACATCGGCCTATAATGAACATACTTACAAATTTTCAGAAAGATCAGCCTAGTACTTTCTGAGATTTTCCATAAGAAGAAAACAATTATGGCCGTTAGTAACGGCTATTACGGTAAACTTAAACATCGGGCATCATCCGTGACCAATAATGAACATACCTACCAATTTTCAGAAATATCGGTCACATATTTTCTAAGATATTCCGTAAAATAAGAACCGTTATGGGCCGTTATAGCCGTTAGTAACCGATATAACGGTAAACTAAAACATCGGGCATCATCCGTCGCCCATAAAGAACATACCTACAAATGTTCAGAAAGATCGGCCACGTACTTTCTGAGATATTCCATAAAAAAAAACGTAATGGGTCGTTATTGCCGTTAGTAACGGCTATAACGGTAATCTAAAAAGTTGGGCATCATCTTTGGCCCATAATGAAATACCTACAAATTTTCAGAAAGATCAGCCAAGTACTTTGTGAGATATTCCATAAAAAAGAAAAACCGTTATGGGCCGTTATAGCCATTAGTAACGGCTATAACGTTAAACTAAAACATCGGGCATCATCCGTCGCCTATAATGAACATACCTACACATTTTCAGAAAGATCGGCCAAGTACTTTTTGAGATATTCCATAAAGAAGAAAAACCGTTAGGGGCAGTTATAGCCCGTAGTAACGGCTGTAACGGTAAACTAAAACATCGGGTATCACCCGCGACCCATAATGAACAAATCTACAAATTTTCAGAAAGATCAGGCAAGTAACGGCTATAACGGTAAACTGAAACATCGGGCGTCATCCGGGACCCATGGTGAATGTACCTGCTAATTTTCACAAAGATCGGCCAAGTATTTTCTCAGATATTCCATAAAGAAGAAAAACCGTTACAGGCCGTTACAGCCGTTAGTAACGGCTATAACGGTAAACTGAAATATCGGGCATTATTTGTGACCCATAAAGAACATACCTACACATTTTCAGAAAGATCGGCCAAAATACTTTCTGAGATATCCCTTAAAGAAGAAAAACCGTTACAGGCCGTTACAGCCGTTAGTAACGGCTATAACGGGGTAAACTAAAACATCAGGCATCATCCGTGACCCATAATGAACATACCTGCTAATTTTCACAAAGCTCGGCCTCGTACTTTCTGAGATATTCCATAAAGAAGAAAAACCGTTACAGGCCGTTACAGCCGTTAGTAAAGGCTATAACGGTAAAACAACACATCGGGCATCATCTTTGGTCCATAATGAACATACCTACAATTTTTTAGAAAGATTGGCCTAGTGGTTTTGTCTGGAGCGAGTGGAACACATTTTGACCACGGACGGACGGACACACACATACACGACACACACACACACACACACACACACACACACACACACACACACACACACACACACACACAC
>CM031620.1:2238426-2260926 GCA_018398815.1 Conus ventricosus | reverse complement strand
GATTCCTATGTGTGCACAGTTCTGCTAGGATTCCGATGTGTGCACAGTTCCGGATTTAACATTCTTTCCAACCTGATATGGCGCCAGTGGTCACCTGGGCTAACAGCAACATGATCTGAAATGACGTCATGGACAACAACACTGTCGCCTATTTTACTGCCATATGCGCTCATGCTAAGCAGTATTTTTTCCACCGTTCTATTTAATTTTTCTATATCTCTTTTCCTTCTATATGTATCATACGTGGGTCCTTAAATTAACATATCGGACGCGTCCCCTGTTCCCCTCTTCCTCCCGTCCCCTCCCTCCCTTCCACCCTTCCCTCCACCACGACCCCTCCCCCCCCCCCACCTTACCCCGAACTCGCCACCGTAGCGTGCCTAAACCATCCAATTCCTCCCAAGTTCTATCCAAGGACACACACACACACACACACACACACACACACACACACATACTAACACATGTACACATACACGCGCCAGCACGTTCGCGCGCACGCACGCACGCACGCACACACACACACACACACACACACACACACACACACACACACACACACACACACACACACACACACACACACACACAAATACACCACGCATGCATTAAAGCACGCACACGCTCGCTCGAACACACACACACACACACACACACACACACACACACACACACACACACACACACACACACACACACCACCACACCACAGAGCTACCTTTAGAACACGAGCGGCGGTCATCTGTGAGGATGAAACCAGGCCCACAAATACAGTTGGCTGACCCAGGGAAGTTCTGGCAACCGTACTCACAGTTGTCCGTGTTGGTCGCACACTCATCAATGTCTGCACACATCGTCACACTTACTCTAGGCCACAGTCTATTGTCAACGAAGCGTTGAGCGTTTGTGGTTGTAACAGAAAACCAGTTCTACAGGTACAAACAGTTGTGTAAGGATCGGACAGGTACAAAGAGAGAGTAACGTGACGTCAGCTGAATTGCGGGTGTCCAGATACGTACTGATACTCTCACCATTCTATTCAACATCTGCCTGGAGAGAATTAGGCCTGATCCGCCACAGGGACATCAAGGTTCAGTAAGCATTGGGGGAGGATTGCAACAAACCGACGTTTTGATGATGATATCGACGGGGCTAGCAGGAGAAGAGCAGGAACTAGCCAACCTAGCAGAGCGCCTGGACAAAGGTTTTGCTGCATTCGGCATGGAGATCAGCGTCGAAGAGACAAAGCTGATGACCAACAACACCAACAGCGTCAGCGCCAACATTGCCAACAGCGTCAGCGCGAACATCGCCAACAGCGTCAGCGCGAACATCGCCAACAGCGTCAGCGCGAACATCGCTATCACGAGACACAAACTAGAGATAGTTCAGAACTTCAAGTACCTCGAGGCAATTGTTTCTGATGAGGGATCAAAACCTGAAGTGCTGCCCAGAGTTTAGCAAACGACAGCAGCGCTAGCCAAACTAAGACCCATCTGGAATGACAGAAACGTCGCAATCCGTTCCAAGATCAGACTGATGCGCTCCCTGGTCATTGCCATAATTATTTCTCTATGCCTGCGAGACGTGGACTCTGACAGCTGAACTTGAGAGGATTCATGCATTAGAGATGAGATACTTCTGCAAGATCCTTGGCATCTCATACAAAGACCACATTACCCACTTGGAGGTCCAGACCAGAGTTGGGCAAGCCATTGACCATACGAAGACCTGTTGTCCACAGTGAAAAAAAGGAAAGTGAGATGGTATGGTCATGTATCAAGGTCAACAGGACTTGCCGAAAGTATTCAACAAGGAACAGTGCGAGGAGGCAGAAGGAGAGGAAGACAGAGAAAGAGATGGGAGGACAACATCAGTGCATGGACTGGCCTCACACTCAGCAACTGCCTCAGAGCGTCTGAGAACCGGGAGGAGTGGAGGAAGCTGGCTGCAAACTCTTCTGCGGCGCCCCAACGGTCTTCAAGACTCCGGGATACGTGATAGCGATACTGATACGGTAGGGACATTATTTAGAAAAAAAAGACAAACCAAACGAAGAAATACAGACATAAAACTCAAAGAAACAAAGGCAATAACAACGAGCATTCACGAACAATTACACTGATGATAAATCACACTGCCTTCCTATGTCCACACACGAAATTTGGTTTCAGTATGATGTTGAAGTGATTTGTGTCTCGTTACCTGACGAAGAAGGAGGGTGGTGGATAGGGAGGGAGTGGGGATAGGGAGAGGGGGGGGGGGGGGTTCACTGACCGACACAGGTGTTGTTGGAGAGGACGTAGCTGTAACCGGAGTCACAGGAGCACACGTAGGAGCCCGGGGTGTTTGGTGCACACCTGCTGACAGTTGTTGTCCGAGGCACGCGCACACTCGTCTATGTCTGTCATGAACAGAGCATCCTCAGTCACAGACCGTCTGTGTCTGTCATGAACAGAGCATCCTAGAGAACTAATAAATGCCGATTCTATCTCAAAAATGCCCTCAACAAGTTTCGGGCATTTTTGAGATAGAAATCGGCATTTATTAGTTCTCTAACTAGTAAACCCTACAAACAAACATACTGTGTAGGATTATCCGTTTTCAATACTAATTTACTAAACTTTTTAGATTTTAGTTTTTGCTTAATCCTATGTTTTTCCTGATCATTTTCAATAACATCATTTTCGCGCAAACATTCATCAAATGAGTCTCTGTCTTTCATGTGAAATAAAACTACAGTCTTTAACTGTTCTCTAAAGTCTTTTAAAACTGAGTTATATTTTTGACATAAAATCCACACACTTATCCCAGCATGTCTTCCACAAAAGCTAGTTTTGATAAAGAGTTTCTCTTTTTAACTATGTCTCTTTCTGCCGAACAGTCATCTATAATAAATAGTGTGTGCGTTCCTTCAAACAGTTTATAAAACTGTTCTAAACCTCACTCAGTTTATTGCTGGGATCAACTAAATATATGTTATCATCTGTCCATATAAACCTTCTATCATGATATGCTTTGTTCCATTTAAGTGTTGGACAGAAAATCACAATATGATCAAAATTATAGCGATAAACTGTTTGTAATAGGTCTAGGACAAATATTGTTTTTCCACAACCAGTCTGTCCACAAATCAATGAACAATGAGGAGTTTTTGTCATAAAGTTTAACTGTTCCATAGTTTTTATAACAGAATTTAATCTAATCCAGTTATTGTTTTTTATCATGCTCTCTGTCAAAACTTGTTCAGTATAATAAAATCCTATAAGAAACTAAATGGGTAAGATTAATCAATTTAGTTCTGTAAGATTGTTTCTATTTAGATTAATATTGATTTTGTCACTGGTTGTAACGACCTTAATCCCCCCACCATCGTAAAGAACGACGACAGTAACTTTAAGACTGTCAACGTCTAAGTTTTGCCAGCTAATTAGAATTCCTTTTAAAAGGACGTCACTAACGCCCACAACCCCATTCCTCCCCTCATCTTTTAAGACAGAAATTTCAAATATCATTGTGAACGTGTCCCCTAATTTCATTTGTGGAATGAACTGTAATTTTGTAGAAGCATCTTTCAAAACTGATTCTCTTCTGTGGAGGATGTACTGTTTATTCCCATACGGCTTTATTTCAATCTCTTTCCGACTATTGTCCTCTGGCATAAGACTTACATGTAAAGGGCCAGAGTTGAATGCTTTCTGAAACTTTTTTGACGGCTAAAAAATGTAAATGGGCTTATGAATTCAAATTTTATGTCCCATTCTAAATATGGTTCTAAGTGCCATTTGCTGTCAGGTTTTCGAACTATTTTATATTCATACTGGCCAGCATTATTTGCTTCTACATTGCGCAGTTGTTCTAGTTTAGGAAACGTTTTGTTGTCGCCAACCTCTTTGCGTTTATAATCACCATCTTTAGTGTACTCAAAACCATACAAAGCGCCTATCTCACATTCTGTTCAAAGTCCGCAACGTCTGCAAGGTCTTTTAATTCTAAAGTTTATACACCTCACAGGCGCTAATGTAACTCCCGATTCTTCTGGTCCACGCGACATTTTTTTAGAACAACTAATTATTTTATTTCTAAAACAATGTGTAGGTTATCACATTTCACAACTTTTTCCTGCTTTGTCTTTGATTTTTATATTAAATGATCCGACCCTCCCACAAACTAATCTTTAAACTGTAAATTAGGGAATTGTATAATTTCATAATCGCAATATGCAGCTTTCCCTGACGGAAGAGCTCTTAAAACAGTTGAGGCCTTCCATCATATAAGTTTTCATCAGTGCTCAGCTCATCCGAATGAACATAGAGTAATGAATGTAATGCAAGATCGAGCGGATTTTCTCCCTCATAAGTAGTTTTGTTGCTGCAACTCTAAAACTATGAATGGACCGATCGGCAGTTGTAAAGCCTAACATTTTAGCTAGCTCTTTATCAAAATAGTACCCTACTTCTTCTTCTTCAGGTTTGAAGGTCAACATTGTTTTTAGATTTGCATTGTTAAGTTTGAGGGCAATGTCGAAGTTACTCATTGCTTCTTTAGGGAGCAAAACCCGTAATAACCATCAGGGATTGTTAACGGGCCAACTTTGGCCCCTGTTTTGTCACCTTTTAGTATCTTATTATTCTCCTTGGATTCGGTTATATTAAACCATACGACTTTGTAAAAAAATTCATGAAGTGCAACCATTCTGGTTCCGCAATTGTTATCAATAGCATGTTCTAAAAACGAAGGACGGTCTTGGTTGTTATTGTTACAAACATTTTTTAAACGAAATAAAAATGACTGCATTAAATATACTGATGCAAAATATTCTGCTGGGCCGCACTACAATCTTAAAAACATAACAACTGATACTCTTGTCATTTCTGTGACTCAGTCTGACAGCTTTCAATTAAAGGTTAGTACTCCATTGAAGAGATATCTTAACCCTCCTATTAAAAAAGACCACATTCCGAAAGCGTGGTTTAGTCATCCGATGCAGTTTTTATCAGAACCAGTTAAACTTTGCTGTGTTTTGTGCATCAACTGGGTGTGGATGTCGTATGCTGATCATTTAAATCATCCCGATCCTTTGGTGAGGTCAGTGTATAGATTTCATTTTTATTACACCTTCAGACGTATTTGACTGAACTGCAAGCGCCATTACCAAACGACAAACCGTTTAAACCCATTCAGCAACAGAATAGACATGAAGGCTTTTGAAAGGATCTGTAACGAATTCAATATTAAGGCTAAGACAGACTTTAGACAAAAGTTGGATCTTAATCATGGTCTAGGCACCCCTTATTTTTGGGCGTGCACAGAAAGTATAACTATGCTTGGAATCCTCCTTACACATCTTTCTCTTCAGGCACAGCCGTTCACCTCGGGTCCTAGAGCAAGAGCATAAAACAGCATGGACAACATTTATCTTAGACACTTCTAAGGGCCTAACTAAAGCAGGAATAGAACGAATAAACGACTCTGTTCGTACTTACGTTTGGTGTTTGCTAGGTTCGCAAGCACAAACGAGATCGAGCATAACTGATCCTTCTACTGGCTTTGACGCACAAAAACAATACTTAGCAAATTTAGAGGACGCCATTAATTCTACAGTTGATTTGCCTTCAAGTATTAAAAGGTACCAAAATGTTTTACAATACGCAAGATCGAAAGTAGACTTTGCTGTTGGCACTGGTTTATACATGCTGCCTTCTGACCTCAGACTCCAGATAGGAACAATAATAAACTACAATAATGAATCCTTGTGGCAGGCAATGAACAGAAAGTGGGAAAAAAAACGAAATAAATTCTGAGCCAGTAATATTGCAAGCAGTAAAAAAAACAAGATGACCCCCAAGAAAAAAGTCATCCAATCCCCAAGGTCCAAAGCCCAGAGACCGTTGATATAAAAAAAATAATGACCATGAATATGAAAAGACAGCGCTTTTTTTTGGGATTAACTTGCTTAGGATTACTTGGTCTTTATTTTTACTAAAAATTAACCCGACTATTAAGAGAACTAATGCCCATAAGTGCTCAGCCATAAAGCCAACTACTTTGCTTGCAGTAGACAAAAGCCAGCTAACAACACCCCCTAATATACCTGGTAAAGCGTCCATGGCTTTACTGGCTAATTTTTTAATAAACCCGCAAGATGATCAAGCTGTTTTTTACCCATGATTTATCAGGCGGCGATGGAGGTGATGGCGGTGGAGGCACTGACCCAGGACCGCCGCCGCCTGTAATAGCCATCACCAGTGTACTTATTGCAAATCCTAAGGCTGTTATAACGCTTGCTAATGTGGACTCCCTGCTCTCAAAAACATGTTCGTATTCGTTCTGCTAGCGTTGTGTCTTCATATAAAATTCTTTGGATAGTTTCTCTTATTCTGCTCACTTGAGTTCGTAATTCTTCTCGTTAGTAGACATCACTTCTATTCTTGATGATCTTAGTTCTTCAAGTTCTTTATTTTTTTGGTTATTCTTTCTTTAATATCATGCCCTAAGTTGGCGTCATCAGCCTCAACGAGTTTTTCTTTTTCTTTTTTTATATCCTCTTTTAGTTCAGTCAGTTTTTGCTGAAATTGTTTATTAATTCGCCTCTGAAGGTTTTTAAAATACGATTAAGGGCATATAATTCTTCATAGGCAATGAAGAAACATCAATTTTTTTTGGTACTGTTTCTTCTGAAGAACTGGGTTCTGCTTCTATTACATTTATTATTTTGCCTGTTGTTTGACTTAAATCTTGAAGTTCTATGTTTGTATTTGGTTATCTGTGGGAGTTCCTGCAGTGTTTTTGAAGTTTAGAAACAGCCTCCCCCTTAATTTTGGTTTAACAATGCCAAGGCGATTTTGATCTTCCACTTTAAGTCTTTGTCTAATTGTATTCATGCTTACAAACTTTGATGGGTCTCGTTTATTTGTAAGCCGAACAAGTTGTTCTCGGTCGGGGCCGCTTTTCACAAACAAATGACCATCTTTTACTTCAAAATCAGGGTCTATAAGTTGGGGGGGTTCTAGGCCTAAACTTTGGTAAAATGATCTGGCCGTACTTTCTGTTAATTCACGGCGCAATGAGGTCGTTGAGCGATGCTGTATCAAAGGAGTCATTTCACTCATGTCGTCTCCAGGATCAAAAACATCATAATCTTCTTCGCCTTCAATGCCTGCCATGTTTTAAATAATTAACTTTTTATTTTGCTTCATAAAAATGTCACAAGCATATGGCTCAATTCTTGACCCGCATAGAAGACTGAAAGAGCCCTTTGGCGTGAAGGGAAAATAAACGGAATATTACTGTTCCAAATAATCCATCTACTATTGATGCAGATCAAATTCTTACTGTCAAATTTCCAGACCTGGGAGCAGATGAAGTGATTGTGCCAGGCTCTGCGCAACTTACTTTCAAAATAGAACTCGAATCAGAAAACAGACCCAAACAGGACAGTTGTCCAGAATCTAGGACGGGCAATCGTTAAGAAAATTTCTATAAAACTTGAGGGGCAAGAAATATTTTCTTTGCACGATGCAGACATATTTTTAACCTATTCTGATCTATGGCTAACCGGAATGAAAGGGCTGATCTTGCGTTTCAAGGAATCGAAAATGAAGAAGCACTAAAACATAGAATAGGCGCCGCAGATACTAAAGACGGCAAAAAGTATGTAGCTGTAAATTTTGCGTATGGAAATCGCTTTTCTATTCCCTTAGATTTTGAGTTGTTAAAGCGCATGCGCCATACTTTCAAGGAGCATTAAAAGACAGATGGTCATATGAACTAACTTTTAATGAATACAAACGGTTTATCAAATCATCAGACACCGAAGCAAAGTACAGCATTTCTGACATCTCGTTAGAGTTTGACGTTGTTAGCAACCCTAATTTAGCAAGGCTGATTGAACAACAATATCAGTCAAATTAGCAATATATTACGAAAGAGCGATTCATCATACAACATATCCCAGAAGCAAGAATGACGCTATATGGAATTTTAGTTTTAGTGCCGCAGCAAGATCACTTAAGGTATTTTATTGCTGTGTGAAGATGAAGAACCATTCAAAAGAGGAAGTGAAAAGTTTATTTAATCCTAAAATAACGAAAGTACAATGTTCGATTGAGGGTAGTCCTAACCAAATCTACGCTAGCGGGCTTAGACCTTATCAGCATTTTGATGAAATAAGAAAATTGTTTGGAGGCGGAGGGGTAGAAATCCAACAGTAGACCTCGTGTCTAAAGATCTACACCTTCACAGTGTAAGACTTGATGATTATTTAACAACAAAATACGGTTTATGGATTGACCTAAGATTGACAGAGGATAATCATTGCATGGAAGTGGAGAACTTTAAAGACGAATAAACATTCAAATTGATAAAGAAAAAGATGGCGATAAACCAGTTAATGTACATTTGTTTTTAATATATGATGCGCAGCTGAATATTCATGAAAACAGATTAAAAGATATACATTACTAAATTATTTTTTTATTTTTAAAAAAAGCATGTCTGTTACGCTTTATCCAAAAGAGCATACAACGCTAGAGTCGCCAAAAGAAGGGATAGTAGAAACCCCCGACATAAAAACCTTTAGATTAACAAACATTACGCAAATGCAACAAAAACTAGAGCAAGACCTTTCAAAATACAGCAAAACCAAACGAAGGTATTCTGCTGTCTTTAATGCTGTTACATATGTTAATACGGAGCATCGACTATAAGCGCTCTATCAGCAGGGACAAGTGTTGGTCTTTTAGCAACAGGGGTTGGTGCCCCGCAGCTTTACCTCTAGGCGTTTGTCTTTAGCTCTCGGTCTGTGTTCATTAGCTGTAAGTGCTGCTGGCAAAAAATTAAAAACTAAACTCCAAAAGCACACAGCTATGGTTCAGCTAATAACAGCTAAACTTAGCTCGTTTAAACTGACAATAAATAAAGCGCTAGTTGACTCAAACATTACGGATGAAGAATTTAGTCGTTACAGGCCGATTTTAATGACTATAAAAGACAAAAGTTTGATCTTCAAAAAAAGGGAAGGGCAAGTTTTTCTCAACAGCCAGACACCGAGCAGATAAAAAAGGAATGTTTAAAAAAAGTAAACGAGACATTAAACTCTGTTCTAAACAGCTCACATTAACAACATCAAAGGGCGTTTATACTTTAGTTTATGAGTCCAAGCACAAAAAGACCGTTGATATTGATTCTGATTAAGACGCCTTTGGGAGTCGTATTTTTTAAAAATTTAAATAAATAGTTTGAGTTAGAAAAGAAAGCTCAACATGGATAAGATGTATGAAGGACCAGACGAATTGTTTGAAGGAATGCTTAAGGGAGAGCGTTTGTCAAAAGCTTTAAACGATATTAATCTAGAAGTCATTGATACAACAAACGTACAGGCAAGCGTTGTTCATGCTATTTCTCAAGTTCCAGGTAAAACTAACAATAGACCCGCCAGTTAAAGTAATGTTAGCTGTTTTAATCGACTATATAACAATAAATGAAGAAAATCTAGAAGTCTGGGTCTCAACTAAACAACAGGTTATTCTTTCTCATAATGACTTAATGCCTGGTTGGGCAGACCAACTGCTTACACAGTTTGATGTGGCCGCTGAAGAAGCCAAAATGAGAGGCTCTGTTGTCAGAGGGCGAAGTCTTAGAGATCAGATTAAAACAGGCTAAGTATGCACCGATTGTAGGCAAGGCTTACATTCCACTACCTCCAGCATTAGTCGCAAAAAGAGCAGTTCTAAACATAAAGAATACAGACAACAAATGTTTCATGTGGTGCGTTCTTGCAAGGCTGCATTACGTCCGCAAAAACGCAGAGAGAGCGTCTAACTATGAACCTTACATCAATGATCTTAACTTTAGTGGAATATCCTTTCCTGTTAGCGTGGATTCCATTAATCAGTTTGAAGAACAAAACAAACCAATAACTGTTAATATCTACACATGGATGAGGAAACAAATTTGGTGCCTATTAGAGTGTCTAAAGACAGCCCAACAATAGGTGATCCGGCCAAAGTCATGTGGACTTACTCCTAATGTTTTCACCAACAGGGGTACCACATTACACATTGATACGCACAATGAGTAGATTATTAGCACATACTTCAAAACATGGGCATAAACAAGAATTCTGTAGAAAATGTTTAACAAGAATCCCATCCGTTCCAGCCGCGCTTGAACATATAAAACATTGTAAAAGTTCTGTAGACTGTAATACAGAACTAATTACGGCCCCCACCTGGATCTAAAGTTAGTTTTAAGAACTGGAAACGGATGCAAACGAGTCCATATGTTGTTTACCCAGACTTCTAATCACTCATTGTTCCTTATGGGAACGTATCTTTGTGCCCACGTCTCTTTGTGCCCACAGACGTATCTTTGAGCCCACGTCTCTTTGTGCCCACGTCTTTTTGTGCCCACGTCTAACCCTAACCCTAACCCTATCCCTAACCCTATCCCTAACCCTAACCCTAACCCTAACCCTATCCCTAACCCTAACCCTAACCCTATCCCTAACCCTAACCCTAACCCTATCCCTAACCCTATCCCTAACCCTAACCCTATCCCTAACCCTATCTCTATCCCTAACCCTAACCCTAACCCTAACCACTTTATAGAGACGTGGGCACAAAGAGACGTGGGCACAAAGGGATGCTTCATTCCTTATGAAGGGCCAACCCCACAGAAACTTCCAAAAACAGCCTTAGTGAGCAATCACCAGATTTGTTCATTTGCTTTCGTTATTGTCAGGTCGGATGGTGTCCATTCGGAACCAGAATTATATAGAGGGCCTAATGATGCAAAATACTTCTTAGAACGCATGCAGCAAGTGCGTAACGCCTGTTCTAATAATCTAAACTTATCTGAAATCATAATGACTCCTGAAGACCAACAACAGTATGCCTCAGCCACACATTGTTGGATTTGTGGTTTAGAACTAATGTCTAACAGCGAGGAAGCCAATCCGACAGGTGGCCTTGGCGGCCAGCAGGTAAGAGACCATGATCACATTAGCGGAAAGTTTAGAGGAGCAGCGCACAGTAAATGCAATCTTCAACTAAACTTTAATCCTAAGACATGGAAGCTGCCCATCTTCTTTCATAACTTGCGAGGTTACGACTCTCATCTTATAATGAAAGCAGTAGACGACGCCTTCAGGATAACATGCATTGCACAGTCATCAGAAAAGTACATGTGTTTCACTTTAAATAACATGTCTTTTTATGACTCTATGCAGCACATGATGGGTTCATTAGAGTCACTGGCTATGTCCTTAAAGTCCTGCCCAATAACGGAAGAATATTTTGACCCAACTCTTGTTAGAAAGGGCGTTTACCCTTATGAGTACATGAACAGTTGGAAAGGTTTGACGAAGATACACTTCCGCCTAAAGACGTGTTCTTTTCTAGTCTCAGAGGAAAGGGCATTAGTGATTCTGATTACCAGCATGCTCAAGATGCGTGGCAGAAGTTAGATTGTAAAACGATGGAAGACTATCATGATGCATACCTGATGGCTGATACATGTTTGTTGGCGGATATTTTTGAAAATTATAGAAAGACCTGCATGAAACATTACAGCTTGGATCCCGCACATTATATTTCTGCGCCCGGGATGAGCTGGGACGCTTTCTTAAAGTTTACTGGAGTACAGATTGATTTATTGTCAGATTTACCAATGATTCAGATGATTGAAAACGGATTGCGTGGAGGAATTAGTATGGCGTCGCATCATTACTGTAAAGCAAACAACAAATACTTGGACGACTATGATCCAAGTAAAAGTTCTAACTATCTCATGTATTTAGATGCAAACAATCTGTATGGGTGGCTATGGCGCAATCACTTCCATTACGCAACTTTGAAATGTACAAAGGCGGTGGTACAAATAATGTGCAAAGAGCATTAAAGTGGTTGAGCAGATTGACGCCCGATCGACAGCGCGGTTTCATTCTAGAAGTTGACTTAGAATATCCTCATGAACTCCATGACCTACATAATGACTACCCATTAGCAGCAGAAAGTCTAAAGATGAATCCAAGAGAGCCGCCTAAACTTGTGCCTAATCTTCGAGACAAAAAAAATTATGTCTGTCACTACAGACTTCTACAATTTTATTTAAGGCATGGTTTAAAGTTAACAGCTGTTCATCGTGTAATTGCTTTTGATCAAGAACAGTTCATGAAACCATACATCATGAAGAACACTGATCTTAGAACTAAATCCGCAGATGCTTCAGAAAAAGACTTTTTCAAGCTGATGAACAACAGCTGTTTCGGAAAGACTATGGAAAATCCGCACAAGCGTAAAGATGTCAGATTGGTCACCAGAGAGAACGAAGCAATTAAGCTGACTTCAAAACCTAATTATCAGGACTTTAGAAGATTTGATGATCAGCTTTTTGGCATAATGATGAAAAAAAAGAAAGTCAA
This sequence comes from Conus ventricosus, assembly GCA_018398815.1. Taxonomy (NCBI): domain Eukaryota; kingdom Metazoa; phylum Mollusca; class Gastropoda; order Neogastropoda; family Conidae; genus Conus; species Conus ventricosus. The sequence continues at coordinate 2,248,502 of CM031620.1, read as the reverse complement.
ATTAGACAAACCTGTATTTATTGGGTTTACTGTTTTAGAATTATCAAAGCTTTTGATGTTAGAATTTCTTTATGACTACTTTAAGCCCTTGTATCCAGAGTCCAGAGTACTTTACACAGATACAGATAGTTTTGTTATAGATATCCCTACTGAAGACATCTATAAAGACATGGAAATGGAAGTAGCTAAAGGCATGCGGGATGGTACGACACATCTGATTATCCTAAAGATTCGCCTTTGCATTCAATTACTAACAAGAAGGTTTTAGAAAGATGAAGGATGAATTATCTGGAGGGGTGATTAAGGAGTTTGTTGGTTTAAGGTCGAAAATGTACAGTATTTCGAGCCAGGAGAAAATCATTAAAAAAGCAAAGGGAATATCTCGCAGTGTTGTGCAGTCAAACATATCACATGACAACTACAAAGAAGCATTGTTCAATAAACATACCTTTCATCATGACAACGTAAAACTACGATCTAATCTGCATGAGATCAACACAACTGTTGTAACAAGAAGTCATTAGATAGAACAAACACTAAACGAGTATTTGTTAATCCAGAGTTTTCATATGCAATTGGCACTGGAGAACGTTATAATTACATATCTTCTTCACCGAAGAGTTTAATATTCGGGCTCATATTTTTCCTGAAATTTATCTAGAAAATCAATCATATCATCTTCCAATTCATTCAAATTTTTTCTCATGTTTGCTTGACGTGCTCGAATTTTTTTTTATTATTTCAAGATATTCTTTTTCCCATTTTTGATAGTCAAAATTTGGGATTTTGGGCTGTAAGTGATCTGGATGCAGTGCCATGTGCCGATGAATCCTCGTAATTGTTTCTTTAACAGCAGAATACGTACCATGTGATTCTCGTATTAATTCCTTAATAGCAGAACATGTATCATATGATTCTCGTATTAATTCTAAGTTCTCTTTTGTCACGACCGACCCCTGGAGGTCTGCCCTGACAGGATCGGTCTAGGTGGGAGTGAAGGGAGTGACTGACCTCACACGCCCCGCAAGAGACCACACAATAAAGATTACGATACAACACCCCATTTATTCACAACACACACAATCGCAAATAAATATTTCAACACACGCACCATGCACTATCACAATCAAACATTCCAACACACATAACATGCACAATCACAATCAAGCATTTCACCATACGACGTACACAATCACAACCACAACATCTCATCACATATAACATATACACAATTATAAATAAACATTTCCAGCATCCATCCCCTCCCACACCATGGAGTGCCTCCACACCCCTGCCTCTGTCAAGTCTACTGGGAGCACCCTGTCGCACTAGGTGCTCCGAACCGGGTCGGTTCTTGAAGGGAGTCGCTCAAAGCCGACACCCTCGACACACAAGCAGGCAGTGAAGAGCGCGTCCCGGAGGGGGGGGGGGGGGGGGAACGTGGCGTTGTTACTGGAGGTCCTGGAGGGGGGTCAGGGCTGGCCAGTCAAGCCGGCGGGCTCCTCTACCAGTCCGCGGTCCCGACCAGAGCGTGGCCTCAACCAGCGTGTGGCACCATCCAGTCTGCGGTCCCAGCCAGAGCGTGGCCTCAACCAGCACGTGGCACCATCCAGTCCGCGGTCCCAGCCAGAGCGTGGCCTCAACACAGCACGTTGGCACCATCCAGTCCGCGGTCCCCAGCCAAGCGTGGCCTCAACCAGCACGTGGCACCAACCAGTCCAGACTCCGGGTGAAGCCCCCGGAGGGGGGGGGGGGGGGGGAAAACGTAGCAGCTACCCGTGGGTGACCCCGAAGAGGCGGTCAAACGACTCTCTCTGCCCTCTGTCCGTCGAGAGGACAGAAGCGCAGATGCGGAAAAAGAAGAAGTGATGTCCCTCTCCTACAGGCCGACTGTAGGAATTGAAGATACCGACTGTACCTTCGACGATACGGTGAAGAACCAAGACCGGAGCAGGCGCTCCCAGAGACATCTTCCGCTCGAGTGAAGAGCTAACCTCCCTCAGCGATGGCGGCCAACATGCCACCTACGTCACAGAGTGAGCATACTTCAAGCTAAAAGAAATGAAGCCGTGCGACAGGTAAAAAGACAGGCGAGAGGCCGAAGACAGCAAGTTCGAGAGAAGGTACCAGCCACCCGTGAACCTGCAGGATGAATAGCACGGGCAGTGGAATTAGAGAGAGAGAGAGAAAAGCAAACCGAAGTTGAGCTGAAACTACCAAGGTGCAACCGCACCACAAGCCACATTATGATTAAGGGACGGATACACGACAACAGCAACGACAATAAATAAATGAGTAATTCCGCCACCCTAGATGGGTCAACGTCGTAGGCCTCGTGACAAACTCGTGACAAACCCCCCTTCTAAAAGCATCTGTTTCTCTGAGATACAGTGCTCCTTTGAACCTTGACGCATGTGCAAATTCACAACAATGGGACCGAACCCAACTCTCTGTGATCGACAGAGTACGAGGAATCCAATACTAACATTCTACTATAGAATCACACAGGGAAATACATAATACTACATTTATCAAACAACTAAGCAAACCTTCCAACCATGAAAGTAACAATCCGAACCATTGTGATTCACTACCGTTAACATCACTGAAGTGAAAACTGTCACTACACCTGATACAGAGAACCAAAAGGGGATATAACCCTGGTTGAGGGGAAGTGTCCCTCTGGACTGATTTTCCAATGTGCTGACTACGGAGCTCGGCTAAGATAGTCAGCATCCGTATTACAGGAACCCTTGATATGACGGAAAGTGAACGCATGACTCTGCAGTTCCACTGCCTAACTCATGAGTCGACCGCTGACTGGCCGATCCGGTCCAGGCACTGGAGAGGATGATGATCGCTCTCCAGTACAAACTTCCGGCCGTACTTCTTCTTGGGCACGCCAGTGCGTGTCCAAATCTGCTGAGAGATTCAGCAACAGTAGGGGCATCGATAGCCCTAAGCGGGACAGCCTATGGGTATCGACTCGCAGATTCTACCACTACCGAAGTGTACGGTGACCGCGATCGGATGGAGGATTAATGGGTCTCACCAGGTCGACCCCAACCTTGCTGAATGCCTCCCCAACCCGTGGCACTGACCCTAGGGAACACGCTTCAAGCGACCCTTAGGCGTTGTCCGTTGGCAGACATCGCAACTGCGGCAGTACTGCCTAACCTGTGAGTTCATCCCTGGCCAAAAGAAGTCTTGTCTTACTCGCTCGAGAGTCCGCTTGGAGCCCATATGACCTGCCATGGGGAATCGTGGCCTGCCGGAGAACAGATTCTTCAAAGCTTTGGGGAATGACAAGCTGCTTGGCCACACGATCTGCCTGAGTGAAAACCCTAAAGAGGATCCCCTTGTGGAGCTTGAAGCTCACCTTGCGTGTCGGGCCGACTGAGCGGGACGATCCACAATTGTCGTAGGCGTTGGACATCCAAGTCCCTGGCCTGAAGACGATAAGCTAGCAGGAATCGGCCTTGCCAGAACCTCGTCAGAGATCGGCTGAAGAACGGACGCAATTCCTGTTCCTGCATCTTAGCTTTGGCGCGTGTGGTGACTCCCACACACGCCTGTAGGGCAAATCCTAGACACGACTGACGCGTCCGTCTGCGAGGTGATAGTATTCCCTACGATAAGGAATACAGAGTCGCTCCACCGATGGCCCATACTCGCCACAGAAGTAGGGGTGGAGATAGAAACGAGTACTGAAGGACGGGTGGAGGTAAAACCAGCCTCCAACCCGCACACATCGTAACTGGCGCCCCGCCGGGCCTTAGGGGAAACTAAATCCTTATCCACAAAGAGTGTTGATGCTCCCGAATCCCTGATGGTGTCGACCAAGGATGAACCAACAACAGAAAGAAACACTGGACACTCTGTACCACCAGAAGCTTGGATGGACCCCACGTTAGCCGAGGCGCGAGGATGCTGGAAAGGACTAGCCCCATGACTACAAGCGGCTTTAGGACAATCTTTCCTAATGTGGCCAGGACGACCACAAAGAAAACACAGTCGGGGCGCTGAAATCCCCGATGAACTGCCTGCCTTGTTCACACCCGCTAGCAGTTGTCGGCGCCTTATTGCCACTAAACCCTGTGGAGGGCTTCCTCTCCGTATCTGGGCGGTGCCCATAAGCCCTGCGAGCTTCAGCAAACACCTCAGCGTATGAATCGCAGCCGCGAAATCCTGAGTGCTGTCTCGCCTATCCGGATCCTCAACTCTGGGGACACAGTGTTGGTGAGCTGTTCAATGAGGATCAGATCCTCCAGCTCCAACTTAGCCAACTGACGCCAGTACCCTAGCGTTTTGCGCAGCCTATCACCAAACTGCACGAAGGTCTCGTCGTTATTTTTCTTCATGGACCTGAACTTCCTCCTGTACGTCTCTGGGGTAAGGTGGAAATGCTTACGCAGAGCCAACTGCATGTCTGCATAAGACGCACCTTCATTTAGAGTGAGCACACACCCCTTGCAGCACCAGATAATCCAGAAAAAAGGTGCATAGCCTTTTGTTCCTCAGACAATTGGTATGAACTAGCAACCTTGTCAAAATGCTCTAGGAACATATCAATGTCCTCACTAGGTCTGAACTCTGGAAGCTTTAACTTTGGGCCTCTAACTCTATCACCTGCCTGGTGATTAACCCCCTGACTTACAGATGCGGAGACGCGAAAGAAGTTGTTCCATCTCCTCCCTACGCAGAGCCTCCATCCTGTCTAGTTCTTCCCTACGGAGGGCAGCCTCTTCCCTACGCTGAGCCTCCCGTCAGGCAGCCTCTTCCTTACGAAGGGCCTCCTGTCGGGTAGCCTCGTCTCTGCGCAGCATAGCCTCTTCCCTATGCAGATCTCCTGTCTGTCAGTCTCCTCTCTGCGCAGAGCAGCCTCTTCCTACGCTGGGCCTCCTGCCTATCTAGCTCTTCCCTACGGAGGGCCTCCTGTCTAGCAGTCTCCTCTCTGCGCTCTTCCCTACGCTGAGCCTCCTGCCTATCTAGCTCTTCCCTACGAGGGCCTCCTGCCTGACAGCCTCTTCCCTGCCTCTTCCCTACGCTGAGCCTCCTGCCTATCTAGCTCTTCCCTACGGAGGGCCTCCTGCCTGACAGCCTCTTCCCTATGGAGGGCCTCATCCTCACGTGCGCTGTCGCTCTAAAAACATCAGCACAGAGGTGATGTCCTGGGAAGGATTCACCACTCCCGACACGGAGGATGACCCGTTCGATCCATTTGACCCGTCCCTTGGGTCTCGGCTTTCCCATGAGGAAAGTCCCCCGGGGCATACTCCTTACGAGGGGAAGCATGGAGAAGAGAGGGCTTTGGTTTCTGCGACTCAACAGAAGCCCACAGTTGCTTCGCTATGCTCTGACGCTTCCCGAGCGGAAGTGCCAGTCAGGGTCTCGACAGGAAGATCCCTTAGCGAAGAGGTAGTAAAAGTACTCACTGGACTATCTGCTACAGCACTGGAATAAGTAGAAGTCACTGTAGTCGAAGTACTGGTACTAATAGTAGGGACTACATTTTGAAAACCCTTCTTCTTTGACGCACGCGTCGCTATAACCACCAGCACCGGACGTTGCCATGACAACAATATCCTACAGTTTTCAAATACGGGGGAAAGACGATTCCACTTGAAAAACAAATATTTTAGGGTGTGTGTATATGTATGTATGTGTGTGTGTGTGTGTGCGCGGACAAATTCCGGCTGCTCCCACTCTGGCAACACCGCGCTCCACAGCACGAGCAACAGTGCGGTGGGGCTCACCGAAAAAAAAAACAAAACAAAAACTATGTCCGGCTGCCCCCACTCTGGCAACACCGCGCTCCACAGCACGAGCAACAGTGCGGTGGGGCTGGCCGAAAAAACAAACAAACTGGCAGACGGAATCCGGAGAGGGAAGAAAAAAAAAAAAAGGGACACTAACGTCCGATACAACCCCCTGTACTCAATAACCACCCGGAAAAAAAAAAAAAAAAAAAAAAAGAACTGGCTAACTACAAAACAGGAATGGCAGACTGAGCGGCAACAGAAGGGCAAGACTTACGGCCGTACCTGCGTAAGGCACCCGGCGGAAGGAGGAGGTCTGGTCGCGGTCGACTCCCCCTGGTCTCACCTCGACCCCCGAGTCACACCGGATGTTCCCTCAGGCCACAAAAAGACTCCCTTTACGCTAGAGTCACCCAGCCAACCCCCACGAACAAACACGACAAACTGACTAAACATATACAAAACAGACAAAACTGAACAGGTACTCCGCGAAACGAGAGAGACAGTCAGAGCCCTTCACATCCCGGACGAGCCCCCACAATTGTCAGGACCGACCCCTGGAGGTCTGCCCTGACAGGATCGGTCTAGGTGGGAGTGAAGGGAGTGACTGACCTCACACGCCCCGCAAGAGACCACACAATAAAGATTACGATACAACACCCCATTTATTCACAACACACACAATCGCAAATAAATATTTCAACACACGCACCATGCACTATCACAATCAAACATTCCAACACACATAACATGCACAATCACAATCAAGCATTTCACCATACGACGTACACAATCACAACCACAACATCTCATCACATATAACATATACACAATTATAAATAAACATTCCAGCATCCATCCCCTCCCACACACATGGAGTGCCTCCACACCCCTGCCTCTGTCAAGTCTACTGGGGGCACCCTGTCGCACTAGGTGCTCCGAACCGGGTCGGTTCTTGAAGGGAGTCGCTCAAAGCCGACACCCTCGACACACAAGCAGGCAGTGAAGAGCGCGTCCCGGAGGGGGGGGGGGGGGGGGAAACGTGGCGTTGTTACTGGAGGTCCTGGACGGGGGTCAGGGCCGGCCAGTCAAGCCGGCGGGCTCCTCTACCAGTCCGCGGTCCCGACCAGAGCGTGGCCTCAACCAGCGTGTGGCACCATCCAGTCTGCGGTCCCAGCCAGAGCGTGGCCTCAACCAGCACGTGGCACCATCCAGTCCGCGGTCCCAGCCAGAGCGTGGCCTCAACCAGCACGTGGCACCATCCAGTCCGCGGTCCCAGCCAGAGCGTGGCCTCAACCAGCACGTGGCACCAACCAGTCCAGACTCCGGGTGAAGGCCCCCGGAGGGGGGGGGGGGGGGGGGGGGGAAACGTAGCAGCTACCCGTGGGTGACCCCGAAGAGGCGGGTCAAACGACTCTCTCTGCCCTCTGTCCAGTCGAGAGGACAGAAGCGCAGATGCGGAAAAAGAAGAAGTGATGTCCCTCTCCTACAGGCCGACTGTAGGAATTGAAGATACCGACTGTACCTTCGACGATACGGTGAAGAACCAAGACCGGAGCAGGCGCTCCCAGAGACATCTTCGCTCGAGTGAAGAGCTAACCTCCCTCAGCGATGGCGGCCAACATGCCACCTACGTCACAGAGTGAGCATACTTCAAGCTAAAGAAATGAAGCACGTGCGACAGGTAAAAAGACAGGCGAGAGGCCGATAGACAGCAAGTTCGAGAGAAAGGACCAGCCACCCGTGAACCTGCAGGATGAATAGCACGGGCAGTGGAATTAGAGAGAGAGAGAGAGAAAGCAAACCGAAGTTGAGCTGAACTACACCAAGGTGCAACCGCACCACAAGCCACATTATGATTAAGGAACGGATACACGACAACAGCAACGACAATAAATAAATGAGTAATTCCGCCCCTAGATGGGTCAAACGTCGTAGGCCTCGTGACAAACTCGTGACATCTTTATTTATCATTCTTGTTTCGCTTGTTTCGTTCTGAGCTTCCATTTTAGACTCAAATATATTATGTAAATTAAAAATTAATTAAGCAACCGGAACTGTATCTGGCGGGATTATTTGCAGTTCTTCCTTCACAAAAGATCTTTGTGGAGCTGGTTGTTTTGTTGTGTCATTTCTCGTAAATAATACATAGGCGGATTCATTTTTAACAATCTTTTTATTTCATATGGATCAACACTCCAAACTGGATCGGTTGCCCTAATGCGAGTGTCCCCTTCTGCTTCTCCCGGTAAATAAAAGGTACCTTACTTTTAAACCAAACGGCAATAGTTTGCCGGATGAACTGGAGTCTCCTTCAGCAACATTTATTGTTTTTTTTTGATTGTTTGTACTGGTTTTAAACCCTTTAAATTCTTCATTATTCATTGCGCGCAAACTGAGGGCAGTCTTCTAACCCATTCTGTGTTGCGAGAATTGTCAATCAGCTCTCTGTGATACTGGTAGGAAAAAAGTCTTTCAGATAACTGTTTGTTAAAGTTTTCAACTAAAGCCTGTGATCTGTGAACTCCTGGGATGCCTCTTTTAATGGTAACTCTATGTTTTAACAATAATTGATTCACTCGACCTTTAAATTCTTTCCATCATCGACTTGAATCATGCGAGGATAAGTTAGCGGGCCTCGTTGGTATATTAGTTGTATGGCAACAGCAACAGCAGAAGCACTCTTTTGTGTTAAAGGTTCCGCATCTTTGTATCTTGAAGCTATGTCAATGACTGTGAGTGCGTACTTAAATCTTTTTCGTCTAATCATATCATGAGGTAAATATAGAAGATCCATTTGATGGTGTCGTTCGGTATTGTATTCACAAAATGTGGTCTCTGTATTCGTCTAGGCGCAGGTAGATAAATTTGCCAAATCGCTTGTTTAGATAACCATTCCTTTGCTGTTTGTTCACTGACTCCCGCTGCTTGGCTTAGCTTTTTTATTGCTGTGATTCCCTTCCAATATCCTTTTGGCGAATAATAGATTTTGTTCATTTTATTCAGCCAATATTATGTGCAACAAAATACACAACGGTCATACCAAAGATAACAAACACGATTTCTTGCATCTTTTGTTTTTCTGATGGTTGATAAAAGTCGCTGAATTTTGGTGGGGCAATGTCCGATGGTTTGCCTGTTACAAGAAAATATTCTTTTATTGCCTGGTCAAGGTCTTTAAATGTGTAAGCTGCATGTCCCTGTTTTTTGAGTTTGTCGTTAATAAAATCTAACTGCTCAATTCTCTGCTTTTCATAGTAATCTTGTGCAGCTGCTAGTTGCTCCATAGCTTTGTTATTCTTTTCCTCTCGCCGTCATCCCGCAGTTTACTAAATGCGTAATTACTTCCGCTAAAAGCAAGCGCATTAACCACAGCACCGCCTATCATCATTACGAGTGAAGCCATTTTATAAATGTATTTTTTTAATTTTACATATTGATACTGTCAGGAATTATTCCTTGCTTAACTAGAAAATCTTTCGTAGCAAATGAAGCTGTAATAACAGCAATTAGCTTTGCTGAGTCTTCAAAGTCTAGTTTGCCAAGATCTGCTGGTTTAATTTTTAACAGGCTTTTACCAAGCATTGTGTATCCTACACTTAGGCCTCCAATAACAGCAGAATGGTATACAAGATTGGTTACAGTCTTTTCGGCGCTCATTTTTAAAAACAAAATAATAATTATATTTAGTAATAAAACATGAACAGCGATGATCTACTACAGCTACAGAGCGACCTAATCCGTCTTGGACTTACAAATGAAGAAGTTGATGACCAAGCTGTTATGCCCCAAAAGGAGAGGTTGTAATCTTTGGCAGCATGCGGAAAAACAAAACAGTTCCTTGGCAATGAATTCAGCATAGAACAGATTCAACAGATGTCGCCACAAGACATTATAAAGTATCAAACGGGTATGAAGCGCAACTAGGATCGAGAATGGTAAAAAGTGTAGGACAAACGGTTCTTAGTTTGTACACTAAACTAGTCAGTAGATTTGCTCCCATTGATTCTGAACAAGATTTTATGTATGATTTAACGCAGGATCCAGTTTTAACAAAGTCATTAGAGTCTCTAGGATGTGATCTATATTACAGATTTGGAACATTATTATCGCCGCTAATCATGGGATTAATTACTTTTAATCATATAGATTTTATTTCCCTTCAAAATGACCGAGCCAGAAAATCATCAGAATCAGAATCAGAAAACATTGAATCAGGTGAAAGTGGTCAGTAAACCCCCTCATCCTGGACGCGTTGCAGCAGGAAAAAAATTAGCAAAGTGGAACAAACAAAAAAAATTACAGTTACAATCACAG
>CM031620.1:2210926-2218426 GCA_018398815.1 Conus ventricosus | reverse complement strand
TCCATCACCCGGATGTAGTCATCATGGAGCGTAACTGAGTCTCACCTCTACATTTAATACTGGTGTCGATAACCTCTTGCGTGTAGCCCTCTGGACAGTCGCTGCAATTGAAACCCGGCTTGTCACTGCCTCTAACTTTGTGTTCCTCGATAGGGAGGTCTGTGCAGGTGGTCGTCAAAGGGCAAGGGTCATCCAGACAAGCGTCCAAGTTCTCATCACAATCGTCCCCTATGAACAAGACAATCAGTCTGGATTCTGATTGGTGCAAACAATGAACGGGCTAACACAAGAGGTCTGGATTCTGATTGGTGCAAGCCATTGAACGGGCTAACACAAGATGTCTGGATTCTGATTGGTGCAAACAATGAACAGGCTAACACAAGATGTCTGGATTCTGATTGGTGCAAACAATGAACAGGCTAAACAAGAGGTCTGGATTATGATTGGTGCAAACAATGAACAGGCTAAACAAGAGGTCTGGATTATGATTGGTGCAAACAATGAACAGGCTAAACAAGAGGTCTGGATTATGATTGGTGCAAACAATGAACAGGCTAAACAAGAGGTCTGGATTATGATTGGTGCAAACAATGAACAGGCTAAACAAGAGGTCTGGATTATGATTGGTGCAAACATTGAACGGGCAAACACAAGTGGCCTGGTTTCTGATTGGTGCAAACAGTTAACAGATTAACACAAGTAGTCTGGATTCTGACTGGTGCATACAAATAAAAGTTTTGACCAGTACAAACCACTGACGTTTAATTAGAGTGGAGCCAATTATCAGTTTATTTCTAAAATAGTTTTCAAGCACAGAATCGAAGGCCACAAATGAAAGCAAGAAGAGCAGCCCCTTATCTTAACTCTAGCCATAACTTTTCTTTAAAACTATCTTCCACTCTAACTGCATCTGAATTTTATTCACTGCTTTCTATTCAAATCTTGTATTTTCTAGATCCCTATACAAACGCCTACCAGAGTTAAAAGAAAAACATGGTAACAATAAATATCATGTGAGCCCCCCCCCCCCCCTTTTTTTGTAAGTTGCTGCAAGCATTCTGATAAATGCATACAATTAAATGCGTTATTTTGTTTGTGTATTTCTTGCGAATATTCTGATTGAGGCATACAGTTAAAATAATTTGTTTACATTTTTGTTTGACTTTGTTGTGAGTGTTCTGACTGGCAATTTTTCGATTTGTATACTTTGTTTTCATTTGTTAGCATTTGTTAGCAATGTTCTGAGTGATGCCTGCAGTTAGGTGTTTGGTCTTGTTTTCATTTCTCTTTACTCGGAACGATCACTTCCTGGTGTCGGTGCTGACAAAAATGAATGATTTATCGTGTTGTTTCATCTATTGTTTTCTCATTGCCAATATTCTGCATATCGATGGATAAATGTCAAGTAAGTTTTTGGCCTCTGGATTTCTTCTTCTATTTTCTTCTCTTTTTCTTCTTCGTCTTCTTCTTCTTCTTACTACTACTACTACTACTGCTACTACTACTACTACTACTACTACTACTACTACCACCACCACCACCACTACTACTACTACTATTTCCTTTTCTCTTTTTAATTTGCGAAGTAACACTATTGCTGCTGCTGTAACAACAACAACAACAACAACAACAACAACAACAACAACAACAACAACAACAACAACAACAACAACAACAACAACAACTACTACTACTACTACTACTGCTGCTGCTGCTGCTGTTGCTGCTGCTACAGTTATTACTATTTCATTTTCTCTCGTAACACTATTCATCCTGTATTGAGACCCAAAATGACAAAATGATTTTTACAACAGAAGTCTGTTCACTGTTTGCTGGTTTTGACTTGTTTTTGCTGCGGCACCATTATTGTTGTTGTTGTTGTTGTTGTTGTTGTTGTTGTTAGTGGTGGTGTTGGTGGTGGTGTTGTTGTTGTTGGTGTTGGTGTTGTTGTTATGCTATAAACATCCTAATGTTGCCGCGTGGCGTGGTGTGGCTTAGTGTAGATGGGTGATGTAGACTGCGTGGGTGAGTGACGGCACCTACTATATCACCAGGCCTATGTACCCATGCCGCCCACTCACCGGCATAGAAGGCCTCGCAGTCACACGTAGCCATCCTGAAGGTGAGGTCGTCGGTGTCGCGCAAGGTGTCGAAGTTGCACGCGCCGTTGTCGGAACACCCGGTGCAGTAGAACACCTTGACCTGGAGGGAGGGTGAAAACACCCCCTGGCTGTCTTTGACCGCCACCCTGCACACAGGCACACACGCGTGCACGCACACACACACACACACACACACACACACACACACACACACACACACACACACACACACACACACACACACACACGCACATATCCACAGACACACACACACACACACACACACACACACACACACACACACACACACACGCACATATCCACAGACACACACACACACACACACACACACACACACACACACACACACACACACACACACACACACACACACACACGCGCGCACGCACACACACGCGCGCGCGCACACACAAACACACACACGCACACATACACACACACGCCCCACACACGCACGCGTACACACATTTATTTGAGGAAGGAAGATCTGGCGAAAGGAAGGGGAGAGAGAGAGAGAGAGAGAGAGAGAGAGAGAGAGAGAGAGAGAGAGAGAGAGAGAGAGAGGAGAGAGAGAGAGAGAGAGAGAGAGTTTGATTGATTGATTGATTGACTGACTGATTAATCTTTAATACGCAAGGATGAAGATTTTAGGCCAGAGCCTAGTCTTACAATCTGTCCTTGTCATGCATACATTATGTAAACACATCATTCTCACCGACAATTCAACAAAGCAACACTGTAATCTAATTCTACAATAATAAGCAAACTATTCATAAAAGTAATAACGACATAAAATGACATGGGGATGGGGAAACAGAAGGAAACCTACAGACAAACAAACAAACCTACAGAGAGAGAGAGGTCAGAGGAGGGTGGGGAAGAGAGAATGGTAGGTAGGGGGAGGAGAAAAGGGATGGTAGACAGAGTGGGACTGGGGATGAACGATTTCAACGGAGTAGGTTATATGTTTAGACGATTTATTCAAAGTATGGTTCACAGAAGACTTTGCGAATGGGCGATAATGATTTAAATCGAGTAATAAATTACTGAGGCATAAAATGTGTATGCAAATGTTTCTTGAAAAGTTTTAAAGTATTCGAATTTTGTAGCGTCGGTGGAAGTGAGTTCCAGACATATGGTCCAGAGTAAGCTAGGCTTGTTTTGTATATATCAATGCGTGGTAAGGAAGAAGGGGTTTTGTTAAGCCACTACAGAGAGAGAGAGAGAGAGAGAGAGAGAGGAGAGAGAGAGAGAGAGAGAGAGAGAGAGAGGGCGCGAGAGAGAGAGAGAGAGAGAGAGAGAGAGAGAGAGGAGAGAGAGAGAGAGAGAGAGAGAGAGGAGAGAGAGAGAGAGAGAGAGAGAGAGAGAGAGAACGCACGAACGAATGAAATGTCATTCATTGAGAAAAAGGAACAAACACAAAGTCAGTGGCTTTTTTGTTTCATCCAGCCCTCGAAGAAAGAAAAGATGTCTGCAAATGTACGGAAAAAATAAAACATAGCACAATCCGCAACGAACGAATACTGGAATATATATCTAGGGTAAAGAGAGTGTGGGAGGGTGGGATGGAGGAAGAGATGGAGAGAGAGAGAGAGAGAGAGAGAGAGAGAGAGAGAGAGAGAGAGAGAGAGAGAGAGAGACAGAGACAGAGAGAGACAGAGAGAGACAGAGACAGATAGACAGACGGCCAGAGACAGACAGACGGACAGACAGACAGACAGACAGAGAGAGAGACAGGTAGACAGACAGAGGGGAAAGGCAGACAGAGAGAGAGAGAGAGAGAGAGAGAGAGAGAGAGAGAGAGGAGAGAGAGAGAAGAGAGAGAGAGAGAGAGAGAGGAGAGAGAGAGAGGACCGACAGACAAACAGAGAGACAGACAGAGACAGACAGACACAGACAGACAGACAGACAGAGAGAGAGAGACAGACAGACAGACAGACAGACAGACAGACAGACAGACAGAGTCTGGCGGACAAACAGGAGGACCATGACACCGACTTACCCTAAATCGAACTTGTCTGTGGAGCTCGGAGTCAACACGACGGTCTGCGTGCCTTCGTCAAACGCGAACTCCTCATCTGACAACGAATGCTCGAAGACGTAGGTGGGCGTAGCGTCGTCATCCTGGTCGTCAGCGCTGAAGGAGATGTTGACTGACTGGCCGCGTGTCACTCGCACCGTGGCGGGGCCGCCCACTCTGGGGGCTCTGTTGGCTGTCGCCAGAACGTTAGCGGAGGGGTTACTGTGTGTCGGCATGGTGTCGTAACGTTAGCGGAGGGGTTACTGTGTGTCGGCATGGTGTCGTAACGTTAGCGGAGGGGTTACTGTGTGTCGGCATGGTGTCGTAACGTTAGCGGAGGGGTTACTGTGTGTCGGCATGGTGTCGTTTCCTTTGTTTTGGTTTGGTCTTCTTTCTCACGGTCTCTTTTTTCCTTGATTTGTTTTTTTGGTTACTGTCTTTTTGTTTGTGAGACTGTTCATTTCTCTGTTTGTTTGTGAGACTGTTCATTTCTCTGTTTGTGAGACTGTTCATTTCTCTGTTTGTTTGTGAGACTGTTCATTTCTCTGTTTGTTTGACTGTTCATTTCTCTGTTTGTTGGACTGTTCATTTCTCTGTTTGTTGGACTGTTCATTTCTCTGTTTGTTGGATGTTCATTCTCTGTTTTGGACTGTCATTTCTCTGTTTGTTGGATGTTCATTTCTCTGTTTGTTGTTTGACTGTTCATTTCTCTGTTTGTTGGACTGTTCATTTCTCTGTTTGTTTGTTGGACTGTTCATTTCTCTGTTTGTTGGATGTTCATTTCTCTGTTTGTGGACTGTTCATTTCTCTGTTTGTTGGACTGTTCATTTCTCTGTTTGTGTGACTGTTCATTTCTCTGTTGTGGATGTTCTTTCTTGTTTTTGACTGTTCATTTCTCTGTTTGTTTGGACTGTTCATTCTCGTTGTGCTGTTCATTTCTCTGTTTGTTGACTGTTCATTTCTCTGTTTTTGTGGACTGTTCATTTCTCTGTTTGTTGGGACTGTTCATTTCTCTGTTTTTTTGGACTGTTCATTTCTCTGTTTGTTGACTGTTCATTTGTCTGTTCTGTTCTCTTTTGTTTGTTGGACTGTTCATTTCTCTGTTTGTTTGTTGACTGTCTCATTCTCTGTTTGTTTGTTGACTGTTCATTTCTCTGTTTGTTTGTTTGACTGTTTCATTTCTCTGTTTGGTTGACTGTTCATTTCTCTGTTTGTTTGTTGGACTGTTCATTTCTCTGTTTGTTGGACTGTTCATTTCTCTGTTTGTTTGTTTGGACTGTTCATTTTCTCTGTTTGTTGTTGGACTGTTCATTTCTCTGTTTGTTGGACTGTTCATTTCTCTGTTTGTTGGACTGTTCATTTCTCTGTTTGTTTTGACTGTTCATTTCTCTGTTTGTTGGACTGTTCATTTCTCTGTTTGTTTGTTTGACTGTTCATTTCTCTGTTTGTTGGACTGTTCATTTCTCTGTTTGTTTGACTGTTCATTTCTCTGTTTGTTGGACTGTTCATTTCTCTGTTTGTTTGACTGTTCATTTCTCTGTTTTGTTGACTGTTCATTTCTCTGTTGTTTGACTGTTCATTTCTCTGTTTGTTGGACTGTTCATTTCTCTGTTTGTTTGTGAACTGTTTCATTTCTCTGTTTGTTTGGACTGTTCATTTCTCTGTTTGTTTGACTGTTCATTTCTCTGTTTGTTGGACTGTTCATTTTCTCTGTTTGTTGGACTGTTCATTTCTCTGTTTGTTTGTGACGATTCATTTCTCTGTTTGTTGTGACTGTTCATTTCTCTGTTTGTTTGACTGTTCATTTCTCTGTTTGTTGGACTGTTCATTTCTCTGTTTGTTGACTGTTCATTTCTCTGTTTGTTTGACTGTTCATTTCTCTGTTTGTTTGTGACTGTTCATTTCTCTGTTTGTTTGTGACTGTTCATTTCTCTGTTTGTTGGACTGTTCATTTCTCTGTTTGTTTGACTGTTCATTTCTCTGTTTGTTTGACTGTTCATTTCTCTGTTTGTTTGTTTGGACTGTTCATTTCTCTGTTTGTTTGGACTGTTCATTTCTCTGTTTGTTGGACTGTTCATTTCTCTGTTTGTTGTTGACTGTTCATTTCTCTGTTTGTTTGACTGTTCATTTCTCTGTTTGTTTGTTGGACTGTTCATTTCTCTGTTATTTTGTTTGTTGGACTGTTCATTTCTCTGTTTGTTTGTTTGACTGTTCATTTTCTCTGTTTGTTTGTTGGACTGTTCATTTCTCTGTTTGTTGTGGACTGTTCATTTCTCGTTGTTTGTTGGACTGTTCATTTCTCTGTTTGTTTGTTTGACTGTTCATTTCTCTGTTTGTTTGTTGGACTGTTCATTTCTCTGTTTGTTTGACTGTTCATTTCTCTGTTTGTTGGACTGTTTCATTTCTCTGTTTGTTTGGACTGTTCATTTCTCTGTTTGTTTGACTGTTCATTTCTCTGTTTGTTTGTTGGACTGTTCATTTCTCTGTTTGTTGGACTGTTCATTTCTCTGTTTGTTGACTGTTCATTTTCTCTGTTGTTTGTTTGACTGTTCATTTCTCTGTTTGTTTGTGACTGTTCATTTCTCTGTTTGTTTGTGTTGGACTGTTTTCCATTTCTCTGTTTGTTTGTTTGACTGTTCATTTCTCTGTGTTTGTTTGACTGTTCATTTCTCTGTTTGTTTGACTGTCATTTCTCTGTTTGTTTGTTTGACTGTTCATTTCTCTGTTTGTTGTGACTGTTCATTTCTCTGTTTGTTGTTGACTGTTCTTTCTCTGTTTGTTTGTTTGACTGTTCATTTCTCTGTTTGTTGGACTGTTCATTTCTCTGTTTGTTTGTTGGACTGTTCATTTCTCTGTTTGTTTGTTTGACTGTTCATTTCTCTGTTTGTTGGACTGTTCATTTCTCTGTTTGTTTGTTGGACTGTTCATTTCTCTGTTTGTTTGTTTGACTGTTCATTTCTCTGTTTGTTGGACTGTTCATTTCTCTGTTTGTTTGTTGGACTGTTCATTTCTCTGTTTGTTTGTTGACTGTTCATTTCTCTGTTTGTTGGACTGTTCATTTCTCTGTTGTTGTTGACTGTTCATTTCTCTGTTTGTTGGACTGTTCATTTCTCTGTTTGTTGGACTGTTCATTTCTCTGTTTGTTATGACTGTTTCATTTCTCTGTTTTGTTTGTTTTGACTGTTCATTTCTCTGTTTGTTTGTTGGACTGTTCATTTCTCTGTTTGTTGGGACTGTTCATTTCTCTGTTTGTTTGACTGTTCATTTCTCTGTTTGTTGGACTGTTCATTTCGTGGACTGTTTTGTTTGGACTGTTCATTTCTCTGTTTGTTGGACTGTTCATTTCTCTGTTTGTTG
>CM031620.1:2190926-2200926 GCA_018398815.1 Conus ventricosus | reverse complement strand
GTGTGTGTGTGTGTGTGTGTGTGTGTGTGTGTGTGTGTGTGTGTGTGTGTGTGTGTGTGTGTGTGTGTGTGTGTGCGTGCGTGCGTGCGTGCGTGCGTGTGTGTCTGTGTCTGTGTGTGTGTTGTTGATGTTAATCTTGACGTATATTACTATTGCCAACAACCATTTGGGAGTATTGTTAATTTGTTTTATGTACTTTCTATGTTCGTTATTGTGACGTCATTTCTTGCTAGCAGTAATGAGGGAGGCATCGTTGTGTGTAGTTTTATGTCTGCTATTTGTGACGTCACGCTCTTGCCCAAAACTCACTGGGGGAACTGTTTCATGTCTAATCTATGTTTATTAATGTCATTCTCCTGCCAAAAGTCATCTGAGGAGTATTGCTTCTTTTGGTTTCTGTCAATCATGACGTCAGGCCCTTTCCCACAGTTATCTGGGAGTATTGATTTGTGTATTTTTACGTCTGTCATCTGTGACGTCATTGTCTTGCTGACTGTCAGCTGGGGAGAAACCATTCTGCACATGTTCAGGTTCAGCTTCAGGTGAAAGTCCACAGTTGAAGGAGTACAGGAGCAGTGACCCATAAGATGTAGCTTCAGGTGAAAGTCCACAGTTGAAGGAGTACAGGAGCAGTGACCCATAAGATGTAGCCTCAGGTGAAAGTCCACAGGTGAAGGAGTACAGGGGCAGTGACCCATTAGATGTAGCCTCAGGTGAAAGTCCACAGTTGAAGGAGTACAGGAGCAGTGACCCATTAGATGTAGCCTCAGGTGAAAGTCCACAGTTGAAGGAGTACAGGAGCAGGACCCATTAGATGTAGCTTCAGGTGAAAGTCCACAGTTGAAGGAGTACAGGAGCAGTGACCCATTAGATGTAGCCTCAGGTGAAAGTCCACAGCTGAAGCTCGAAGGAGTACAGGAGCAGTGACCCATTAGATGTAGCTTCAGGTGAAAGTCCACAGTTGAAGGAGTACAGGAGCAGTGACCCATTAGATGTAGCTTCAGGTGAAAGTCCACAGCTGAAGGAGTACAGGAGCAGTGACCCATTAGATGTTTGCCTTGTCCGAGGCGTGGCATCCGCTACCTGAACCTTCAGGTACCTACTACTGGTGAAAGATCTTTCTCTTTTCAAGCTCCAGCGACGTGGAACAGACTGCCAGACTCTCAGATTTTAGATTCTATCTCTTCTTTCAAGTCTAAACTTAAAACCCATCTATTTTCTCATAATTAGTCAATGCTGTGTGTGTGGGGGGGGTGGGGGGGGGGGGGGGGGTACAACCTAACTCATAGCCGTCTGGGCCTTTTCAAATGTAGTGTATGTGTATGTTTTCTTTTACATGTATTTGTTGTGTGATTGAACGTTACAAGATTTTGTTTTTGTACTGATACTTGAAAAATAAGTGAATGTCATATTTGTAGGATTAGGATTTGTTAGTTACTGTTGTAATAGTATTTGTGGTTGGGTGTAAGGTGCATTACTGTATATGAAAATGGTGAATGTAGTATGATTTTGTAAAGCGCCTAGAGAAATTCGTTTGATTAAGCGCTATATAAGAAACCATTATTATTATTATTATTATTAGTTCGAAGTCATAACCATTAGCTCAACAGGTAAACACTTAGGATCCCATGACCATTCGCTCAACAGGCAAACACTTAGGATCCCTTTTTGTACATTTTTACGTCGGAGATCGTGAACTGATTCTCCATCCGATAATCGCTATACCACAGAGGAACAGATGTGGTCACTATTTCAAAACGTGATGGCCACACTCACAGGTGAAGGTGACTAACACACTGGACCATCGCCACAAGTGTACTCATACTGCGAGGTCACTAACCCACTGGACCATCGCCACAAGTGTACTCACACTGCGAGGTCACTAACCCACTGGACCAT
Organism: Conus ventricosus; assembly: GCA_018398815.1. Lineage (NCBI taxonomy): Eukaryota > Metazoa > Mollusca > Gastropoda > Neogastropoda > Conidae > Conus > Conus ventricosus. The sequence goes on along the minus strand of CM031620.1, from coordinate 2,199,027 downwards.
CGCCATAAGTGTACTCACACTCCGAGGTCACTAACACACTCGACCATTGCCACAAGTGTACTCACACTGCGTGATGTTCTTATGCCCACATTGGCTCTTGGGTCTGACTTGGTAGAACTTGTCACAGAGGTCACTGTCCTGGCAGCATGCTGTCCTGGGCTGCTCGTCCTCGGCTTCGTACCCGGCTGGATCCAGATCGGGGTGAAAGAGCTCAAAGCTGCCGGCGGTAAGGTCGCTGGTCAGGAAACTACCCTGGGTGTCATCGTAGCAACAGCGCTGAAAAAGAACACATCACGGACCGCCTATTTCATTTCACTGCATTACTGGCTACAGGCTATCTATGTCATTCTGGAATAGTAAAACAATTATCTCTCCGATTGTAAGCATTCCTAAGTAAGCTGAAACATCGACAATGAACTAGAAGATATTGCTCGAAAACAAAAGTGTGCATAAAGATTTTATTTCCAAACGGCTCTCATATCAGCCGATGTTTGCAGACTCGGACTGAACTATGAATGCATGCTGACTTTGTAAGTTGTATGATTATTGATGACTATAGCCCTCTATAACTGTCATTATCTTGCCCAGCACAACCCCAGTGAAAATTGCACAGGACCTTCAAAAACCAAATTATATGTGAACTTTCATAATACACTCGGCTTGCTTTATATGCTCTCTCTCTCTCTCTCTCTCTCTCTCTCTCTGCTGCAACCTGTATCATTTAGCTGTGATCACCACTCAGTCGTAATGCCCACGGTGAATGCGTGGCCTTCTAGGGACGGCCTCCGAGTAGGGTTTTTAAATATCAACCATGTTCTCAACAAATTAGATCAGTTATCGTCCATTATATATAACTCAGGCCGACAGTTTCACGTATTTTGTTGTGCCGAATCACGTTTATCGAAGAATATATCTGATGCAGACGTATCTATTCCAGGTTACAACGCCGTGAGACTTGATCCCATTCTACCAAAACAAACTGGTTTAATCCTATATATCAGTCAGTCTGTTACGTATAAACGTATCATATCGTTTGAAAAACACAATGTAGAATGTATATGGGTCGAAATCAATCTAAAAAGAAACAAGCCATTATTCATTGGATTCATTTACAGAAACCCCGCCGAACATATAGAATGGGTCAACAAATTTAATGATATGCTTGAAGATGTACACTCAATGACAATGAAATCATCCTTCTCGGTGATTTTAACATTGATCTTTTAAAGCCCAATCATCGATGGATCCAAACAGTTGAGAATTTTGGACTTCATCAATTAATTGAAACGCCCACTAGAATTACTCCGCTTTCTGAAACACTGATTGATCACATTTATAGCAACACACAACAAAACATTGTAGAAGTGTGTTCTCCACATTGTGGCTGCAGTGATCACCTTCCTGTTTGCCTTACTTGGTTCAGGAAGGCACAAAATTCCCAAGCCTGGACACAAAGTTATTACCTATAGATCTTTTGCTCACTTTGATAAAGACGCATTTCTTTTCGACTTAGCTCATTCATCTTTACCAAACGTGTATCAGTTCACTGATCCTGATGAAGCATTTCAATTCTGGCACAAGTCGTTTACTTATATCTATGACAAACATGCTCCCTTTATAACAAAAAGAGTAAAACATTCCCCCAAGCCTCCTTGGTTGACTGATGTCATCCAAGATGCGATGCGTGAAAGAGACATGCTGTTAAAAGCAAAACAATTTCAAGATTTCAAAAAACAACGAAATAAAGTTACGGCAATGTTACGTTCAGCGAAAAAGAAATACTTCCGAGATCTTGTATTGGAAGGTTCTAAAAATTGTAAGTCGATTTGGAAAGCTATTAACATTCTCACAAAAAAGAAAGTCCATAAAATGTCTGCCTCTATTAAAGGGCTTTCAACTGATGATTTAAATCACCATTTTTCTAATATATCTTCCACAACTATAACAAATGATAGGTCCTATTTAAATAATCTCGAGCTACTAAAAGAATTTTGTTATTCTAAAAATATAACATCAGACGCTGTCGTTCCTCCTATTACGGTGTTTGACGTTTACGTTCATCTTACACAACTCAAGCAGACAGGCACACGTGGCCTTGATAATTTAGATGGTAAGATTCTTAAATCATGTGCTCCTAACATCACAGACTCTTTAACTTATTTGTACAATCTCTGCATTGACAAAAGCTATTTTCTTATATTTAAGCAAGCCAAAATTGTTCCTATCTATAAATCTGGAGATGAAACTAACCCATCAAATTACAGACCTATTTCAATATTATCGGTCCTGTCGAAACCTTTGGAAAAACATGTCTATAAACATCTAATGTCACATGTTTCGGAGAACAATTTGCTTCATCCCAATCAATCAGGATTTAGAGAAAACCATTCATGCCACACTGCTTTAACTAACCTCGTCGAGGATTGGCTCGTTAATATCAATGACAACAAATTCACGGGAGTATTGTTCGTTGACTTTGCAAAAGCTTTCGACGTCATTGACCATAATTTGCTGCTACGTAAGCTAGCCTTATATAGACTTTCCGACCAAAGTCTTTCTCTTCTTACATCTTTTCTTTCTAACCGTCATCACAAGGTTTTCTTGGGTAACCAACAATCCAAATTCCAGACACAAACATTTGGTGTTCCCCAAGGATCCGTTCTTGGTCCTCTACTTTTTTCTCTCTATATTAATGATCTTCCCTTATACATTACAGGAGGCGTATGTGAACTGTTTGCAGATGATACGTCTATTCATTCGAGCCATTCTAATTTGAAGCAATTATTCACAACTCTGCAGAACAATGTTAGTAACTTAATTGATTGGACTGAGCTGAACCACATGTCTTTGAACGACCAAAAATCTAAATACATGATAATAACTTCGCGACAAAAACGGCAAAAAATAACCTTCAGTCTGCCTTCTATACACATAGGTAATACAGTCATTCATGAAGTTGATACTCACAAAGTTCTAGGTGTTACTATCGACAATAATCTTTCCTGGTCACCCCATATCGATAGTTTATGCAAACGTATTTCCCAAAGGTTATTTCAACTTTCAAAATTAAGAATTTCCTCGATGTTACAGCTCGAAAGAAATTCTTTCATGCATTTATTTCATCATCTATCGATTATGCGTCAACACTCTATGATCAATGCAGTGCAAACACATTAAGATATCTAAACAGGATTTATAAACGCTCTCTGAAGTTACTACTTTTAAAAACTACCAGTTTGACGACTGAAGACTACTTAGCGCTGGAGATCCTTCCATTATCGTATAAACTACAGTTTAACAAAGCCGTTGTAATGTATCGAATAATGAACGGATTTGCTCCTTGTACACTAACCACACGATTTCCGCGAAATCAATCAAGATACACGAACAATATTGTAATGAGAAAACCCAGAATTGATCTTTTTAAAACAAGTCTCGCCTATTCAGGAGGGGCCCTTTGGAACTCCTTACCAAATTACGTGAAAGATAAAGAAAGCATTAGCTCGTTTAAATCAGCTTACAAAGCATTTCTCTTTCAGGCACTAAAAACTTTTTAAAAAGTACATTACATATTTTAGACATGATATTTCTCTTCATGCCATATAATGCGAAAGAAAGAATATAACAGACATTGTGACCATTGTTATGTTTAAACAGTACTGTACAGATTGCTGATGTTGTCATTAGATCAATTCCTTCATGTGTGTGTGTGTGTGTGTGTGTGTGTGTGTGTGTGTGTGTGTGTGTGTGTGTGTGTGTGTGTGTGTGTGTGTGTGTGTGTGTGTGTGAGCGTGCGCACGCGCATATGGATGCTTGCATGATTGTGTCGTTTGCTTTTGTAGTATTAGTCTGTTACTTCTTACAGTTTGCAAGTTGACTTAGTGTATTCACTTTTTCCTCTTTGTTGCCATATTGACTTGTGTGTTGTCCATGTGCTTTTTTTTTTCCCAGGGCTGGGTGAAAAAAAGCATGCGCAATTTGCTTATCCCATTACCCTGGTAAAATAAAATTTCGTTCGTTCGTTCGTTCGTTCGTTCGTTCTCTCTCTCTCTCTTGTAGTGAAGTACTCTTTAACATGTTGCATTCAGAATGTAAATTGGTGTATGATTATGCCGACGTGTTCTTTATGTTCTATGTCATTTGTTTGTTCTTGATCTTTACTTACAATGACCTATCTTGAACAGAGATGCCTTCTTAAGGGGGGGGGGGGGGGGGGGGGGGGGCAAGGGGCAAGAAAGGAGAAAGAAACACATCAAACTCACGCTATCATCTTAAACTTTCTCTTGCCGTCTCATCTCTCGTGTTCCCCACCCCCACTATCCCCTTCCCCTCCACCCCCACTATCCCCCTTCCCCTCCACCCCCACTATCCCCTTCCCCTCCACCCCCACTATCCCCCTTCCCCTCCACCCCCACTATCCCCCTTCCCCTCACCATCTCCGCATCGTCAAGTCATCATAGGGTTACCCACCAGGGGAGACACTGCACTGCTGCCAAGGTCAATGTGGTCGTGCTCCATTGGGTTTGTTCTGATCCAATACATACAGGATACCACCTTCTAAATCCGCTATCGTCAAAAACGGTCAAGGAGCCAGCATGCACGAGTACCGCCCCCCACCCCACCCCCTGAAAGGTGTCACAATGTCCAGCCAGCGACAGCCCCATGAACTTTCCAGTGTCAAAGACTTGGACACGATACATCAAGGACGTGGTGGACACGATTCACCAAGGACGTGGTGGACACGATTCACCAAGGACGTGGTGGACACGATTCACCAAGGACGTGGTGGACACGATTCACCAAGGACGTGGTGGACACGATTCACCAAGGGCGTGGTTGGGAAGACTTGGACACGATTCACCAAGTACGTGGTGGACACGATTCACCAAGGACGTGGTTAGGAAGACTTGGACACGATTCACCAAGGGCGTGGTTAGGAAGACTTGGACACGATTCACCAAGGGCGTGGTTAGGAAGACTTGGACACGATTCACCAAGGGCGTGGTTAGGAAGACTTGGACACGATTCATCAAGGACGTGGTTAGGAAGACTTGGACACGATTCACCAAGGGCGTGGTTAGGAAGACTTGGACACGATTCACTAAGGGCGTGGTTAGGAAGACTTGGACACGATTCATCAAGGACGTGGTTAGGAAGACTTGGACACGATTCACCAAGGGCGTGGTTAGGAAGACTTGGACACGATTCATCAAGGACGTGGTTAGGAAGACTTGGACACGATTCACCAAGGGCGTGGTTAGGAAGACTTGGACACGATTCATCAAGGGCGTGGTTAGGAAGACTTGGACACGATTCATCAAGGACGTGGTTAGGAAGACTTGGACACGATTCACCAAGGGCGTGGTGGACACGATTCACCAAGGGCGTGGTTAGGAAGACTTGGACACGATTCATCAAGGGCGTGGTTAGGAAGACTTGCTCACGATTCACCATGGGCGTGGTTAGGAAGACTTGGAAACGATTCACCAAGGGCGTGGTGGACACGATTTACCAAGGGCGTGGTTAGGAAGACTTGGACACGATTCATCAAGGGCGTGGTTAGGAAGACTTGGACACGATTCACCAAGGGCGTGGTTAGGAAGACTTGGACACGATTCATCAAGGACGTGGTTAGGAAGACTTGGACACGATTCACCAAGGGCGTGGTGGACACGATTCATCAAGGGCGTGGTTAGGAAGACTTGGACACGATTCATCAAGGGCGTGGTTAGGAAGACTTGGACACGATTCATCAAGGACGTGGTGGACACGATTCACCAAGGATGTGGTTGGGAAGACTTGGTCACGATTCATCAAGGACGTGGTGGACACGATTCACCAAGGGCGTGGTGGACACGATTCACCAAGGGCGTGGTGGACACGATTCACCAAGGGCGTGGTGGACACGATTCACGAAGGACGTGGTGGACACGATTCACCAAGGGCGTGGTGGACACGATTCATCAAGGGCGTGGTGGACACGATTCACCAAGGGCGTGGTGGACACGATTCATCAAGGGCGTGGTGGACACGATTCACCAAGGGCGTGGTGGACACGATTCATCAAGGGCGTGGTTAGGAAGACTTGGACACGATTCACCAAGGGCGTGGTGGACACGATTCATCAAGGGCGTGGTTAGGAAGACTTGGACACGATTCACCATGGACGTGGTTAGGAAGACTTGGACACGATTCACCAAGGACGTGGTGGACACGATTCATCAAGGACGTGGTGGACACGATTCACCAAGGGCGTGGTGGACACGATTCATCAAGGGCGTGGTTAGGTAGACTTGGACACGATTCACCAAGGACGTGGTTAGGAAGACTTGGACACGATTCACCAAGGACGTGGTGGACACGATTCATCAAGGACGTGGTGGACATGATTCACCGAGGGCGTGGTTAGGAAGACTTGGACACGATTCACCAAGGACGTAGTGGACACGATTCACCAAGGGCGTGGTGGACACGATTCATCAAGGGCGTGGTGGACACGATTCATCAAGGGCGTGGTGGACACGATTCATCAAGGGCGTGGTGGACACGAGTCATCAAGGGCGTGGTGGACACGATTCACCAAGGGCGTGGTGGACACGATTCACCAAGGACGTGGTTGGGAAGCAGAAATGAAAAGTGAGGTCACTACCACTTCAGGCGTGCATTGTCAGCTGAAGGGAGTTTCAGTTTAGGTCTGGTCGATGAGGAACAAACGCGTGATTCCTAAGGCTTAAACGTCTCAAATCTGAACTAGAATCCCATGGCAATGTGACTGAGAACTCCGTTTAGAAATGCAAAGCCTTGAGATGCTTACCCAGAAGTTGCTGGTTCGAATCCCGGTAGCGCTAAGAAAATAAAAATTGCAGCAGAAGGGCATCTATGAGTCATGAGCTTAGCCTAATGATTTCCTAGTGGTTCCAGGTTGCCTTACCGTGGTAACTGGGCTTTTGCTAGTGCCGTGTTACCTCATCGTGGTATATCAGGTGCCTTCTGGTACCATGTTACTATACCATGGTATGTTGGATGTCTGAGAGTTCTATATTGCCTTGCCGTGCCACATCGGACGACTGCTGCTACCATCTTATCTTACTCTGACATTCTGGATGTCTGATGGTCTCATTTTTATCTTACCTTGGCGAGTCGAGTTCCTGCTCATATTACACTGCGTTACCTTGCCACACTGGGTGTCTGACATCACCATGCCACGTCACTGCAACAGCCAGGCAGGGACCACCAACGCCAGCCAGGAGAGGAAACTCCACAGCTTCCAGCTGAGGTGCCTGCGACGCACTGTGCACATCCAGAGGCAGGTCAAAGGACCCAACACAGAGGTCCTAGAACGTGCCAACATCAGCGGCATGCTCGCCATTCTCAGCGAGAGGCGCCTTCGCTGACTTGGCCATGTCAGGAGAATGGAACCCGGCCGTATCCCCAAAGACCTCCTGTATGGTGAACTGGAAGACGGCTCACGACTGCCCGGACGCCCGCGCCTGCGCTACAAAGATGTCTGCAAGAAGGACATGACACTGTGCAGCATCAGTACGTGGGAAAGCTGTGCAGAAGACCGCCCAGCCTGGCGCCTTGCTGTCAGACACAGCGTACAGAAAGCTGTGCAGAAGACCGCCCAGCCTGGCGCCTTGCTGTCAGACAGGACGTACAGAAAGCTGTGCAGAAGACCGCCCAGCCTGGCGCCTTGCTGTCAGACAGGACGTACAGAAAGCTGTGCAGAAGACCGCCCAGCCTGGCGCCTTGCTGTCAGACAGGACGTACAGAAAGCTGTGCAGAAGACCGCCCAGCCTGGCGCCTTGCTGTCAGACAGGACGTACAGAAAGCTGTGCAGAAGACCGCCCAGCCTGGCGTCTTGCTGTCAGACAGGACGTACAGAAAGCTGTGCAGAAGACCGCCCAGCCTGGCGCCTTGCTGTCAGACAGGACGCACATAAAGCAGAGGAGGCGAGGAACACAACCCTCGCTCCAAAGAGAGCCAGAAGGAAGGAAAGGCAACGACAGCCGCAGCAGACATCATCGTTCACGTGCAGCAAATGCAGCAGAGACTGCCACTTGCGAGTCGGAGTGTACAGCTTTTCGCCAAAGTGCAGATC
>CM031620.1:2185826-2190826 GCA_018398815.1 Conus ventricosus | reverse complement strand
AACCCAACATACAGATGCTACACCATCGTTTCCCGAATACGGCAGGATGTCGACGACGATGATACTTCGAGTCTGATAATGTGTTAATACTCAACACTGATATACTGGTGTCCGTGTTGCCTCACCCTGGCATATTGGATGCCATGTTACCTCACCTTGGTGTATTAGGTACCCAAAGGTGCCGTGTTACTTTACCTTGGTGTATTAGGTACCCAAAGGTGCCGTGTTACTTTACCTCAGTGTATTGGATACCCAAAGGTGCCATGTTACCTCACCTTGGTGTATTAGGTACCCAAAGGTGCCGTGTTACTTTACCTTGGTGTATTAGGTACCCAAAGGTGCCGTGTTACTTTACCTCAGTGTATTGGATACCCAAAGGTGCCATGTTACCTCACCTTGGTGTATTAGGTACCCAAAGGTGCCGTGTTACTTTACCTTGGTGTATTAGGTACCCAAAGGTGCCGTGTTACTTTACCTCAGTGTATTGGATACCCAAAGGTGCCATGTTACCTTACCTTGGTGTATTAGGTACCCAAAGGTGCCATGTTACCTTACCTTGGTGTATTGGATACCCAAAGATGCCATGTTACCTTACCTTGGTGTATTGGGTACCCAAAGATGCCATGTTACCTTATATTGGTGTATTAGGTACCCAAAGATGCCATGTTACCATATATTGGTGTATTAGGTACCCAAAGATGCCATGTTACCTTATATTGGATTAAAGGGTGTCTGCTGGTGCCATGGTGCCGTAGCCTTGGCATTTGTTATGGTTGACGATGTTGTAGTTTTCTGCCTCCACAGCTTGAATGGTGGACGATGCCATGGTTCCTTACCTTGGTATATTGGGTGGTTGACGATGCTATGGTTCCTTACCTTGGTATATTGGGTGGTTGACCATGCTATAGTTCTTTACCTTGGTGTATTGGGTGGTTGGCCATGCTATGGTTCTTTACCTTGGTGTATTGGGTGGTTGACCATGCTATGGTTCTTTACCTTGGTGTATTGGGTGGCTGACCATGCTATGGTTCTTTACCTTGGTGTATTGGGTGGTTGACCATGCTATGGTTCTTGACCTTGGTCTAGTGGGTGGTTGACCATGCTATGGTTCTTTACCTTGGTGTATTGGGTGGTTGACCATGCTATGGTTCCTTACCCTGGTCTAGTGGGTGGTTGACCATGCTATGGTTCCTTACCTTGGTCTAGTGGGTGGTTGGCCATGCTATGGTTCCTTACGTTGGTCTAGTGAGTGGTTGACCACGCTATGGTTCTTTACCTTGGTGTATTGGGTGGTTGACCATGCTATGGTTCCTTACCTTGGTCTAGTGGGTGGTTGACCATGCTATGGTTCCTTACGTTGGTATAGTGGGTGGTTGACCATGCTATGGTTCTTTACCTTGGTGTATTGGGTGGTTGACCATGCTATGGTTCCTTACCTTGGTCTAGTGGGTGGTTGACCATGCTATGGTTCCTTACGTTGGTATAGTGGGTGGTTGACCATGCTATGGTTCCTTACCTTGGTCTAGTGGGTGGTTGACCATGCTATGGTTCCTTACGTTGGTATAGTGGGTGGTTGACCATGCTATGGTTCCTTACCTTGGTCTAGTGGGTGGTTGACCATGCTATGGTTCCTTACCGTGGTCTAGTGGGTGGTTGACGATGCCAGGGTTCTTCACCTTAGTGTATTAGCTGGTTGACCATGCCATGGGTCTTTACCTTAGTGTATAGAGTGGTTGACGATGCTATTGTTCGTTACCTTGGTGTATAGAGTGGTTGACGATGTTATTGTTCTTTACCTTAGTGCATAGAGTGGTTGACGATGTTATTGTTCTTTACCTTGGTGTATAGAGTGGTTGACGATGTTATTGTTCTTTACCTTGGTGTATTGGGTGGTTGACGATGCATCGGTTACTTACTTTGGCATAGCGGGTAGTTGATTATACCATGGTTCTTTACCTTGGCATATTGGGTGGTTAATGATACTATGGGTTCTTACCTTGGTGTATTGGGTGGTCAATAATACTATGGTTCCTTACCTTAATGTATTGGGTGGTTAATGATACCATGGTTTCTTACCTTGGCATGCTGGATCGTCAATGATACCATGGTTTCTCACCTTGGGAACTAGATGGTTAATGATACCATAGTTCCCTACCTTGGGAACTAGATGGTTAATGGTACCGTGGTTCCCTAACTTGGGATACTGGATGGTTAATGATGCCATAGTTCCTACCTTGGGAACTAGATGGTTAATGGTACCGTGGTTCCCTACCTTGGGATACTGGATGGTTAATGGTACCGTGGTTCCTCACCTTGGGTTACTGGATGGTTAATGATACCGTGGTTCCTCACCTTGGGATACTGGGTGGTTAATGATACCATAGTTCCCTACCTTGGGTTACTGGATGGTTAATGATACCATGGTTCTTTACCTTGGGATACTGGATGTTTAATAATACCATGGTTCCTTACCTTGGGTCACTGGATGGTTAATGATACCATGGTTCCCTACCTTGGGATACTGGGTGGTTAATGGTACCGTGGTTCCTTACCTTAGAATACTGGATGGTTAATGGTACCGTGGTTCCTTACCTTGGGTTACTGGATGGTTAATGATACCGTGGTTCCTCACCTTGAGATACTGGGTGGTTAGTGATGCCATGGTTCCTTACCTTGGGACACTGGGTGGCTAATGATACCATGGTTCCCTACCTTGGGATACTGGGTGGTTAATGATACCATGGTTCCTTACCTTGGGACACTGGGTGGCTAATGATACCATGGTTCCTTACCTTGGGACACTGGGTGGCTAATGATACCATGGTTCTTACCTTGGGATACTGGGTGGTTAATAATACCATGGTTCCTTACCTTGGAATACTGGGTGGTTAATAATACTATGGTTCCTTACCTTGGAATACTGGGTGGTTAATAATACCATGGTTCCTTACCTTGGAATACTGGGTGGTTAATATTACCATGGTTCCTTACCTTGGAATACTGGGTGGTTAATATCACCATGGTTCCTTCCCACCTTGGGATACTGGATGGTTTATAATACCATGGTTCCTTACCTTGGGATACTGGATGGTTTATAATACCATGGTTCCTTACCCTGGGATACTGGGTGGTTAATAATACCATGGGTACCTTGGAATATTGGATGGTTAATGATACCATGGTTCCTTACCTTGGGATACTGGATGGTCAATGATACCATGTTTCCTTACCTTGGGACACTGGGTGGCTAACGATGCCATGGTTCTTACCTTGGCACACGGGGTGGGTGTCCATGCTACGGGTCCTTACCTTGGCGTGTTTGGTGCCCTGCGGTGCCAGGTTGGGTCTGCTTCGGAAGCAGGCCACATTATTCTCCACTGGTTCCGCCTCGAAGTCGTTGTCGTTGACTGTCACGTTCTTGTCACAGTGGCAGATGGGCAGTAGTTCCAACGACTCGTTGTACTCAGCCACCTTCAGGGACACAGATCAATGCATTTTTTTTAGCGGGGTACACCTTAGCCGGAGCCTCAGCACGATCATCACCCTTATCTTTTTTATCATCATCATCATCATTGTTATTACGGTCATTTTTTTTCTTGTCGTTATTGAGAGTTTTCTTACGCTGTGCCTATAGTTGGTCCGAGTTCAAGCTTCAAGCGCTTTGTAATCTACTCTCTTCTTTACACGAGGTGCTGCCTATCCTGGGTAGAGTCGAACGAAGAACTGCCTGCTAGAGCTACATTCAGCTCTTTCCCGTGCCATTCTGTGGAATGTCTGTCACCCAGCCCCCCCCACCACCGCCAGCCCCCTCTCACTCTTTTCCATTGTTCAAAAAGGATGCATGCCATGGGTATGCTTGTCATTCATACTACTGCCAGTCTGGCTTTCTCTTCTGAAAGGTGTTGATAAAATTTTGCGTGTATGCATGGTATGATGGATGCGTCTACTCTCGGAATCTGGATTTACTGTCTCAAATGACTCTTCACGAAGTGGAGTCAGAACCAATGTCAACTCCGAGGGAAAATCTTCTCCTGTACTGAAGCGGATTAGTAGATTCGAACACGTAACCCCAGTATTACGAGGATCACGGATCCGGCGCTCTACTAACAGAGCTTTGCAAGAAGACACAAAATTACTTTTAAACAAACTGTTCACCTTTGGTGTGTGTGTGTGTGTGTGTGTGTGTGTGTGTGTGTGTGTGTGTGTGTGTGTGTGTGTGTGTGTGTGTGTGTGTGTGGTGAGAGAGAGAGAGAGAGAGAGAGAGAGAGAGAGAGAGCGGAAGGAGCGGCGTGGGTGCAATACCACTAAGGTGGCACAGAAGATGGGACAAAAAAACAAAAAACAAAAAAAAATCAATCAAACAAAACCCCAACCAACCAAGTAATAATCAACCTTTTGACCGACCAGCTTAGCAAGCAAGCACGCAAACAATCAATCAAGCAAGCAAGCCAGCAAACAAGCCAGCAAGCAGCCGGTGGTGCCGAAGGGTACCTTGGGCAGCTCCTGACAATGGAAGTCCAGACAAGTCTGCCAGGCGTTTTCCGTCTCCTCCGTCAGTGAATACCAGAAGACCCCTGGCTGACCTGAACAGAGCGTGTCAAATGGCTTCAGCACTCCCACCACACACACACACACACACACACACACACACACACACACACACACACACACACACACACACACACATACAACATATGTACACACACGCGCGCGGGCATTTTCACCCTCTCTGTTTCTCCCTCTCTCTCTCTCTCTCTCTCTCTCTCTCTCTCTCTCTCTCTCTCTTCTCTCTCTCTCTCTCTCTCTCTTTCTCTCTCTCTCTCGTCTCTCTTTCTCTCTCTCTCTCGTCTCTCTTTCTCTCTCTCTCTCTGTCTCTTTCTCCTTCCCTCTCTCTCCTTCCCCCTCTCTCTCCCCCTCCCTCTCCTTCCCTCTCTGCCTCTCTCCCACCCTCTCTCTGTCTCTCTCTTTCTCTCTAACACCCTCCCTCCCCCCCCTCTCTC
>CM031620.1:2170826-2175826 GCA_018398815.1 Conus ventricosus | reverse complement strand
GGGGAGAGATGCTTGGACGAAGAGAAGGGACAGGTGTAGAGAGGAGTGGGGACATAGCGGGGAGGGGGGGGGGAGAGATGCTTGGACGAAGAGAAGTGACAGGTGTAGAGAGGAGTGGGGACATAGCGGGGAGGGGGGGGGGAGAGATGCTTGGACGAAGAGAAGTGACAGGTGTAGAGAGGAGTGGGGACATAGCGGGGAGGGGGGGGGGAGAGATGCTTGGACGAAGAGAAGTGACAGGTGTAGAGAGGAGTGGGGACATAGCGGGGAGGGGGGGGGGAGAGATGCTTGGACGAAGAGAAGGGACAGGTGTAGAGAGGAGTGGGGACATAGCGGGGAGGGGGGGGGGGGAGATGCTTGGACGAAGAGAAGTGACAGGTGTAGAGAGGAGTGGGGACGGGGGGGGGGGGGAGGAGGGGGGCAGGGGGGGGGGCTGATGTGTGGAGGAAGAGAAGGGACAGGTGTAGAGAGGAGTGGGGACGGGGGGAGGGGGGGAGGGAGGGGGGGCAGGGGGGGGGGGGGCTGATGTGTGGAGGAAGAGAAGGGACAGGTGTAGAGAGGAGTGGGGACGGGGGGGGGGGGGGGAGGGGGGCAGGGGGGGGGGGCTGATGTGTGGAGGAAGAGAAGGGACAGGTGTAGAGAGGAGTGGGGACGGGGGGGGGGGAGGAGGAGGGGGGGCGGGGGGGGGGGGGGGGCTGATGTGTGGAGGAAGAGAAGGGACAAGAGGAGAGAGGAGTGCAGACGAGACAGGAAGTGGAGAGGGGGGGGGGGGGGAGTGGGGGGGGGGGGGGGGGTCACTCACAAACAGGAGTTCGTAGAGCTTCTCGTTCGCCGGTAAACGACCTTGACATTTCACCTCCTGTGAGAACTGCGCTTTTCCTCTGGTCAGCTTGCTGTCCCTTGGTTGAAGCCGAAGTCCAGGAAGTCTGCAAGGAGGGAAAGACAGTGGGGCATCATCACGATGATCGTGGCTATTACAGTTAATATAATTAGCTGATCACCGCCTTGTTCTTAGGTGTTCGTGTCATTACTTGGTCGTCAGATCTTTATTGGTTTCTTTCTCATCATCACTGTGATCATAATCACCATTATCATTATCATCAAAATGACCATCATCATTGTCATCAGTCAGTTTCATCATAAACATTATTCTCATACAATGTTTTGGTTGTTGTTATTTGGTCAACATCTTTCCGACATTGCCCAGTGAAGTGTTACACAAGGGTCACTCCAAGAGTCTCCACAGGAGGACCAGACGTGGAGGTTTGAGCCCAGATCTGAAAAAGGTTTCAAGTTCTACTAATCGTGCATGGGCTTAGACTACATTCCGCCACTGCTTTGGCCGACTACTGCTAAAATCCCCATCTCGATAGATCCCCATCTCGATAGATTCCCGTCTCGGTAGACCCCAAAACAGAAACGGGGATCCATCGATATGGGGATCTATCGAGACGGGGATCTATCAAGACGGGGATCCATCGAGACGGGGATCTATCGAGATGGGGATCCATCGAGACGGGGATCTATCGAGATGGGGATCCATCGAGACGGGGATCTATCAAGACGGGGATCCATCGAGACGGGGATCTATCGAGATGGGGATCCATCGAGACGGGGATCTATCGAGATGGGGATTTAATCGAGACGGGGATCTATCGAGACGGGGATCTATCGAGTGCCCCCCATTAAAAAAAGAATATTGGGTCGATGATGATTTCCGAACAACCACCCATCTGGGGTGTTTTCTTGTAATCCTCCAAGAGTTGGTGACAGACAGAGTTGTTCATTCTCTGATGTTGTCCTGTCACCCTTTTCGCTGTCCGTCACTTCTTCGTTATGCCAGGCACCAGGCTTTCTAACCTGCTGTTTTTTCCTTTTCTTTTTCTTAAACCCAGGCCGGCTGATTTTCGAGTCTGCTCGTACTAGTTCATCTTGCTTTTCATGACAAGGATACAGGCATAGTTCATCTTGCTTTTCATGACAAGGATACAGGCATAGTTCATCTTGCTTTTCATGACAAGGATACAGGCATAGTTCATCTTGCTTTTCATGACAAGGATACAGGCATAGTTCATCTTGCTTTTCATGACAAGGATACAGGCATAGTTCATCTTGCTTTTCATGACAAGGATACAGGCATAGTTCATCTTGCTTTTCATGACAAGGATACAGGCATAGTTCATCTTGCTTTTCATGACAAGGATACAGGCATAGTTCATCTTGCTTTTCATGACAAGGATACAGGCATAGTTCATCTTGCTTTTCATGACAAGGATACAGGCATAAGTTCATCTTGCTTTTCATGACAAGGATACAGGCATAGTTCATCTTGCTTTTCATGACAAGGATACAGGCATAGTTCATCTTGCTTTTCATGACAAGGATACAGGCATAGTTCATCTTGCTTTTCATGACAAGGATACAGGCATAGTTCATCTTGCTTTTCATGACAAGGATACAGGCATAGTTCATCTTGCTTTTCATGACAAGGATACAGGCATAGTTCATCTTGCTTTTCATGACAAGGATACAGGCATAGTTCATCTTGCTTTTCATGACAAGGATACAGGCATAGTTCATCTTGCTTTTCATGACAAGGATACAGGCATAGTTCATCTTGCTTTTCATGACAAGGATACAGGCATAGTTCATCTTGCTTTTCATGACAAGGATACAGGCATAGTTCATCTTGCTTTTCATGACAAGGATACAGGCATAGTTCATCTTGCTTTTCATGACAAGGATACAGGCATAGTTCATCTTGCTTTTCATGACAAGGATACAGGCATAGTTCATCTTGCTTTTCATGACAAGGATACAGGCATAGTTCATCTTGCTTTTCATGACAAGGATACAGGCATAGTTCATCTTGCTTTTCATGACAAGGATACAGGCATAGTTCATCTTGCTTTTCATGACAAGGATACAGGCATAGTTCATCTTGCTTTTCATGACAAGGATACAGGCATAAGCAAGTCAAGGAATGAATGAACAAATAACTATATAAACACACAAGTGCATAAGTAGACGCATAACTACACAAACAAGAAAAAGAAACACCCGAAGGTGCTGGGGAGGACCCAGAGAAGCACTGTCTTCACCTGCCCTTAGAGCAGTCCTGTACCACCCTGGAGGCCTGCGCTGTGTTGACGATGGGTACAGGCACGCGCAGGACACTCCATTAAGATATCAAGGGACATAACTGCTCCTGAACAGAGGTAAATTAGACTACAGGATGCAGCTCATAACAGCCCCAAAGTAGCATCCCCCATGGGTGTACCAGCCCGTATTTCATGACTGCAGAGCCCACCGGCGAAAAACATCACCCCCCAGCTGCCGAGCACACCCCACAGACCCAACCACCCTGCCCACGGACAGATGAAGACAGTGCCACTCCAGACACAGCCAAGCTTTCGCCATACGGTCTTTTGTGCCCTCAAGAGAGAATCCAAAGTTGTAGTCTTTCCCACTGTCAACAGGACTTTCCCTGTGGTCAGTGGGTCTTTCCTCACGCCACTGGACCTTTCTCCAGGGTCAGCCTAGTTAAGGCAAAGAAGAAAAAGAAACACCCGAAGGTGCTGGGGAGGACCCAGAGAAGCACTGTCTTCACCTGCCCTTAGAGCAGTCCTGTACCACCCCTGGAGGCCTGCGCTGTGTTGACGATGGGTACAGGCACGCGCAGGACACTCCATTAAGATATCAAGGGACATAACTGCTCCTGAACAGAGGTAAATTAGACTACAGGATGCAGCTCATAACAGCCCCAAAGTAGCATCCCCCATGGGTGTACAGCCCGTATTTCATGACTGCAGAGCCCACCGGCGAAAAACATCACCCCCCAGCTGCCGAGCACACCCCACAGACCCAACCACCCCTGCCCACGGACAGATGAAGACAGTGCCACTCCAGACACAGCCAAGCTTTCGCCATACGGTCTTATGTGCCCTCAAGAGAGAATCCAAAGTTGTAGTCTTTCCCACTGTCAACAGGACTTTCCCTGTGGTCAGTGGGTCTTTCCCCACCGCCACTGGACCTTTCTCCAGGGTCAGCCTAGTTAAGGCAAACTATGTAAACACACAAGTGCATAAGTAGACGCATAACTACACAAACAGATTAGAACTAGACACTGACCAAATTAAGACACGAATAATGCCTAACTAAATCAAATCAAGTAGATGTATTAGTGAAACTGATTAAGAAATGAAAATAAGCATACAGACGTTGATTTGAAGTAACTAACAAACGAATAAACAAAAAGACAAAAACAAATTACCAGTTGAATGAGAATGAGCGACTGAAAGTGTCACGTGCGCCTCAATCTTTAGACAAAGAAATATACACGAATAAGCGCTTAAACAAATGAAAAACGAAACCAAAAACGCGAGAGAAACTTCTGCAACATTTGCGCACGTAAAACATTCTCATTGCACGGGGAAATGAGTGGTCTAGGGCACCCAGTACCAAGTGGTGACTAACGGACCGTGTGCCGCACACTAAACTGTGGACCTGTTGGTCCTTTAACCCAGGGGTTCAAATCTCTTCACTGAGAGAAACCAACCCAATTATATCATACCCTGTGACATGAGGGAAAGGTGTGTGTGTGTGTGTGTGTGTGTGTGTGTGTGTGTGTGTGTGCGTGTGTATGCGTGTGCGCGCGAGTGTGTGTGTGTGTGTGTGTGTGTGTGTGTGTGTGTGTGTGTGTGTGTGTGTGTGTGTGTGTGTGTGTGTGTGTGTGCGCGTGTGTATGCGTGCGCGCGCGTGATTGTGTGTGTGTGTGTGTGTGTGTGTGTGTGTGTGTGTGTGTGTGTGTGTGTGTGTGTGTGTGTGTGTGTGTGTGTGTGTGTGTGTGTGTGCGAGAGAGAGAGAGAGAGAGAGAGAGAGAGAGAGAGAGAGAGAGAGAGAGAGAGAGAGAGAGAGAGAGAAAGGAGAGAGAGAGTATGTACCAAGCATCAAAGTACCAGAAAAAGGCAGATGACAACAACAGCAACAACGATCACAAC
>CM031620.1:2160826-2165826 GCA_018398815.1 Conus ventricosus | reverse complement strand
AGTGCCCTAACTGACCAAAACTGTCCTAACTGACCGAAAATGCCCTGAAAGTGCCCTAACTGACCAAAGTGCCTAAACTAATCCGAAAGTGCCCTAACTCTTCTTCTTCTTCCTCAAACACCGTTCACTCAAAAACGAGTAGTCACCAGCGCGCATGTTAAAAAGTAAATAAAATACCATAAAACAGTGCGACTCAGACTGTTGGCCCCTGGAGCAAATTTAGCAACAAGGGGTCCGCACTCGATATTCAAGAAGATAAAAGCAATGGCCAAATTCAGGCCCAAGTAATAGTAAAATATCAGGGAAGTAAAAATAGAAAATCGTCAATATGCAGATCTCAGAACTGTCGAATCAATTTGTTTTTTGAATGAGATTGCATTTGTGGCAATCTTGATGGCACCCGGCAGTGAGTTCCACAGCCGTACAGAACTGGGATAAAAAGAATGTAAGTGGCTGTCAATATTTGATGCAGGTATCTATCCGAAAGTGCCCTAATTAACCGAAAGTGCTCTAACTATCCGAAAGTGCCCTAACTTAACGAAAGTGCCCTAACTATCCAAAAGTGCCCTAATTAACCGAAAGTGCCCTAACTATCCGAAAGTGCCCTAACTGACCGAAAGTGCCCTAACTATCCGAAAGTGCCCTAACCATCCGAAAGTGCCCTAACTGACCGAAAGTGCCCTAACTGACCGAAAGTGCCCTAATTAACCGAAAGTGCCATAACTATCCGAAAGTGCCCTAACTGACCGAAAGTGCCCTAACTATCCGAAAGTGCCCTAACTGACCGAAAGTGCCCTAACTATCCGAAAGTGCCCTAACTATCCGAAAGCGCCCTAACAGACCGAAAGCGCCCTAATTAACCGAAAGTGCCCCACTGACCGAAAGTGCCCTGTGCAGTGGCCTTTTCCAGCTGAGGTTCCCGAGGAGCTGTGGCTCTGGTCCCCATAGGTCGACCCAGGGTACTGATGTTGTCAAGGAGACCCAGGCCTGTCACTCATCGCCTCGTCCCGACAGGTCAGCTCAACACCGTCGCAGACGCCCCTCGCTGCTGGTCAACAGTCATTCACATGACACCCGGTCACCATCACAATGCCCGCGATCAGACAGCACAGCACAGCCAGCCACACGACAGCACAGCCACACACACAGCACAGCAAGCACGCACAAGGGCACAGCACGCACAGCACACGCACAGCACAGCACAGACAGAAGACAGATGACGGCAACGACAGATAAGACAGTGCAGACAGACAGAAAAGGCAGGTAGAAAAACAGAGAGAGAGAGAGAGAGAGAGGGGGAGAGGAGAGAGAGAGAGAGAGAGAGAGAGAGAGAGAAGAAGAGAGAGAGAGAGAGAGAGAGAGAGAGTAGAGAGAGAGAGAGAGAGAGAGAGAGACGGACGGACAGACAGACAGACACATGCACACACACTCTTATCTTTCTCTTCAATACTAAGCAATAGAATAAGATAGAAAACAAGCTGAAAATCTTTCCACGAATGTGTACTATAAATGTAAAATGCGCGCTTGTGTGTGTGTGTGTGTGTGTGTGTGTGGTGTGTGTGTGTGTGTGTGTGTGTGTGTGTGTGTTGTTGTTGTTGTTGTTGTTGTTGTTGCTTTGTTTTACGTCTTTCCACATTACGTGATATTAGGCGGAAAAAAAAATAGGGGTGAGTCAAAAGAATTAACTTATCTACAACTATAACACAAAAATAGAATATCCACTTAATCAAAGATAAAATAAAATTATAAAAAATATCTAACACACACAACCAAACAAAAAGAAAAATCAAACATACAACTCTTCTGTTCTGTCTCACCACTGACTGTTATCGATTATAAGTATTTGCCAATTGGACTTTAGCTAAGTGCAAAAAGAAAAGATATTTTTTCACTTGCTAACAGGAAAACATTTTGAATAGGCTGTACAGACGTATTTGGAATGAATTTTTTTCATTAAGTTACACACAAGAATGTTTCAATTGAAATGCTATGACCACATATACAATGTATATTTTTGACATACTTTGTTTTCAAACAATCCAATTTCCATCTACAGATCAAGGAACTTATCTGACGTCTACGGTAAATGTTTTGTTCGTACTTACTTAACATTTCATACATATTTTTCATTTCATCGTTTAAACCAAAACACCCACTTTCTCTTTCTGTCAAATGAAAATGAGAAAATTGTACTTTTTCTGCCAAAGTATAGCACTCTTGCACTGACATAGAGAAGTTAAAAAAATGCGAATCTGATGATCGTTTTGCTCCTCTCTTTGCTAGAACATCAACCTTTTCATTATAATATAACCCACAGTGGGAGGGCACCCAAAGAAATGTTATTTCGGTGTCTCTGACTGAGAGGAAATGTACTAAATTATTATTTCAGTGATCATCTCAGGTCGAACATTTAATTTAAAATTCTTCATTGCAGCAAGAACTGACTTGGAATCTACACATAAAACAACTTTAAATAAATTTTGAGGGTAATCCACAACAAACTTTAAAGCCATAATTATAGCAAATAACTCGGCCGTGAATATAGATTTGTTTTTTCCGAGATAATAAGACTTTTCTTTGTTAAGGCCTGGGATAATGTATGCTGCACCTGCATGTTCATCGATTAATGATCCATCAGTGTATATCTTCAAATGGTTGGGAATAGTGATCATGCAAATGCATTTTGATATTGGATAACAATAAATTAGTATTTTCAGCCTTTGTTAAATCTGTATGCTCAATATCAAAATGTGCTCGTATTAGTTTCCAGGGAGGGACAGGAGACACAATAGATCTGTTTGCAATAGATGTTAGTTTGATATCTGAGGATTCTAAATCGAGGAAGTATATGTTTCTAAGAGTCGTTTGAGATGATATATTTTTAGCCCTTTTGGGAAAATCAGTGTCCGATTTAATATTTATTTTCAGGGCCTAAATTATTGCTATAGAAGAACTTCTACAACAAATATGGTGCATGCAAGATTCCTATATTCTTCCAGTGGTAATATCCCAGCAGCACTGTATGCGTTTGTGTACAAGAGGCATGGATTGGTAGTCCCATGGCTATCTATATGCTTTGGAATCAATACTTTGAAGTTTTTTTCAGTAAGTATTGGGTGCACTGAAGAACACCTCTTGTGCATACGTTAATTTAGATCTAACCAGTGCGGTAGAAAGGTGCAAAAGATAATTGTGTCCTGAGCCCAAACATGCTTGCTAATAATCTTTAATAGATTTAAAGTTTTTCGTGCTTTTGATAGAATATGCTCTGTATGAAAATTCCATGACAACTTTGATGTTAAATTTACTCCAAGGAATTTCACCATTTTTTGCATATTTAATGGGTATGCCGTTGACTTGAAATAAAGGCATATTAACTGGATCAGATCCAGTATTAAATAACATCATGTGTGTTTTTTCAGTTGATATTTGCAAACCATTTTCAGTCATGTAAGCAGAAAGGGTATTTAATTCTTTTTGATATAACTTTTTGATATAGTTTTGTGATCTGACAGGTGTACATTTTTTTAATGTCACTTTCATCCATATGCATAGTTATCTGCATATTGGACTAGTTCTATGTTCTTAGTAATTTTTTGTGGGTAAATCGTACATCAGAATATTAAAAAGTACAGGGGCAATAACAGACCCCTGAGGAATGCCCATGTGTAATTTTCTTCTTGTAGAGTAAGAGTTTCCCTACCTTTGTTCTAATATATCTATTTTCTAAGAAGTCTTGAAGAAAAAACATAAATGTTTCCTGATAATCCGATCTCTTTAAGTTTATAAAGCAAACGAAGTGCCATACTTGATCATAAGCTTTAGTGATATCAAAAAAGGTTGCTAGTAAGCATTTTCTCCTGGAAAACTGGGGTTTAATTTGAGTGGTAAGTTTGACCAAATGTTCAATAGCACTTCTACCCTTTCGAAAACCTGCTTGGTTTGTTGGGATAACTTTGTTCTTTTCACAAAAGTAGTTCAGTCTATTTAAAACAATTGTTTCATAAAGTTTACAGACATGAGAGGTTAATGAAATAGGTCTGTAACTATCTATAATTTCTTTCAGTTTACCTTCCTTGTGAATCGGTACTACTACTGATTCTTTCCATATTTGTGGCAAATGACCTGAGCTCCAGCATTTTTCAAATATTCTAAGTGTGTGTGGTGTGTGTGTGTGTGTGTGTGTGGTGTGTTGTGTGTGTGTGTGTGTGTGTGTGTGTGTGTGTGTGTGTGTGTGATGATAATGATGATGATGATGATGATGATGATGATGATGATGATGATGATGATGATGATGATGATGATGAACATCATCCCTGTCATTAATCATACTATGTGATGAAATTCATTTCTTTTGTATTTTCTAATTTTCTTTGCATTCGTATATTTTCCATATTCTTTATCATTATCATCATTATCATTACTTTCAGGATTATGATTATGATGTTGATCTTAAAATTGTTTGTTTGAATGATTTTTTTTTAATTTATCTTACTATCTTTCCCATGTTCTGGATGATGATGATGATAATGATGATGATGATGATGATGATGATGATGATGATGATGATGATGATGACGAGGACGAATGTATTGTTGTTATCATTATTATCATAGTCATCATAATGCTATTTTTTTTAAAATTAATGCCACCACAAACACATTATCGAAACTTCTTCTCCTCATCTTCTTCTCTTCTTCTTCTTCTTCTTCTTCTTCTTCTTCTTCTTCTTCTTTTTTCTTCTTCTTCTTCTTCTTCTTCTTCTTCTTCTTCTTCTTCTTCTTCTTCTTTTTGTGTTCTTGTTCTCGCTCTTGCTCTTGTTCTTGTTCTTGTTCTTCCTCCTCCTCCTACTCCTCCTCTCCTCCTCTCTTCTTCTTCTTCTTCTTCTTCTTCTTCTTCTTCTTCTTCTTCTTCTTCTTCTCCACCCTCTTTTCCTTCTTCTTCTTCTTCTCCTTCTCCTCCTTCTTTTTCTTCTTCTTCCTCCTCCTCCTCCTCCTCCT
>CM031620.1:2150826-2155826 GCA_018398815.1 Conus ventricosus | reverse complement strand
ATTGGCACCTGACCACATCTGACATTAACACCTGACAACGTCAGTCATGAACACTTCACAACATCCGTCATTAAAACATGACGAAATCTGTCATTAACACTTGACAACATCCGTCATTAACACCTGACAACATCTATCATTAATACCTGACAAACATCCGTCATTAACCCCTGACCACATCTGACATTAACACCTGACAACGTCAGTCATTAAAACCTGACAACATCCGTCATTAACACCTGACAACATTCATCATTAACACCTGACATGATCTGCCATTAACACCTGACATCATCTGCCATTAACACCTGAAATCATCTGCCATTAACACCTGACATCATCTGCCATTAACACCTGACATCATCTGCCATTAACACCTGACAACATCCGTCATTAACACCTGACCACATCTGCCATTAACACCTGACAACATCCGTCATTAACACCTGAAATCATCTGCCATTAACACCTGACAACGTCAGTCATTAACACCTGACAACATCCGTCATTAACACGGACAACATCCGTCATTAACACCTGACAACATCCGTCATTAACACCTGACCCCATCTGCCATTAACACCTGACAACGTCAGTTTTTTACACCTGACAACATCCGTCAATAACACCTGACCACATCCGTCATTAACACCTGACACACATCCATCATTAACACCTGACAACATCCGTCATTAACACCTGACAACATCCGTCATTAACATCTGACAACATCCGTCATTACCACCTGACCACATCTGACATTAACACCTGACAACGTCAGTCATTAACATCTGACAACATCCGTCATTAACACCTGACAACATCCGTCATTAACACCTGACAACGTCAGTCATTAACACCTGACAACATCCGTCATTAGCACCTGACAACATCCATCATTAACACCTGACAACATCGGTCTTTAACACCTGACAACATCCGTCATTAGCACCTGACAACATCCATCATTAACACCTGACAACGTCCGTCATTACCACCTGACACCATCCGTCATTAACACCTGACAACATCTATCATTAATACCTGACAACATCCGTCATTAACACCTGACAACATCCGTCATTAACACCTGACAACATCCGTCATTAGCACCTGACAACATCCATCATTAACACCTGACAACATCCGTCATTAACACCTGACAACATCCGTCATTAACACCTGACAACATCTGCCATTAACATCTGACAACATCCGTCATTAACACCTGACAACATCTATCATTAACAACCTGACAACATCCGTCATTAACACCTGACAACATCTATCATTAACACCTGACAACATCCGTCATTAACACCTGACAACATCTGCCATTTAACACCTGACAACATCCGTCATTAACACCTGACAACATCTATCATTAACACCTGACAACATCCGTCTTTAACACTTGACAACATCTATCATTAACACCTGACAACATCCGTCATTAACACATGACAACATCCGTCATTAACACCTGACAACATCCGTCATTAACACCTGACAACATCCGTCATTAACACCTGACAACATCCGTTTGTACCCCCTTCACACCGTGTTAAAAGACATACACACCAACAGTGTGGTACCTGGGATTCTGCTGCATCCTCGAGAGCTTTGTAAACAGTATTGGAGGAATCAGCGAAGTCGTTAACATATGGAACGTCGACAGCTATATTTTCCATCCACTGTCAAAGACGTGAAGAAATTCACATGTGACATCATCAGTCATTACTATACGACATCATTAGTTGTTACCATGCGTCAGCAAAAGACATTAACATCAGACAATGAAAGTCATTTGACAGTATACCATTATCATCATTTGATTAACGACATGTAAACATCAGTTACTAATATCAGATAACATCGATTAGTGATATGCCAGAAATTCAGTCACAGCGATTCGACATCGGTCATTTAACAGTTGACGACCTTAACGGAACAAAATCAACATCCAAAACATCACCAACGGTATAAAAAGAACTCACGTTGACAACTACAACAGAAATAATAAAAATAAAATCATTGATAGGTGCAGCAAAACATCAACAACAACAAGAACAAGAACAACAACAACAACAACAGCAACATATTAGCGACAGCAACAACCGTAACATCAGTAATATCAACAACAACAGCAACTACCTAAAAAGAATAACGGTAACAACAACAACAACAACAACAACAACAACAACAACAACAACAACAACAACAACACGGAAATAACAACCAGAACAACAACTTCAACAGTGACTACAACTAAAGTCAGAAACAACATTAACAACAACAACAACAACACAGAAATAACAACCACAACAACAGCTTCAACAGTGACTACAACTAAAGTCTACAAACAACAATAACAAAAAAAAAAAGCAAAAAAAAAGCTGCAGCAACAATAAAGTCAATGAAATCAATCGCAACTGATTAACACGGTAAACTGTTATAAACACACACACACAACACACACACACACACACACACACACACACACACACACACACACATACACGCACGCACGCACGCACACACACACACGCACGCACACGCACACACACACCACACACACACACACACACACAACACAAACATATGCACGCACGCACGCACGCACGCAGACACCTCCCACCCACCCCACACACACATCGACGACAACAAACACGACGATGACGTGGATGACAACAACAACAACAGCGACAACAAAAACAGCATAACGACGACCACAATGATAATAACAACACAGAGTAAGAAAAGAACAATAAGAACATTTAACAAGAACAACAACGTCGACGACGACAACAACGAAGACGACACAGGGACAACGCCAACCACAACAGCAGCAGCAGCAACAACAACCCTTACGACAACAAGAACAATGTTGACAGGTGAGAAGAACACATCACTAACAACAATATCAACAATAACAGCGGCAATAACAGCAGCAGCAAAAGCTACGAAAAACAGGACGACTATAACAACAACAGCAATAACAACAAGGCAACAGTGGTAATCACAATTATAAAGCAACAGCAAGAACAATAAAACAATAATGACATTAACAACAATTCAGAAACGAAACAAACACTAACATCAACTACAACACACACACACACACACACGCGCACACACACACACACACACACACACACACACACACACACACACACACACACACACACACACACACACACATACACACACACACACACACACACACACACACACACACACACACACACACACACACACACACACACACACACACGCACACACGCACGCACGCACGCACGCACGCACGCACACACACACATACTCTCTCTCTCTCTCTCTCTCTCTCTCTCTCTCTCTCTCTCTCTCTCAATCACAGTCTCAAACTACCTATCAATTAAGCCATCTTCTGTATCATTAGAACAAAACATGTCACGAAGATGCAACTACAGTCTACATATACAGCGCTTTGGGTACAACGAAACAGCTGGGCCTTAAGACGACATTCTGTCTACAGAATGCCGAGAAAGCACGGACCAGAACTACACATTATAAATGCACAGAATTGTGAGGATAAAAACTCGGCGCACTTCGCGTTTGAGCCCATGACCCACAATCTAACGGAAGTCCATACACCAATACGAAGAGGGAAGACAGAACATGCTCAGCACATGCACAACAGGTGGTGTGGTGGAATATGAAGCTCATATTCTGGACAGCTGGTTCCACTACATGCTGTTAGTTCAAGTCATCAATAGATGATGTCACCTATCACCTATCCCGGAGTCTTGAAGACCGTTGGGGCGCTACAGAAGACTTCACAACCAGCTTCCTCCACTCCTCCCAGTTCTCAGACGCTCTGAGGCAGTTGCTGAGTGTGAGGCCAGTCCATGCACTGATGTTGTCCTCCCGTCTCTTTCTCTGTCTTCCTCTCCTTCTGCCTCCTCGAACTGTTCCTTGTAGAATGGTTCTGTCAAGTCCTGTTGATCTTGATACATGACCATACCATCTCACTTTCCTTCTTTTCACTGTGGACAACAGGTCTTCGTATGGTCAATGGCTTACCATACTCTGGTCTGGACCTCCAAGTTAGTAATATGGTCTTTGTATGAGATGGCAAGATAAGATAAGATAATGTTGCTTATAGCCCAGCCGACCACAAAGGGCCACATCAGGGCTGTCACCACGTTAAAATCAACTCACAAGTCATTCATTCACACAATTCTTTAAAATACATCGAAAAACCCATCCGAAAGTTTGTTAAAAATCTTTCCACTGTAAAATCTCAGATTCGATGAAAAATGTTAATCTCTTTCAAGAACTCAAAGATCGGGTCTGGCGGAACGTCTCTGAGTAAGGTTTTCATGGAATCTGCTGTAAAATGTTTGTGTCTCACATCATGCAAGTCCCAACACTCCATAAGAATATGTTCCATGGTGAATGGCACATGACATGGAATGCACCACGGAGCTTCTTCGCTCTTTAAAAGGTATGAATGAGTAAAAGACGAATGGCCGGTGTGCAGCCGGCATAGAACCGTTTCTTCTTTACGACCTCCAGACGTAGATGAGAGGATCAACGTGTGGTCTTTGTATGAGATGCCAAGGATATTGCGGAAGCATATAATCTCAAATGCCTGAATCCTTTTTTTTCAAGTTCAACTGTCCGATTCCACGTCTCACAGACACAGAGAAATATGGCAATGACCAGGGAGCGCATCAGTCTGATCTTGGAACTGATTATGATGTTTCTGTCATTCCAGATGGGCCTTGGTCTGACTAACGCTGTTGTCGTTTGCGAACTCCGGAGAGCACTTCAGTTTTGATTACTCTAGTACGCGAACATGATGTACTAGATCTAAACTTGCGTGAACCATGTCCAAACGAAAGCTCTGCAGTCACAATCTACATGTCCACATGGCAAGATATGTCCATGGCCGCAGCAAGATAAAATGACGATAACTACCGCCATTTGAGGTCAATATAAATCCGCAAAACATGATC
>CM031620.1:2121726-2146726 GCA_018398815.1 Conus ventricosus | reverse complement strand
CAGCACGGCACAAACACCGGAAACCTGCTGTCTTCCTTAACCACCCCGTTATCCTGACACCAACCGTTAACGGCCGATCCGGCCCTTCTTTGGGTCATCCCTGTGGCAAGGCAGCCCCCCCCCCCCCCCCCCTCCTCCATTTCCCCCCCCGGGACTTCCGGGGGCTTCGCCCGGGCTCCGCCCTTTTTTTCTGCTTTCTGACCCTAGTTTTCCGTCCCTTGACACGTTTATCAGGATGATAAACAGACTCTGAGCCCAAGTATGTTTTTAAGAAAAAGAGAGGACGGTGGGGCGAAAGAAGAGAGAGAGAGAGAGGGAGAGCGAGCGAGCGGAGGAGAGAGAGAGAGAGAGAGAAAGAGAGAGAAGAGAGAGAGAGAACAGACGGACAGACGACGAAGAAATTACAAAAGAAAAAAATGAAGGAAAATACCATGAAATCCTTTTTTTCCAAAGAGCCCTTTTCCTTTTTAAAAAGGAAGAAAAACAAGAACAAAAAATACAGAAAAAAAATAAAACGACTTTGCGAACAAAAAGGACAAGGGCATTTGTTTCACAGGAGGGTCAAAGACAAGAAGCCGGAATGATTTCAACCCGTAATGATTTACCTTTTTCTAAATCGTGCAGTCCAGAGAAGAGAAAGACAGAGAGAGAGAGGAAGGAGAGAGAGAGAGAAGGAGAGAGGAGAGGGAGGGGGGAGTGGAGAAAGAGCGAGAGTGAGAGGAAACACGAGGGAGGAGGGGGGGAGAGAAAAAAAGAGAGTGAAAAATAAGAGAGAGGTGGAGCAGAGAGAAGAGAAGAAGAGAGAGAGAGAGAAGAGAAGAGAGAGAGAGAGAGAGACAGACAACAGAAGACAGACGACAGACGACGACAGACAGATAGGTAGATGAAGAACAAAGACATGCGAGAGAGAGGGGGGAGAGAGAGAAGGAGAGAAGAGAGAGAGAGAGAGAGAGAAGAGAAAAGGGGGGGGGGGAGAGAGAGACAGACAGCGGGAAAACAGACAACCGCAAACTGAACTATATACGGGGAAAGCCCATCTTTTTTAACCACACTAGTCATCCTAGCCCAAACCGTAAACGGCCGACCCGGGTCTATAAATACGGGCCCCCGTGGAACTGACCAGCGATAGCATTTAAACGGGAAATATTTTTTGCAGCGAAAAATTTTTGCGGAACAAATTGCGCGCGACAACTTTTCACGAAAAATGCCAAGAATATTGTAGCGTCCATAAAAACGCGCTCAAAATTTTGCGACATTTTTTTTTGCGACAGCACTGTGAAATATTGTAGCAGTAAAAGCGTCGCTTGCGACACATTTTTCACGTGAAATTTTACTGCTAATTTTTTAACATTTTTCCTGGAAATAGATCGCAGCTTTAAATATTTCACAGGGGAACATTTTTTCGCAAAGTAAAAAAAAACTCGCCGCGGGTTTAGCGTCAAAATATCACAGACAATATGCAGCCGGGCCCGGGGAAAAAAAATTTTCGAGGTAATTTTTTTTTTAAATCAAAAATGTTTTTGACAAAGTCAAAAAATTTTTTTTCCCTTCGTGTGTGTGTGTGGTGGGGGGTGGGGTTGTGTGTTTGTTGTGGTGTGTGTGTGGGTGTGTTGTGGGGTGGTTTTTGGGGGGTATGTGGTGCGTTTGTGAACGCGCGCACACGCGCGCGCGCGCCGCCGTGTTGGGGGGTTTTGTGTGGGTGGTTTGTGTGTGTTTTGTGGGGTGTGTTTGTGTGTGTGTGTGGGGGGTGGGTGCCCCGGTTTGTAAAGGTGTTGTGTGTGTGGTTGTTGGTGTGGGTGTGTGTGGGGGTGTGGTGGGTGTGTGTGGTGTTTTGTGTGTGCGTGCGCTTTTGGAAAAAAATTTTGTGGGTTGTTGTTGGTTGGGGTGTGTGTGGTGTGGGGTGTGCGTGTGTGTTGTCTGGAAATGTGATGTTTTTATCATATGTGGCCCCGGACATTCGCACAAGAAAGTAGGGGGAAATTGGGGGAAATTTGAACCCCCGCGAAATGCGCCCTACCTCCTTCACTAATTTTTTCTTCACTCAAGGTTAATTAATTTTTAAAGTTTTCAATAAAAGGGTTTATATAGAAAAAGCCATCAAAAAGGGTACTTTTTTCAAAAAATTCTTATAAGAAATCATAAAAATTTTAAAGAAAAGAAGCCCACTTTTGACACCATTCGGGGAAAAAGGGGGCCAGGGGGAGGGAAATATTGGGGACGGGGCCCACATTTTAAACCACACGCATTATTTTTTACCCCCAAAACCCAAAAGCTTGGTTGGGCCCCCATAACTGTGTGACTTGTTCTTAACCCATTAAAGGGACCTAAGGGCTCAACACTTCCCTAAAATTAATTTAAAGTAAAAATTACCCCAAGTCAAACAAAAACACAAACATTAGAGTCTAATAGCTAATACAAGCCAAATCACAGAACAACAGTTTCATTTGGCTTGCTTTTTTGCAGTGCTTCAGGCACTTAAAATCATGAATTTAAAAACGATCAAAGTTTAAACCCATTTTAAGCACAATAAACCCCCAAAATTTTTTCAGTGGCCATAGCAAACTTTTAGGGTTTATTTGCTTTTTTTGCAGCCTTTTTAAAGCATTCAAAGCCCAATGAAGCCGTATTGAAATTAATTTACCCAAATATTTGGTGAAAGGAATCCATTTTCTCTTTTAAAAATTTTACATTAATAAAAAACAACCAAAAAAAAAAACTTTAAAATTTTTCTTTTTCCTTTTAAACACCTAACCAAAAAACATTTCAAAAAAAAAAAAAAAACGGGGGGGTTTTTGGAATGGCTTTTTTTAAAAAAAAGAAAACTTGTTCAAAAAAAAAAAACTTCCCCTCTTTTATTTTTTCTTCTCTTTTTTAAACCAAAACAACCCGGGGGACCGGCCCAAAAACACAAAAAAAACAAAACCCCCAAAAAAAAAACAAAACTGGAAAAGGGGTCTTTAACCCCCCTTCTTCTAAAAAAAAAAAAAAAAAAAAAGAAAAAACGCGAAGTTAAAATAAAAAGGTCACATAGTCAATATGGTCGAAGCGGTTAAACAGCTAATAACGCAAATTTCTAAATATCATGTCAAAATTATTTCTTGTTCGTCGAAACACTATTTAGCTATCATAAGGAGCATGCAAAACGCAACTGCAATAATAATAAAGCATGGAACTACTACACATCATTTTCTTTTTTTCTTTTTGTTTCTTCTTTAAAATAAACCAGATCAGAAATTCGGAGACAGTTGAAGTAAAAGGGAAAAGGGAGTTTAAGAGTTGGGTGTAGCATGTAAGGAATTAGGATATCCATAATCAGAGTGCGGCTATTATAAAATTTTTCGTGTCTCTCGTTGTCTTCCAGGGACTATTCATGTGTCTTCCCATGACTATCCATAATTATTGACATTCCATAGCCCTGTCACCCTATTATGGGGATAATTATATGATTGGTTCCATCGGCTTTGATTTCCCTCTCTGTCTCATCCTTTCCCTGCCCTATCATACCTCCTCAAGGTTTGTGTCCCTCCTGTACTGTAAGGGAGGCATGAGTGGGAAAATGTATGTGTGTGAGTTTGTGTGCGTGTGTGCCCGCATGCTTTGTGTACATCGTGTGTGGCGTAGTCTCTCTCTCTCTCTCTCTTCTCTCCTCTCTCTCACACACACACACGCACGCACGCACGCACGCACACACGCACGCACGCACGCACGCACGCACGCACGCACCACGCACGCACACACGCACGCACGCACGCACGCACGCACGCACGCACGCACGCACGCGCGCACAAAACACACACACACACACACACACACACACACACACACACACACACACACACACCACGTGGAACACGTAAACGCGCATGCGCGGGCATACACAAACAAACTCAAACAACGCACATGCACTTCTACAAAGAGTTTATCGTATAACTTAAAAGGGTTTGTGGGGGGAAGCCAAGGGTTTTATTTCAACTGGTTAGGGGGAAAAGTATCGTCCCACGAGAAGATGTTCAGGGTGGGTGTGGTACTTAAAGTGATAGCTGACATGGGGGGGATCCTAGGAGAGAGAGAGAGAGAGAGAGAGAGAGAGAGGGGGAGAGAGAGAGAGAGAGAGAGAGAGAAGAGAAATGAAGAGGAAAAAGGAGGGAGAGAGAGAAGGGGGAGAGAAGGGAAAGAGAAGGGGAGGGGGGAGAAAAGACAGAGGGGAGAGAGAGAAAAGAGACAGAGAGAAAAGAGAGAGAGAAAAGAAGGGGGAGGGAGGCGAAAACAATTTAGAAAGTGAGCGAGAAAAAAAAAATAGATCAGAAAGATAGCCCACAGGCAAAACAGAACAAATAAAAATCTAGGACCTAAAGACAATTTGGGGCAACTGATTAAAGTAAAAAAATGAAAACAGGGGGCTGGGGGGAAGTTGGTGTAGAGGGCCGAACATGTCCCTTTGACCGCTTTTTTTCGGGAAAAGCCCGTCTCAAGCGACAACTTTTTTGCGGCAGCAATTTTTTTTACTGAAATGCTTTTCGCTGCGACATGATTTTTTTTTTTAGGAACGACACAAATTTTTTGGACATTTTTCCCGGGAAAACCGTCGCCCCTAAAACCCAAATTTTTTTGAAATCAAGTCGCTCAGGCCCATAATTTTTTTTAAAGAACCACTGCAGCATTTTCCCGGGGAAAAAAAATGTCCGCGACACATTTTATGAGCACAGTATTATTAACCCCAAAAACCCGGGCCCCTTTTTGGGGGGGGGGGGGGGGGGTCTCGCCCGGGGGCGAAAGGACGCCCCCCGCCCCCCCTCCCCCTCCCTTCCTCCCCCTCCCTCCTCGGGAAATTTTTAGGGGCTTTGTCCTCGGCCCTGTCAAATTTTCTGTCTCGCTGACCTTCGTTCCTCCGTCCTCTTGACATCATTTTTGCGGATGACAAAGTCAAAATTAGCCACGTCCCAAAACTGAGAAAGAGAAAGGTGGGGGGTGGAATGGGGAAAGGACAGAGGGGGGGAGAGATGGGGAGGAAAAGAGGGAGAGGAGGAGAGAGAGAGAGGAGAGAGAGAGAGAGGGGAAGAGACCGAGAGAGGGAAAAGAGAAAGGGGGACTGAGACAGAAGAGGAAGAGAGAGAGGAAAAGAGAGAGAGAGAAAGAGAGAGAAAGAGAGAGCGTTTAAAGAAAAAACCTGGAAGGAAAAATTTACAAAAAAAAACTTTTTTTTTTCTCAAAGGAACCGCCGTGTAGGGGGAAAAATGAAAAAAAGGGGAAAAAAGGGGAAGAAGAAAAAAAGGAAAAACAAAGCAAAAAAAACAGAAGACAAGTCGATCCCCGCGTTTAAAAATTTTATTTCTCAAAAAAAAAAGAAAAAAACAAAAAAAAGATATAAATTTTGAGGGGTAATGGAACTACATAGAAAACTATGCAAGAAAAGAGAAGAGAGAAGAGAAGAGAGAGAGAGAGAGAGAGAGAGGGGAGGAGAGAGAGAGAGAGAGAGAAAGAGGGGCGGGAAAGAGAAAAGACAACAACAGACAAAACTGACTGACCAACACACCAAAAAAAAAGAAAAAATTGGGGGCCATGTGATCGTGCGCCAAAAAGTTTTTTCAATCCTAAACCCCATTTATGGGGCCAAACCCGCTAAGTCGGCAAAAGTGGGAAGGGGGAATAAGACCCTTTTGGCTTTTCAAGCATTGAATATCCAATAAAGAATCCCGGCAATCTACGACCGAGACAAACATAATGTTTTTAAACAGACAGACCGACACAGACACAGACACTGACTGACCGAAAACCCCAAATTTTTTGTCAATTTTTTTCAAGGTTGTACTGACCTTTTAAAAACATTATGAACAGAATATGAACGTTTTTCATTCCCCAAAACAAAAAGCATAAATTAAAACACAAAAAAACGTGCGCACACAAAACGTACACCCACACACATAACTACACACACACACACACACACACCACACAAAACACACACACGTAAAACACAACACACACACACACCCCAACACACACACACAAAACACACCCCACACACAACGCACCAAAAACACGCACTTACATAAATACCAAATACACACATCTCAATACAAAAAAAACCAAAACCCTTTCCCCCACATATTTCTCAAACTTACTCGCACAAAACGACATTAAAACACGCCCCCAAAACACGCGCGCACACACACCCCGCGCCCCCCCCCCTCCCACACAACCCCCACACCACACACAACACACGGACGCACACCCCACACATTCATAATCGAGCACTCTACACACAGCATTTTACTCTCACAAACACACTCTTTTTAAACCCCACATACACGCCCCCCACGCACATAAAAACCCCCCACGCACGCACACACACACACACCACACACAAAACCCCCCGACCACACACACAACACACACACAACCACACACACCCCCACTCCACACAACAACTCACACAACGCACCCCAGAAAAAAAAATTCTGCCCAATTAAAATACAATCCTTTTACCCCCCTTTTCACCTCCCCCCACCTCCCCCACCAGGGGCCGGGAACCAAAAAGAGATTTGGAGCAGCAGAAAAGGGCGGGCATGAACATTGGAGCTGGTCCGGGACCACTTGTGTCGCGAATAACTGGGGCCCTAAACCCCCCACCGAATTTGGGTAACATAGTACCCCAACCCCAGGAGGAACACTTTAAACCCCATTTGAGATATGATGACACGTCCCCATATTTCCCGGATACGCCCTTTGGTGTTTTCCCGATTTTGTAAGGGGTGAAAAAAGCAGGGGCCCGAAATCCTCCCGTCGGGAAAATCGACACAATCCGGAGCAAACTAAAAATAAAATTAAGGGTGGTTTTTTACACGGGGAAAGTTTGGGGTTTTGGGCCCTTAAATCTTTCAGAACGACAGGTGCAGAGACAATTCCGAGATCCGCCAGAAATTTAAGCTTTTCAGAAGGTCGTCTCCATCAAAAGGGTGACGGGTGGCTGCTTTGTGAATCAGACGACGCGTTCTAGAATATTCTTGCAATCGGTTTTGGAAGACGATTGCTTAATTTTTTTTGACAAGCAGGGAAAAAAACTTAAAGTCCTCGGGGGAATGTGGGTTTAAAATTGGGTTTCCTTTGGAAAAGAAACGCAGCGCAAAACAAGCATGCCCGAGACCCAAGCATTGCTCTAAAGGCACCAGCACGCGCCACGGACTGAACCCGTTTTAAACCCGGGTGACCGTCCCTCCCACAGAAAATGACATGGGAAAACCCCCGTGACAAGGTTCCCCGGTTTTTCGAATTTCGTCCCTGTAAATTTTAAAGGGAAAAAAACATTTCTGTGTTTTCCCCTTTGGGAAGGAAAACGAAATTTAGCCCCGTTTTGGGTTTTTGTCCTTTGCGTCGATTTGCTTTAAAGGGTATTTCGCCCAACACAATTTAAAATTCCCCTTTGGGTTTGTTCGTTCCCCCCCACAAAAAATCAAAGCAATATGGCCCAAGACGAATAAATTTTTACAAAAACCCAAAAAAAAACACACACAAACACCCACAACACACACAGCACACACACCACAACAAACACAAAAACACACCCCAAACGCACGCGCACGGGGCCCCGCGCGCGCGCGCGCAAAAACAATTTAAAAGCCCCTTTTTATACTGGTATTTCAGAAAAAACCAATTTTTGTGGTGATTAAAATTTTAAACCAAACATTTAATCAAGGAACATTAAAGTATGGAACTGGGTTTACTTTTTACTCGTAAGAGTCGGGAAAAGCTTATTGGGGTGTATGGGGGAAAGGGGAAAAAAGAGGGGGGGAAAAAGAGGGGTGGGGGAATAAAAAAAGCCTTGCTCTACTTTCAAATTAGACGCCGAACCATAAAAGATAGGTTTTTTTCCCCAGAATAAAAATTTTAACAAACAAAATTTGGGAAATTGGAGAACACAAAACCCACACACACACACAAAAACCCCCCCCCAAAAAAACCCCCAAAACCCAAAACACACCCCACAAAACACACACACACCCACAAACACACCCGGGTTTGGGGGAAGGGAGGCAGTGGGCGAGGGGGTGGGGCGGTGGAAAGTTAAAAATATCTTCCAAGTGGGAAAATTTAATAAGATAAAAAGCCAACTTTCCAACTCCCCAAACCCTTTCCCTAACTGGGGTTTTAAAAAACTAACATAGTCAGGGCGGAAGCTTGAAGGGCTTCAAACTTATCTGGGAAAAGGCCCGAAAGTATTTTTGTACTATAACAGCCCAAAAAAAAAATGGGGATACGAGAGTCTGCCCCAAAGCACAAGCAGGTTTCCGGTTTTTTAAAAACCACAAAACCAAAAACCCTTAACCCCACCTATGTACAAGGGTTTCGATTTGGGATTGGCCCTGGAGGATTCAACATTTTTCTTGTTGGGTTTTGTCACAAACCCTTTTGTGCTTCCGGGGCTGAATCTTAAAAGGGACTGATTCTGCTTATGCTCCAAAATTGAACTTGCAAATGTGGATAGCTTCAGAGGGGAAAAAGGGAAAATCACAAATTTAAAACAACAGATTATTTCTTGCAGCTTCCCCTTTTCATAAAATCAGTTAAAAAACATTTCCACGTAAAATGGAGTGTCCTGGGGCCCCAAAAAAAAGTTTCATTTAACCCCGGGTTATTACTGATGAAAAGAGAAATAAAATCTCACCAACCAAGTCTGAACGACTAGATGCATGAGAGAAGAGAGAGGGGAGGAGAGAGAGAGAGAGAGAGAAAAGAGAGAGAAGAGAGAGAGAAGGAGAGGAGAGGGAAAAGAGGAAAGGAGAGAGAGAGAAAACCCAAACAAGACAAACAAGACAAAAAATTTTTTTAAAATTTACGAGGATAATAAAATTTAACACTAAAGGACTTTTTTCATCCAGGGTTTCCTCGCCCCGATAGGGGCTACAAAAACCCGTGAAAACAATTAATGTAAAAAATCAAAGAAGGGAAAACCAAAACGGGCAAAGTTAAACATAGAGGAACAACAAAAGAAAAAAGAAGATAAATTTTAAAACAAAACAAAAATAAGAATAATAAAAAACAAAACCCAACCAAAAAAAAATAATTTAAAAACAAAAAAAAAAAATAAAATAAAAATGAGAAAAAAAATAATGAAGAGGGAAAAGAGAGCGGGGGAGGGAGTGAGGTGGGGTGGGGGAAACATATGCAATGTACTACAACGTAAAAATTGGCATGTATGGGAAAAAAACAGTTTAAGTGAATAGGGCAAAGTGCGAGAAAAGAGAGAGAGAAAGAGAGGAGAGAGAGAGAGAGAGAGGGGAGAAAAGAGAGAAGGGGAGAGAGAAAGAGAGAGAAGAGAGAGAGGGGCGACTTTGATGTTCATAGAGCATTTCGATTCAGTATGGCTTCTAAATTTTTTGAAAAAAGCACCTTAAGGTAGGGAAAAACGAGGTCGTTTTTTTTTCCAAAATTTTTTTAAAGCTTTTTTATCGGGCAGAACTACCAAGTCAAAAGTTCATGGGGCTTTTTTTCACCCTTTTAAGACAAAAACAGGGGGGGTTTCCCCCCGGAATGTAATTTGCCCAACCTTTTTCCCCCGCAATTGCTTTAAAGACAATTTAAAAAGGTTTAAAACAAAAGGGCCACAATAACTCTGTAAGGGAGAGGAAATTTCTCCCGTGGAGAAATGTAAAAATGCAATTTTTTCCCCCCAACAAAAACCCAAAAAAAAAAAAATCATTGAACAGTATCAGGAAAAGTTTACAATATTTTGGGATTTGGCATGAAAACAAATGGGTTCGGTTTTTCTTCTCACAAAAAACGGTTTTTTTTGTCTTTACAAAGAAACCCAAATTTCCTTTTTAAGGCAGAGAAGCTGTCCTATAAAGGTAATAATAATTTAAAAATACCCAAGCAAACAAGTTAAGTTTCCGGGGTAATCTTCCACTAAAAAACCCCTTTTTTGGAGTAAAAATATCAAAACCTTGGGAGAAAAGGCTAGGGAAAAAAATTTTGGGTTTTTTACGTTTCTATCTGCTAAATTGATTAACTGGGGGGCTAAACTCGGCTATGGTTTTCCTCAGGGGTAGTTCGTTCAATTCTGTCTTTTGGCCAAGAAGTTTTTTTTTCAGCCGGAAAGACAGATTTACACAAACTAACCCGTATTGGGCTCGTTAACCTTAAAAAATTTCATTAGGACTTCCCCCCCAAGGGCTTCAATTGATTGAAAAGTACAAGGGGGCTGGGGTTAAAACCCTAAAAAGAACCAAGCAAGTTGCGCCTGTAATTTTTTACCGTGAGAGCTAGAACCATTCCCCAAAATTTAGGTAAAAGACTGAACTGGAAGGAAAATCCCTTTTGTTTTTCCCAAAAGAGATTCCCCCAAAAATCGGTAACAAAGTCCCTTTGGTGATTATGTTTTTCCCCCTTTTTTCAGAACTGTAAAACCTTCCCCCTTGATTTGGATTGCCGAGGGTTCCCCCTGTTGTTTTATTCCCCCCTTTGTTTGGGTTTTCAGAGCAGGCTGAAATCATTTACACTTAAAGGAGATCCCGAAAAAAAAAGATAATCCTCTGTTTCATCAACCTATTTCCAAAAAACTTATAGATAGGAAAAACGAAATTTCCCATTTTACACATTTTCCCCGGATGGTTTTTGTTTTAGATTCTTCCGTTTGGGGCCCTTTCCCTTTTTAATACCACGCTCAGCATTAGAAAGAAAAACCAATTACAAAGGATGTTTCTATATTTACACAGAGGTTTTTTTGCCATTTTGAAGCCTAGATTTTTTCCCTTTACATGCCTGTTATAAAATAACCAAAATACTTGACCTTTCGAACGGTCTGATGGTCGGGGATGAGGCAACAAGGCGGAACTCTTTGGAACGTGTCTGATTGGTGGGGATGAGGCTCATCAAGGTCTGGATGATTGTGTGGAATGACGGCCATCAAGTGCTGACCTTTCGAACGTGTCTGATGGGTGGGGATGAGGCATCAGAACGCTGACCTTTAGAACGATTGTGGGATGGGGGTGGGGATGTGCGCATCAAGGCTGACCTATAGAACGTGTCTGATGATGTGTATGATGAGGCACAAAGACTGACCTTATAGCACGTGTCTGATGATGGTGTAGGATGACATCGGGTATCAAGGCTGACTTCAGAACGTGTCTGTTGATTGTGTGGATGGAGGTGCATCGCGCAAGGGCCTGACCTTTTAGCACGTGTCTGTGTGGAATGAATGGCCTCAGGCGGACCTTGTAGAAACGTGCTGTGTGGATGCGGCCCAGGCTGACCTTTTAGAACCGTGTCTGATGAAGGTGTGGATGCTAGGCATCATGGCTGCAGACCTTTAGAACGCGGGAAGAAAAAAAACAAGAGCAAGGAAAAATCGTCTTTTCGCGTTGTGGTGTTGTAGTGTAGTCCCTCCCTGTCTTCAGGTCGGGGTGGGGATCATCACCCTCCTCCCCTGTCTGCAGCTACTCCCACCTTTTTACTTATATGGACAATAGTAAGAGGAATATCAGGTGCGAGACTTGACAGCGGAGGTGTTCAGTGAGAGAACCCTCTCAGACAGTGTTTCTGGCCATAGAACTCCTTACACTCTGAGGGGGCCAGGCCACGACCAGGACATGAGTCCCAGATGCCCTTTACTGCCCCAACTCCCCTCACCCCCCCTGGCTTGGCCATACTCAGACATGAATGTCCATTTAAAACAGTTAATGCAGTTCAACCATCAGTTCAGCATACACAAGAATGAAAGCACAGCGGGGGGGTTTGCGTGCTGATGTTGTAGGTGAGGCGGAAAGCTCTCGGACAAAACCCTGGCATTGTATGGGTGCTCCGAACTTGTGGGACACTGGGTCAAAGAAAGACAACCCAGTCCTGTGACACTGGGCCAAAGAAAAGACAACCCTCCGTCTGTGTGTGGGACTGACAATGGGCCGCCACCGAGCCCCATTGGTAGGGGGCGCTGATGACGGGTTGAATAGGCGTTCGTTCCCTTTATGTGGAGCTCAGTCTTGTGTAACGTAAAGCGCCAAACGATCCTCGCCCCCCCCCCGCCCCATCCCCTCCCTTCCAACCGCCAATGCTACACGCCGATTTCTCATCAATAATCCGGCTGACCCCTCCCTCCCTTCTCCCCCACGTTCCTCTCGGCCTCCAGCTCACCCTTCCAGGTGGGTCCGGTGACTGACAGTGTGTAGCGCCTGATTGTCACAAAAAAACACACACCCCACCACACTGACTGACTGAAACCAATTTATGTCAGATTCACTCAAGTTGTACGGACATTTAAGAAACATTATGCACCGAATATGAACATTTTTTATTCAAAGCAAAGAACGCAACAATTTTAACACCAAAAATACGTGCGCACACATACACGTACACACACACACACACAACACACAACACACCACCACACACACACACACACACAACACACCCACACGTACCACATACACACGCACTACACACGCACTTCCATAAAATACACAAAGCAATCTCATACAAAACACCCATACCCTCACATATACTCAAACTTACACCACTGGCACACAGCACATACCACACTGCCACCCCACCACACACACGCGCACACACACCCGCGCGCCCACACACACCACACACACACCCACACACACCTCACACACCCACACACACACAACACACAGCACGCACACACACATTCATACTCGAGCACTCGTACACACATTGCACAACACCCTCTTTCACGCACAATACACGTCGCGGCTATCCACACCCCGCTCTTGCTCTCTCACACACCACACAACACACCCCACACACACACAACACACACACACACCACACACACACCCACGCACGCACGCACGCACAACAGAGAAAACAAAAAATCTGCAATTATATACAATCCATGTCCCCTTTGCACCTCCCCCCCCCCCTCCCCAGCAGGCGCGACGGGATCAAAGAGAGATCGGAACAGCAGAGACAGAAACGGGACGCTGAACAGGTTGGAGCTGGGTCTCGGTCCCACTTGTGTCGCGACTGAATGGCCTTACCTGACACCGAATAGGAAATGAAACAGACACCGCTTATTCTGTTTTGACCAAGCCGGAAAGAAAAGGCCACATGGTCATCGGAGGAATGTGTTAAATTGGCCTGCCTTCGGACACAGAGACGCAGCGGCAACGGCGAAGCATCAAGAGACCCAAGCAATGTGCTCTATGGCGCCTTGCCCGCCCCCTGGTCCAACGGACTGATCCAGTTTTACCTGGGGTGACCGTCTTCGTCTAAAGAATGCCAGTGATACCAGTGAAATGTTCTCGTTCTCAGATTCATCATGTAAAGGTGAAAGAAAAAGACATGTTGTCTATGTGGTTTCCACCTGTCATGAAATCGAAATTGGAAGTCGGTTTTTGTTTCCATCGGCGTCGATTTGCTTAATGGCGTCTTACAGCCCTAACCATAATTAAACTTCGTTCGTACGTCGTTCGTCCACAAAACATCAATGCATATGGCTATAGACGACTAATTTCTACATCCACAAACATATAGCCACACAAAACACACCACACACACACACACACACACGCGCGCCGCGCGCCGCGCGCGCGACACCCACCTAAGAGCCCCTCTATATGGTATCAGAAAACACCAATTCTGTGTGATTACATGTATATCCAATAC
The DNA here is from genome assembly GCA_018398815.1 of Conus ventricosus. Lineage (NCBI taxonomy): Eukaryota > Metazoa > Mollusca > Gastropoda > Neogastropoda > Conidae > Conus > Conus ventricosus. The sequence continues at coordinate 2,133,100 of CM031620.1, read as the reverse complement.
ATGGTAATCAAGGATCATTAAAGTATGGAACTGGCTGACATATTACTCGTAAGAGTCGAACAGCTTATGAGTGTGTATGGGGAAGGGGAGAAGAGGGAGGAGAGAGTGGGTGGGGGCAATGAAAAAGCCTTGCTCTACGTGCAAAATTTGACGCCGAACCATACTGATATGATTTTTGCCTAGAATAAGATTTTAACATTTCAAAAATTTGCAAATTGGAGGAGAAAACACACACACACACACACACACACACACACAACCACACACACACACACACCACACACACACACACACTGTTAGGGGGAAGGGAGGCGGTGACGAGGGGTGGGGCGGTGGAAGAGTTAAAAATATCTTCCAAGCGGATGAGATTTATTAAGATAAACAGCCAAATTGCCAGACTCCCAAACCCTTTTTCATAAAATGGGATTGAAAAACTAGACATAGTCAGCGGAAGCTTGAAGGACTTCATCGTATCATGAAGAGGCTGAAAGTGATTTTTTGTACTAGTACAGTCAAATAAAAAATGAGGGATATCGAGAGTCTGACCACATGCAAGCAGGTGCCCGGGTTTTAAATACCTACATAACCAACCATTAACCCGCAGCCTATGTACAAGGTTACGATTTGGGATTGGCCTGGAGGGTTACAACATTTGCTTGTTGGATTAGTCACATCCATCTGTGCTTCCGAGCTGAATCTTCAAGGTACTGATTCTGTCTTATGCTCCAGATTGAACTTGTCAGAATGTGGATAGCTTCAGATGAAGAAAGAGGGATATCACAATTCAAAACATCAGATTTATTTCTTGCAGTTCCTTTGCATAAAAGTCAGCTAAATTCATTGCCCCGTAAACTGGAGTGTCTGGGACCATAACAAAGTTACATTGATACCCGGGTTATTAGCTGATGATGAGAAATAAGATCTCACACACCAAGTTGAACGACTAGATTTTGATTGACAATGTAGAGCGTAAGCGCTGATTTTGAGTCCGATAGTATAAGTATTTGTCTATGTATAACAGAATCATGAAAAACAGAATAGAACACTTCCTGAAAAAAAATGGAGTTTTGCCTTTATTCCAGGCTGGTTTTAGGAAAGGTAGAGGAGTCACAGACCACATTGTCCACTTATCCTCGAATGTGAAAAAAAGCTCTTGCCAAGCGTCATTCGACCCTTGCAACGTTCTTTGATGTTCATAGAGCCTACGATTCAGTATGGCATTCTAAATTGTTGTACAAAGCACATGAAGTAGGAATACGAGGTCGTTTTTCCAATTTCTGAAAGCTTTCTTATCGGACAGAACTATCCAAGTCAATGTTCATGGAGCTTTATCAACTTCTAAGACTATTAACATGGGTGTTCCCAAGGAAGTGTAATCGCTCCAACACTTTTCTCGCTAATGCTTTACGATATTAAACAGGTTAATACAAAAGGTGCCACAATAGCTCTGTATGCAGATGATATTGCTCTGTGGAGAAATGTAAACTGCAATTTTTCCAAACAACAAACCAAAAGAAAGAAAATCATTGAACAGTATCAGGAAATAGTTGACAATATTTTTCATTACATGAAATCAAATGGGTTCGGTTTATCGCTCACAAAACGGTTTTTGTTGTCTTTACAAAGAAAACAATTGCGTTTGAAGGCAGAGAAGCTGTCTCTATAAAGGTAGATAATAATTTAATATACCAAGCAAAACAAGTTAAGTTTCTCGGTGTAATCTTCCACTATAAACTTTTTTGGAGTAAACATATCAATTACCTTGTAGAAAAGGCTAGGAAAAAAGTTGGTTTATTACGTGTTCTATCTGCAATACCTCTGATTAACTGGGGATCTAATCTCGTCTATGTCGCCTCAGGGCTAGTTCGTTCAATTCTGTCGTATGGCCAAGAAGTTTTTTTTACAGCTGGAAAGACAGATTTACACAAGCTAACCAGTATTGACTCGTTAGCCTTTAAAATTGCATTAGGACTTCCCCGGTGGGCTTCAATTGATCTGACGTACAAGGAGGCTGGTGTGTTACCCTTAAATGAACACAGGCTAAGTCGCGCCTGTAATTTTACAGTGAGAGCTAGAACCATTCCAAATTCAGTAATGACTGAACTGGATGGAAGTACGTATGTTTCAAGAGAGATCCGTAACAAATCGGTATACATGTCCCTAGGTGATTATGTTTCCCCATTATTTCAGAACTGTAACCTGTCTCTTGATGGTATTGCCGAGGTTCCATGTTGTTCATACCCTTCGTGGTTGTCAGAGCAGGCTGAAATCATTTACGCTTACGGAGATCTGAATAAAAAAGATAATCCTCTGTTACTATCATCCTATGCCAAAGACTTGATAGATAGGAAATACGATTCCTATCTACACATTTTCACGGATGGTTCTGTTTTAGATTCTTCCGATGTTGGGGCTTCCTTTGTAATACCAGCGCTCAGCATTAGAAAGAAATACCATATTACGAAAGGATGTTCTATATTTACAGCAGAGTTATTTGCCATTTTGAAAGCACTAGATTTTATACTTGGCACACACACACACGCACACACACACGCACACACACACGCACACACACACGCACACACACTGAGCATCACCCACATACACACTGTCACCTACATGCACACACAGTTGTCGCACACACACACGCACGCACACACACAAACGCATGTAAGCGTGAGCCATGACTCGCACATACAGGCCATCAATATCCCATTCTTTCATTCACCCACTTGCGCGCGTGCGCGCGCGCGCACACACACGCACACACAGAGCATCATCCACATGTGCGTTGTCACATATACACATAGTGTCGCTCACGCGCACACACACACACACACACTTGACATCCAAGCAGGTGTAGTCAAGCCGACACCACCACCAAAACGCAGTTAAAATCTGTATTGAAGTTGATACAAACAAAACCTTTAGCACTGAAGAGACCCCCCCCCCCCCCCACTTCAATCCCTCAACCCCTTTCCCCTCTTTCTCTACCTTCCCACAAAATCGCTCTTGACAAAGGTCCTACTTGGAGTCTTCAAAAATAATCCAGATGTGATTACAACAAAAACAACAACAAAGCTACTTTAAATGAATCTGTTTTTCAGTACCGATTGCAAATCAATCCTGATGCACTGACTTCCGAGAGCTGCGGGAAGGGAGGAGCTAGATTACCCTCTGCAGCGGCTCTTCCAACTGATCAGAGGGTGTTCCTAGTGTTGGGGCACGAGGAGAAATCAATGGCCAACAGGACATGAGAGACTCACCGGGTGTTCCTAGTGTTGGGGCACGAGGAGAAATCAATGGCCAACATGACATGAGAGAGACTCACCGGGTGTTCCTAGTGTTGGGGCACGAGGAGAAATCAATGGCCAACAGGACATGTGAGAGACTCACCGGGTGTTCCTAGTGTTGGGGCACGAGGAGAAATCAATGGCCAACATGACATGAGAGAGACTCACCGGGTGTTCCTAGTGTTGGGGCACGAGGAGAAATCAATGGCCAACAGGACATGTGAGAGACTCACCGGGCGATCCTCGTCGTAGGGCCCCAGTAAGCGGAAGATGTACTCCCAGGAAAAGTGTCCGGAGGTACTGGATCCCTGGCCCTGGCCTGCTCCTGAACATCACAGAAAGCCCTCTGACTGTAATGGTGGACTAGTTGTTTCTACCATCACAGAAAGCCCTCTGACTGTCACGATGAACCGGTTGGTAGGCTGACATATCTTACAATTCTAACATCACAGAAAGCCCCCTTACTTCTACATTGGACTGGTTGGTAGGCTGACATATCTTACAATTCTAACATCACAGAAAGCCCCCTTACTTCTACATTGGACTGGTTGGTAGGCTGACATATCTTACAATTCTAACATCACAGAAAGCCCCCTTACTTCTACATTGGACTGGTTGGTAGGCTGACATATCTTACAATTCTAACATCACAGAAAGCCCCCTTACTTCTACATTGGACTGGTTGGTAGGCTGACATATCTTACAATTCTAACATCACAGAAAGCCCCCTTACTTCTACAGTGGACTGGTTGGTAGGCTGACATATCTTACAATTCTAACATCACAGAAAGCCCCCTTACTTCTACAGTGGACTGGTTGGTAGGCTGACATATCTTACATTTCTAACATCACAGAAAGCCCCCTAACTTCTACAGTGGACTGGGTGGTAGGCTGACATATCTCACATTTCTATCATCACAGAAAGCCCCCTAACTTCTACAGTGGACTGGGTGGTAGGCTGACATATCTTACATTTCTAACATCACAGAAAGCCCCCCCCCCCCTTCCACACTCCCCCCCCCCTCCCCCTTAACCACCTTTTGCCATTTGGACCAGTCGGTAGTTGACATATCCTATATTTCTACCATCACATGAACGCTCACGGCTGATTTCAAAAATGAACTGGTTGCAATGTTTTACTCATATATTTCTGACACCCCACCGCTGATTTGTAATGGTGGACTGGCTGGTAGGCTAACATATGTCATGTAACCCTCAAGATTTGCTGTGGATAGTTTTTGCCATTCCACAAATCCAGTGGAACTACACCCGATTAGCGTAAATCTATTCACGACAGCCGGACGGATCATTGTGCACATTTCTGTCGCTGCAGGATACGGTTTAGTACTGGTACATGGTGTGGGACACTTGGGACTTGTTGCTCATGAGCGAGACCTGGCAGATGTCCGACATTCATTAGCCCAACATGCAGATCCCTTAAGTCTGCAGCTAAGATGGTCAGCACCACGGCTATTGGTGACAGAGAGAGAGAGAGAGAGAGAGAGAGAGAGAGAGAGAGAGAGAGAGAGAGAGAGAGAGAGAGAGAGAGAGAGAGAGAGAGAGAGACAGACAGACAGAGAGAGAAAGAGAGATTGGCTGACTGATCTTTGGTACGCAAGGATGGAGATTTTAGGCCGAGGCCTAGTCTTACAATCTGCCCTTGTCATGCATACATTATTTCAACACATATTCATACCGACAATTCAATATAGCAACACTGTAATGTAATTCTGCAACAACATGCAGACTATTCATAAACGCACTGACGACATGGTGGGTAATCAAACGAAAGGAACCAAAAACAAAGAAACAAAGAAAACAGAATGAGAGAGGTAGGTGGGGGAGGGAGAGAGAAATGGGAGATAGAGTGGGAGTGGGGACGAGCAGTTTAATGGAGTAGGTTACATGTTTAGACGGTGCATTCAAAGTACGGTTTAAAGAAGACTTGGCTGATGGACGTCAATGATTTTCATCAACAATTTGTTGAGACACAAAATGTTTATGTAAATGTTTCTTGAAAAGTTTCTAACGTATTCGTGACTTGGTGAAAGTGAGTTCCAGATACATGGTCCAGAGTAAGCCAGTCTGCTTTTGTATTGATCAATACGTGGGTAGGTGAGAAGGATTTTTTTTTCGGGCCAGAAGAGCTGTTCAATCTTGTAAAATGAGCATTGATGTTGCATAACATAGTATCTGTTGAAATCGTAAACATAAATGATGCCTTGTTGAATTCCAACTGCTTACTCAGAGGTAGTATTTCCAGTGCTTTAAGTTTTTCGTCTGTTGTTAGAAATAGGCTAGAAGAGTAGCTTTGCTGCACGTCTATGGAGAGAACTCAGCCTTTTTTTGTGGACATCATTATTCTCGTCCAATATTACTGAAGCGTAATTGATATGTGATATTATGTGAGAGCTGAAGAAAAGTTTTAAGCGCGGTATTGCTGACATAGCGCTTTGAGATAACAGGAATTATTTTTAGATGATCTTGCACAGATTATTGAGATGAGATTGCCATTCCAATTCTTTATCCATCGTTTTCCCTAAAACACCATGCTCATCTGCCTGTTCAATAGGAGTGCCATTCCACTGAAGTGTTAGGCAAAGAGGAGTTCATTGGTGCTTTTGGCGGGTGGCTATAATCACAAATTTGGTTTTGGCCGGGTGTATGATAATTGAGTTTGAATTACACCAGTCTGATACCAGAGAGAGAGAGAGAGAGAGAGAGAGAGAGGAGAGAGAGAGAGGAGAGAGAGAGAGAGAGTCCCCAGGAGTGTGTGCTAGCGCGTCCTCGTGTACTAATGAACGCGCATGTGGATGTGTGTGTGTCCGTGTGAACACGTGCATATATGGCACGCACACGAACACCTACATATGACAACTTGAGAACAGTAAGTGGAAGGTCATATCTGAGCAATGTGTCAGCTCATACGACGTTCATTCCAAAAAAAAAAAAAAAAGTAACAAAACAGACTCAATGATGCAGTAACAAAAAAACATAATCAAACATATAAAACGATGATATGAAATTTTCAAACAGAACACGTCTAATGAAACAGAAATCCGTTGACTTATGTCATTGAAGGGGGGAGGGGGGGAGGGTGGATGAAGAGAGACCCAAATCCCGAACAATTAATCAAACCAAGGGACGTCACTAGGTCAAAATTCCTCCTCACCGGCCAAGCGAGGCGCGCTGTCCGAGGCAGGGGAGGTAAACGGTCGGCTGCGGTCGTACCAGGCCGAGTCTCTGAAGTCGCTGCGCGCCTTGCGTGCCTCTTTGCCGCTTATCATGTGGCCCTCGCTGTTGTCGCTGTCCATGCTGACTGAGCGGTTGTCCGCGGAGTACAGGGCCCCGTGGGGCACACTCCACTGCCCCATCGTCGGCAGCTTGCTGGCGAAAATGCTGCCCGACCTGAAACAGGGGGAATACTGGCCACACTGAAACAGGGGGAAATACTGGCCACATTGAAACGGGGAGAATACTGGCCACACTGAAACAGGGGGGAAATACTGGCCACATTGAAACAGGGGGAAATACTGGCCACACTGAAACAGGGGGAAATACTGGCCACATTGAAACAGGGGAATACTGGCCACACTGAAACAGGGGGAAATGCTGGCCACACTGAAACAGGGGGTAATACAGGCCACATTGAAACCGTGGGAAATGCTGGCCATATAGAAACAGGGGGAAATACAGGCCACATTGAAAAAGGGGAAACAGTGGCCACATTGAAACAGGGGAAATACAGGTCACACTGAAACCGTGGGAAATGCTGGCCACACTGAAACATGAAGAAATAGTAGCCACACTGAAACCGTGAGAAATACTGGCCACACTGAAACATGGGGAAATACAGGCCACATTGAAACAGGGGAAACAGTGGCCACATTGAAACAGGGGGAAATACTGGCTACACTGAAACAGGGGAAACAGTGGCCATATTGAAACAGGGGGAAATACAGGCTACATTGAAACAGGGGAAATACTGGCCACACTAAAACAGGGGAAAATTCTGATCAAACTAAAACAGGTGGAATTATTGGATGACCTGAAACACGGGAAATGCTGGCCACATTGAAACAGGGGAAAATACTGGCCGTAATGAAACAGGGGAAAATACTGGCCACATTGAAACAGGGAAAAACACTGGCCACATTGAAACAGGGAAAAACACTGGCCACATTGAAAATGTGGGAAATACTGGCCACACTGAAACAGGGGAAAATACTGGTCGAACTAAAACAGGTGGAATTACTGGATGACCTGAAACAGGGGGGATATACTGATCGACCTGAAACACAGGGAATACCGGCCGACCTGAAAGAGGGGGGATATACTGATGGACCTGAAACACAGCGAATAAACTGGCCAACCACAAATAAGGGGGATCTGCTGGCCAGTCCGAGAAGGACATGCTGGACAACCCAGAGAAAAAGAGAATGGCCAGTGTTTTCCTTTTGGTAACACGTAACTGGCCGTTTTTTCCCCCTTTGGTGAATTATCAATGGCCAGTAGTTTCCCTTTGCATACGGAACTTGTGAACAGCAAACGTTTTAACCGTTAGGTAACCTGTAGACAGCCGTATCAAACAGTGGAAAATACTGACTGGCCATTAGGGTACATGTGAAAATACTGACTGGCCATTAGGGTACATGTGAACATACTGACTGGCCATTAAGGTACATGTGAACATACTGACTGGCCATTAGGGTACATGTGAAAATACTGACTGGCCGTTAGGGTACATGTGAACATACTGACTTGCCGTTAGGGTACATGTGAAAATACTGACTGGCCGTTAGGGTACATGTGAAAATACTGACTGGCCGTTAGGGTACATGTGAACATACTGACTGGCCATTAGGGTACATGTGAAAATACTGACTGGCCGTTAGGGTACATGTGAAAATACTGACTGGCCGTTAGGGTACATGTGAACATACTGACTGGCCATTAGGGTACATGTGAACATACTGACTGGTCATTAGGGTACATGTGAAAATACTGACTGGCCATTAGGGTACATGTGAACATACTGACTGGCCATTAGGGTACATGTGAACATACTGACTGGCCATTAGGGTACATGTGAAAATACTGACTGGCCATTAAGGTACATGTGAACATACTGACTGGCCATTAGGGTACATGTGAAAATACTGACTGGCCATTAAGGTACATGTGAAAATATTGACTGGCCTTTGTGAAACATTGCAAACACTAACTAAAAGTTGTACAACACGATTAAACATACTAAACGGCCGCCGTGAAACACGTGAAATACGGACTGGCCGTTGTGAAGCAGGGCAAGTATTGTCTGGCCATTGTGAAATGCAGGAAATACTCACTGGCCGTTATGGAACATGTAAAAATACTGACTGGCCGCTATGGAACATACATGTGAAAATACTGACTGGCCGTTAGGGTACATGTGGAAATACTGACTGGCCGTTAGGGTACATGTGAAAATACTGACTGGCCGTTAGGGTACATGTGAACATACTGACTGGCCGTTAGGGTACATGTGAAAATACTGACTGGCCGTTAGGGTACATGTGAAAATACTGACTGGCCGTTATCGGACATGTGGAAATACTGACTGGCCGTTATGGGACATGTGGAAATACTGACTGGCCGTTATGGAACATACATGTGAAAATACTGACTGGCCGTTAGGGTACATGTGAAAATACTGACTGGCCGTTATAGAACATACATGTGGAAATACTGACTGGCCGTTATGGAACATACATGTGGAAATACTGACTGGCCGTTATGGAACATACATGTGAAAATACTGACTGGCCGTTAGGGTACATGTGAAAATACTGACTGGCCGTTATAGAACATACATGTGGAAATACTGACTGGCCGTTATGGAACATACATGTGGAAATACTGACTGACTCTCTCTCTCTCTCTCTCTCTCTCTCCTCTCTCTCTCTCTCTCTCTCGCTCGCTCGCTCTGCACTTACCGGTCGGAGTCAGCGTCGGCGCTGGAGTGGCTGTGACGTCTTCTGATGACGATGTAGATGAGGACGGCGATGGCGAGGACGGCCAGGAAGGCCAGAGGGATGCCCACCCCCAGCCCGATGATCAGAGCCATGTCCTCCTCCTCCTCATCTGGACTCGATCTGACCCACAACAAACCACCACGGACAGTGCACACACCCCGACACCAAGGCAGATGGACGGACAGGTAGACAGACAGAAAGAAAGAATCCTAGGCAGGCAGATAGGGTGACAGACAGACAGACAGACTGACAGATAGACAGACAGATCAAGCAGACTGACAGACAAAAAGAAAGAAAGAAAATAAAAACAGAAGAAAAAAAGAAAAACGGAAAGAAAGAACGAGAGAGAGAGAGAGAGAGAGAGAGAGAGAGAGAGAGAGAGGAGAGAGAGAGAGACAGACAGACAGACAGACAGACAGAAAGAAAAAATAAAAACAGAAGAAAAAAAGAAAAACGGAAAGAAAGAACGAAAGAAAGGAGAGAGAGAGACAGAGACAGACAGAGACAGACAGAGAGGAGGAGGAGGAAAAGCAGTAGCAACAAGAAGAGAGAGGTGAGGTTGAATAGAAAATGACTGAGAGGGGAAAGAGAAAAAGAAAAATAATGAAGAGGTGAAAAAAAAGTAGTAGTGGTAGTAGTAGTGGTGGTGGTGGTGGCATGGATGACACGTTACACATAGCATGCACCCTGCGTAAGACATGGAAAAATGAAGGAAGTAAGGAAAATGAGTGAACGATATTGAACGATATGGACTGGATGACACGGGAAACGACTGAATGAAGCGCCAGCTGGCAGCTCTTCAGTCGGCACTACCCAGGTAGGCAGCCCGTTGTGTAAACGAGTGTAGATTGTAAAGCGCTTAGAGCTTGGTCTCTAGCCGTGAATAGGCGCTATATAAGTATTCATTACAATAATAATAATAACGATAATAATAATGATAATAATAATAATAATAATAATAATAATAATAATAATAACAGCAATAACAATAATACTGGTCGTGGTGGTGCTGCTGCTGGTAGTAGTACTAGTAGTAGTAGTAGTAGTAGTAGTAGTAGTAGTAGCAGCAGCAGCAGCAGCAGCACCTGCAGCAGTACTAGCAGTAGCGGTAGTTGTTGTAGTAGTAGCAATATAAGTATCTTTTATCATCATCATCAGCAGCAGCAGCAGCAGCAGTAGCAACAGCAGGAGCAGACCTTGTGGTAAAGGCAGTAGCATTGGTAGCAGTAGCAGTAGTAGTAATACGAGGGGGGAAAAAGACAGACGGATAGGAAGACGAGGAGAAAGAGAAGAAATCGGAAGAGGAAGAAGAAGAGAAGGAAAACAGAAGAAGAAGGAGGGGAAGGGGTGGGGGGGGGGGGGGGGGGGGGAGGGGGGAATGTGGAGAGAGAGAGGAGGAGGAGGAGGAGAGAGGAGGAGGAGAGAAGGGACAGCAGCAGAAGAGGGATGAGAGGAGGTAGGAGGAAACAGAGGAGGAAGAGAAGGAGAGAGAGGAGAAGGGACAGCAGCAGAAGAGGGATGAGAGGAGGTAGGAGGAAACAGAGGGGAGAGAAGGAGGAAAGACAGGAGAAGGAGGAGGAGGAGGAGGAGGGGGGGGGGGGGAAGAGAACGAGGAGAAGCAGGAGACAGACACACACACACACACACACACACACACACACACACACACCACACCCCACACACACACACACACACCACGCCAACAAGCATGCGCGCGCGCGCACACACACAACACACACACACACACACACACACACACACACACACACACACACACACTCACAAACACTCACACACACACACTCACACACACACACTCACACACTCACACTGACCGACATTCAGGAAGTCCAGTGGTCGTGTTCACAGAACAGGGGTGACTACTGTTGCAGGGGCTGATGGCGGTCAACACGTCACACTCCGAGCTATCCGACGTCACTGAAACATGTGTACACAACAACACTTCCTTTCAATTGTCATTCTCAGCAAATTTCAAACAACCTGCCACCTCCATCATGATGATAATAATCGTCCTCATCAATAATCGATACTGTGACCAGTCGTCAC
>CM031620.1:2106726-2116726 GCA_018398815.1 Conus ventricosus | reverse complement strand
TCGGGCATCATCCGTGACCCATAATGAACATACTTACAAATTTTCACAAAGATCGGCCCAGTAGGTTTGTCTGGAGCGAGTGGAACACATTTTGACGACGGACGGACGGACACACACACACACACACACACACACACACACACACACACACACACACACACACACACACAGCATTTCTTCGTTCCCATTCTAAAATACTCCTGTTCTATAAGAACTGGGAGTACAAAAAGTACCAAACGGACACACTGATCTTCGACAAATACGTTTTCTAAGGTCGCGTGCGATCAGGGGAGATTCTTCTGTTGTGCATTTTAAGACACGTTTGTCCAAAATTCACTTGTCTGTTCTGATCGATTCTCCCGTCGTGTCCGACGGATGAGTAGGCAGGCAGGTCATCTGCTGATGTGGGTCCTCGTGTGGGAATGAAGACCCATTCCTGAGGCACAAGGTCGTCCACAGACGCTGCATGGAATGGAGTCCTGCTGTGACGGGACAAACCAGGGCTGTGACGGGACATAGCAGGGCTGTGACGGGACATACCAGGGATGTGATGGGACATACCAGGGCTGTGACGGGACATACCAGGGCTGTGACGGGACATACCAGGGTTGTGACGGGACATACCAGGGCTGTGACGGGACATACCAGGGATGTGACGGGACATACCAGGGCTGTGACGGGACACACCAGGGCTGTGACGGGACATACCAGGGCTGTGACGGGACATACCAGAGCCGTGAAGGGATATACCAGGGCTGTCACTGGACATACCAGGGCTGTGACGGGACATACCAGGGATGTGACGGGACGTACCAGGGCTGTGACGGGACATACCAGGGATGTGACGGGACATACCAGGGCTGTGACGACACGTACCTGGGGTGGCTGTGTTCGGGATGCAGCATTGAGCAGTGTGGGATGATGCTAAGGAGGGAAGGGGGGGGGGGCGGAAAAGTCAGGAATAGCGTCGAAAGGTAAAATGCCGGCACTTGCTTCTCATGGCACATCCGTTCAGCACTCCGGATCTCCCAAAGTATGGACTCGCACCAGCCGCCGTGGCGAAGTGGTCAGCGTCCCTGGACTCCCAGCTGGGAGGTCGTGGGTTCGATTCCCATCCAAGCCGTTCATTTGAGGGATGTTTCTGCCCCAACCGGCTCCTGCCAGAGTTGAGTTTGCTAGCGGCTCAGATGGGAAGACTGCGACCACACAGTCAAGTTTCATCCATTTGAATGGATGCGTCTCTGAGCGTGTTGCTTAAATTTCCTGCAGGTTCTGTATCTCTCGAGTCTGGTTGACGACGGGATATGCTATGAAAGTAAGAGTACAGCCCTGTCATGCCAGTCTCACATCAGAATGGAAATCCGTAGCATTATCTTCACCACCCTCATCGATCAGCATAAAAACAAAATCCTCAAATTCTGCAGCCCTAACGCCCTGCTCTCATGGTGACCGAAGTTTTGATGACCTCTCCACGTCTATGGGCGTGGTTTCATTTTGCCGGGGTCACCGGTATTGGTAAATTCATGGGGGCTGTCGCTGGATGGACATGGAGGTGCTCTCTGGAGAACATCCATGCCGGCTCCGCGACTAAAGAATTATTGTCGTCAGAGCCGGGCCGGGTTGTGGCTGTGGACGAGGAGTCGGGATGAGCGGCATGGGTGCAATGCCACCGAGGTGGCACTGAAATTTGGGGGACACACACACACACACACACACACACACACACACACACAGAGGACTTGCACGACAACCCCACCTCCCGCAAACAAACAAACAAACAAACAAACCAAACCAAACCAGACAAACAAACAACGCCCACCCCCTCCCCCCACCCCCTCACGGTCCATATATCAGGAGGACACCCAACTCACCGCCTCTTCCAGCGCGATGTACTCCGCCGAGGTGGGGACCAACAGGTTGGACGTGAAGTTCATGTTCAGGGTCAGCTGGACCGAGTAGTCGGAGAAGGCCGCTGCAACCAGGAACACAGCCAGCCAATGATACAGTCCGTACACACACACGGACACTGTCCACACAGACACACACAATGACACAGTCCGCACAGACACACACAATGACACAGTTCACACAGACACACACTAACAGTCCACACAGACACACACAATGACACAGTCCGCACAGACACACACATGACACAGTCCACACAGACACACACTGACACAGTCCACACAGACACACACAATGACACAGTCCACACACACACACAATGACACAGTCCACACACACACACACAATGACACAGTCCACACACACACACAATGACACAGTCCACACACACACACACAATGACACAGTCCACACACACACACAATGACAGTCCACACACACACACACACAATGACACAGTCCACACACACACACACAATGACACAGTCCACACACACACAATGACAGTCCACACACACACACACAATGACACAGTCCACACACACACACACAATGACAGTCCACACACACACACACACACTGGGATATGTCCCTGATCTGACCAGGACATGTGGCACGATACAAACAACAACAAGAAGAAATATAAACAAAACCGCAAAACAAAACAATCCCCCCCCCCCCCCAGATATTTGTACAGAACTGACACCCTAATGGACACAGACTACGTCATGAATCTGGCCGACCATGGACGTCACGACGTCTCGCATTGTGAACGCCACCAGACAACATGCGGTCATAGACGTGACAGGTCAAATGACATGTCGCCGATGTGACAGGTCACATGACATGTCGCCGATGTGACAGGTCACATGACATGTCGCCGATGTGACAGGTCACATGACATGTCGCCGATGTGACAGGTCACATGACATGTCGCCGATATGATGTGACAGGTCACATGACATGTCGCCGATGTGATGTGACAGGTCAAACGACATGTCGCCAATGCGACTAGTGACATATAAAGGTTCAGGGTGAAGTATGCAGCCCCATCGCCCGATGGTTCGTAGTGGCAGTGAACTGTTTGAGGATCACTGTATCTGAGGCACAGCATGATGGATGGTGCTGCCCATCTTTTTCCTTCCCTTCCGCCGCCTTAACTTTTCCCTGGACCTGAATCGAGACCCGTTCACTGCTGGATTTTCAGGTCGTAAATATGTGATATCACGTCGTAAAAATCCGATCCCGCGAAAGATTCGAACTCGCGACCATAAGCTCCGCAGACAAAGGGTCTGGCCACCTAATCACAGGCCCCTCTGTCAGAAACGTCATTATATCAAAAATGTGAACGACCCTATAACAAATGCAACAATGCCATACAGTTCACTGACTGCTGAAGACATCAATGTGTGGATTTAACAGATTAAATAGCATCACCACAGATATACTTAGTTCATATCGTCTAATATCACATATGTGAAAAGACGTAAAACTGAAGTATTACTACTACTTAGTTCATAGGTGTAGCTGACAAAAGATGATGTCAAAAATGGGACTGATGATTCAGCGGACAATGATGTCACCGACTTGACCAACATTGAAACAGACATAATCATGTCACAGCGCGTGACTGACGACGTCACGGACACAGTCACGTCATTCATGACTGACAATGCTAAAGACATAATTATACTGAACAACATTAAAAACGCACCGTTTTGATTTGCCGATTTCCCATTTGGAAAAAAATGTGTATTTGGATTTGGTATATTAACACAATTTTTAAGGGACACAGATTCACACTGCCTCGGTTTCTCCGCGCTTGCCAACGTTCGTGTGACGCCCACGTGCAACTCGCCCAAAACACTTTTTTTGCCACTGGGGCCGAGACTGAACGTAGCTCATCTGTTTCTTTGTCTCAAATGGTGAGTTTGAAGTCATGCCGACTGGAAAACGGTATCAGTTGTCATTCGACCAGGCGAAGTTGTCCGAAAACAATGCCGCGACTGTCTATGCAAGAACGCGAGCGAGCCATTGGAATGTTGATAGTCGGCATGTCATCGAGAGAGACAGCCAGACAACTGAACTGCAGTCACTCTACAATTGTAAGGCTATCACAACGTTTGGCAGCAACTGGTTCCACCACTGATCGGCGCCGAACGGGCCAACCTCGTGTTACCACACCAGCGCAAGATCGATACATTCGACAGCTTCATCTTCGTAATCGATTCCTTACAGCAGCAGAAACATGTCGCCAGGTGGTTGGTCGACGGGGTCCAGTGTCTGAACAAACCGTTCGACGTCGATTGCAAGAATCAGGGCTCAATGCAAGACGCCCTCATGTTGGCCCAGTCCTCACCCGTAGACACCGTCAGCAACGCCTGCAGTGGGCCAACCAGCATCTGCCATGGACACGACGTCAGTGGAGAGCTGTGCTGTTCTCTGACGAAAGTCGCTTCGCGTTATCTCATGCTGACGGGAGAATGAGAGTCTGGAGGCGTGTCGGGGAACGCTACGCCAACTGATGCGTGTTTGAAGCCGATAGATGGGGAGGGGGCAGTCTGATGGTTTGGGGGGCATTCAGTCATGACTACCGGACACCTCTGTACTTTTTTGACAACCATGTGAATGCCAACACGTACCAGCAGGTGCTGCAGAACCACGTCATCCCACTGTTTGGCCAGCACCCGGAGCTGCAGTTCTTCCAGCATGATAATGCACGACCCCACACCGCAAGAGCCACCGCTGCGTTTCTCCAGGCGAACAACATTGCCGTGTTGCCCTGGCCATCTCTGTCCCCTGACATGGCTCCCATTGAACACGTCTGGGATGAGCTGGGGCGTCTTGTGGCCCGTGGAAGACGTCCACAGACTCTCGATCATTTGAGGCGCGCACTGACCTAGGAGTGGGATGGACTGCCACAGGCGTTCTTGCACAACCTTGTCTACTCCATGAGGAGGCGCTGCCAAGCGTGCATCGGGGCAAATGGCGGACACACTCGGTATTAGAGCTCGCGGACGGACATGCTCGTCGTGGTGTACTTTTTGACAGGGACCCTAGTGAAGTCACCAGCTAATTTCAGATGAATTCGGCCATTCTTGTCAAGAACAGACATTTTGTTTAATTGAAAAATGGATGCGTAATCAAATATGCTTACTTTCATTAAATAATTCTGTACTACCAACGTTGTCTGGGTCTTTTGGCAAGCGGTGCGTTTTTAATGTTGTTCAGTATACATCATGGGCGTGATTGAGGGTCTTACAGATCCATGTCAAAAGATGAATGTCATTAACACCAGCAGGAAACACGTTAATACCGTGACGCGGGCACACAAACGCACGCGCGCGCGCACGCACGCGCGCGCGCACACGCGCACACACACACACACACACACACACACACACACACACACAACACACGCACGCACAGAGAGAGAGAGAGAGAGAGAGAGAGAGAGAGACAGACAGACAGACAGACAGACAGACAGACCGACAGGCAGACTGACAGACCGACAGACAATCAGTCAGACAGACAGACAGAATCTGGAAGACACAAGCACAGCACAACATGCAAGAAGAGACGGACTGCGAAAGTCGTAGACAGACATCGCCACATCATCCTGGGACAACTCAGCAACAAACAGAAAAACCTCCATTGGTCCCCTGACAGGTTTCACGTGCATGGGGCGCACACACACACAGAGCGAAGGCCGGAACCTGCGTGCACTGACCTTGACAGGCACCGGAGACGTTGGAGTAGCCCGTGGAGCAGACACACTCGTAGGAACCGTCCGTGTTGACGCAGCGCTCGCCCATGCCAGAGCAGAGGCTCCGGCTCAGGCACTCGTTCTGATCTGAACACCACCACCAAAGACGCCGAGGACATTAAGACCATGAGAGAGAGAGAGAGAGAGAGAGAGAGAGAGAGAGAGAGAGAGAGAGAGAACGGAAAAGAGCGAAGGAAGGAAGGGAAAAGAAGGAAAAATGAATGGAAGGACGGCACTAAACGACGAACAGAAACAACGGGAGAAAGAAGGACAGAACAGAAAGGAACGAAGAAAGGAAGGGAAAGGTGAGGGTGAATATGAAGAACAGAAAGGAAGAAGAAAAAGAAGTTAAGCACAGAAAGAAACAGGAAAAGGAACGCGGAAAGACAGGAACGAAAGAATGGAAAGACAGAAAAGAGAAAAAAAGAAAGAAAGAAAGAAAAGGACAGAGAAACCAAATAAGGAAAAAGACACACAAAAGAAGGATCGGAATTTGGGAACAAAGAAAGGAAAGCAGCATCGAAAAGAACAATAGAAGGAACAAAGGAAAGAAAGAAAAAAGGAAGGAAAGGACAATTAAAGGAATAAAAATGAACAAGCCAAAACAAAAAATGAAGAGGGGAAAAAAGAGGGGACAAAGGAAAGACAAAGAAAAAAAGGAACAAAGCAAAGAGAAGAACAAAGAAAGGGAAAAGCTGAAAAGAAGGATAGGATGGACAGAAAGTGAAGGACACACAAGAAACGAACTAAAGAAGGAAAGAAAGAAGACATTCGCATAAAATCAACCGTTCATCCGTCCCCTCTCATTAACATCCCACGTTGTTTAGACTATGGTGTGTGCGAGTGTTGTACATATAGTGATTGTGTGTGTGTGTGTGTGTGTGGTGTGTGTGTGTGTGTGTGCGTGCGTGTGTGTGGTGTGCGTGCGTGCGTGGGTGCGTGCGTGCGTGCGTGCGTGTGTGTGTGTGCTTGCGTGCGTGTGTGTGCGTTCGTCGTGGGCGCACGCGTGCTAGCGAGCATGCGCAAAGGTGTAAACGAGGGACAGCGATGGGAGGGGAGGGGGGAGGGGGGTCAGAAGGAAATTCTGGGCCAGATATACCTGTGCAGTTGTCTCCGGGGCTGGGTCTCTCATAGCCGGTGACACAGTCACAGAAATGTCCCCCCTCCACATTGCGACACGTCTCGTGCAGCTCCGCCCGACACGGGTCCGTGGCGGGCATGCACTCGTCCACGTCGAGTGTACAATTCTCTCCCTTCCATTCCGGCTTGCACGTGCAGGTGCCGTTGATGTCGTCGCAATCCGCCGTGTTGGCACGCTCGCACGGACAGTCCTGGCTGCACGCCAAGCCGAAGTGCACAGCGTCGCAGGCTGCGAAGAAAGGAAAGAGAAACAACTAGGTAAACTGACTGGAAGCGGAATGTGAATGGTTGGAGTTTGGGGCACCAACTGGGGGAACTGACTGGAAGCGGAATGTGAATGGTTGGAGTTTGGGGCACCAACTGGGGGAACTGACTGGAAGCGGAATGTGAATGGTTGGAGTTTGGGGCACCAACTGGGGGAACTGACGGGAAGCGGAATGTGAAGGGTTTGGGCGTTTGGGGCACCAACTGGGGGAACTGACTGGAAGCGGAATGTGAATGGTTGGAGTTTGGGGCACCAACTGGGGAACTGACTGGAAGCGGAATGTGAATGGTTGGCGTTTGGGGCACCAACTGGGGGAACTGACTGGAAGCGGAATGTGAATGGTTGGCGTTTGGGGGCACCAACTGGGGGAACTGACTGGAAGCGGAATGTGAATGGTTGGAGTTTGGGGCACCAACTGGGGGAACTGACTGGAAGCGGAATGTGAATGGTTGGAGTTTGGGGCACCAACTGGGGGAACTGACTGGAAGCGGAATGTGAATGGTTGGCGTTTGGGGCACCAACTGGGGGAACTGACTGGAAGCGGAATATGAATGGTTGGCGTTTGGGGCACCAACTGGGGGAACTGACTGGAAGCGGAATGTGAATGGTTGGAGTTTGGGGCACCAACTGGGGGAACTGACTGGAAGCGGAATGTGAATGGTTGGCGTTTTGGGGCACCAACTGGGGAACTGACTGGAAGCGAATGTGAATGGTTGGAGTTTGGGGCACCAACTGGGGGAACTGACTGGAAGCGGAATGTGAATGGTTGGAGTTTGGGGCACCAACTGGGGGAACTGACTGGAAGCGGAATGTGAATGGTTGGCGTTGGGGCACCAACTGGGGGAACTGACTGGAAGCGGAATGTGAATGGTTGGCGTTTGGGGCACCAACTGGGAGAACTGACTGGAAGCGGAATGTGAATGGTTGGAGTTTGGGGCACCAACTGGGGGAACTGACTGGAAGCGGAATGTGAATGGTTGGAGTTTAGGGCACCAACTGGGGAACTGACTGGAAGCGGAATGTGAATGGTTGGAGTTTGGGGCACCAACTGGGGGAACTGACTGGAAGCGGAATGTGAATGGTTGGAGTTTGGGGCACCAACTGGGGGAACTGACTGGAAGCGGAATGTGAATGGTTGGAGTTTGGGGCACCAACTGGGGAACTGACTGGAAGCGGAATGTGAATGGTTGGCGTTTGGGGCACCAACTGTGGGAACTGACTGAAAGCGGAATGTGAATGGTTGGCGTTTGGGGCACCAACTGGGGGAACTGACTGGAAGGGGAATGTGAATGGTTGGAGTTTGGGGCACCAACTGGGGGAACTGACTGGAAGCGGAATGTGAATGGTTGGCGTTTGGGGCACCAACTGGGGAACTGACTGGAAGCGGAATGTGAATGGTTGGAGTTTGGGGCACCAACTGGGGGAACTGACTGGAAGCGGAATGTGAATGGTTGGCGTTTGGGGCACCAACTGGGGAACTGACTGGAAGCGGAATGTGAATGGTTGGAGTTTGGGGCACCAACTGGGGGAACTGACTGGAAGCGGAATGTGAATGGTTGGCGTTTGGGGCACCAACTGGGGGAACTGACTGGAAGCGGATGTGAATGGTTGGAGTTTGGGCACCAACTGGGGGAACTGACTGGAAGCGGAATGTGAATGGTTGGAGTTTGGGGCACCAACTGGGGGAACTGACTGGAAGCGGAATGTGAATGGTTGGCGTTTGGGGCACCAACTGGGGGAACTGACTGGAAGCGGAATGTGAATGGTTGGAGTTTGGGGCACCAACTGGGGAACTGACTGGAAGCGGAATGTGAATGGTTGGCGTTTGGGGCACCAACTGGGGGAACTGACTGGAAGCGGAATGTGAATGGTTGGAGTTTGGGGCACCAACTGGGGGAACTGACTGGAAGCGGAATGTGAATGGTTGGAGTTTGGGGCACCAACTGGGGAACTGACTGGAAGCGGAATGTGAATGGTTGGCGTTTGGGGCACCAACTGGGGGAACTGACTGGAAGCGGAATGTGAATGGTTGGAGTTTGGGGCACCAACTGGGGGAACTGACTGGAAGCGGAATGTGAATGGTTGGAGTTTGGGCACCAACTGGGGGAACTGACTGGAAGCGGAATGTGAATGGTTGGAGTTTGGGGCACCAACTGGGGAACTGACTGGAAGCGGAATGTGAATGGTTGGCGTTTGGGGCACCAACTGGGGGAACTGACTGGAAGCGGAATGTGAATGGTTGGAGTTTGGGGCACCAACTGGGGGAACTGACTGGAAGCGGAATGTGAATGGTTGGCGTTTGGGCACCAACTGGGGGAACTGACTGGAAGCGGAATGTGAATGGTTGGCGTTTGGGGCACCAACTGGGGGAACTGACTGGAAGCGGAATGTGAATGGTTGGAGTTTGGGGCACCAACTGGGGAACTGACTGGAAGCGGAATGTGAATGGTTGGAGTTTGGGGCACCAACTGGGCGAACTGACTGGAAGCGGAATGTGAATGGTTGGAGTTTGGGGCACCAACTGGGGAAAGGAATTGTCTCGTTCGTTTCTCTTCCACATGACTGATTTTGATGAAACTGCATACGTAATTTATAATTAATAGTTCGTCTGTTTTTCTCCCCCTTCCTTTGCACACATTTGACAAAACTGATCCTGCGAAAGTCGTTCAAAACTCTTTTCCATTTCGAAATGTGGAAAGATTTTCGTTACACACACACACACGCGCGCGCACACACGCACGCACGCACGCACCCACACACACACACACACACACACACTTATCTGTTGCGAACAACAGCTTTGTCGTCGATTGACTGCTTCTAAGGGCATCGAATCATACGTTTCCCGGCCATGCTCCCAAATACATCCTGCGGCCCAAAAAGTTCCTAGTATTTGACAGAAATGCTTGTATAGAAAAGGA
>CM031620.1:2099226-2101726 GCA_018398815.1 Conus ventricosus | reverse complement strand
AGACATCGATGTCAGCTTGAGAGACAGAAATTCGAACGTCAGATTAAAAAACAAAAACCGAATGTCAGATTCAAAAACAAAAACCGAATGTCAGATTAAAAAAACAACAACAACCGAATGTCAGATTAAAAAACAAAAACCGAATGTCAGATTAAAAAACAAAAATTCGAATGTCAGATTAAAAGACAAAAATTCGAATGTCAGATTAAAAGACAAAAATTCGAATGTCAGATTAAAAGACAAAAATTCACATGTCAGCTCAGGAGACAGAAATTCGAATGTCAGCTCAAGAGACAGAAATTCACATGTCAGCTCAGGAGACAGAAATTCACATGTCAGCTCAGGAGACAGAAATCCACGTGTCAGCTCAAGAGACAGAAATTCATATGTCAGCTCAAGAGACATAATTTCACATGTCAGCTCAGGAGACAGAAATTCACATGTCAGCTCAAGAGACAGAAATACACATGTCAGCTCAAGAGACAGAAATTCACATGTCAGCTCAAGAGACAGAAATTGACATGTCAGCTCAAGAGACAGAAATCGACATGTCAGCTTAAGAGACAGAAATTCACCTGTAAGCTCAAGAGACAAAAATTCAAATGTCAGCTCAAGTGAAAACATCAAATGGCAGCCCCAAAGACAAAATTTGAATTGTCAGCTCAAGAGATAAACATTCAAATGTCAGCTCAAGAGATAAGAGAGTGAGAGAGAGAGAGAGAGAGAGAGAGAGAGAGAGAGAGAGAGACAGACAGACAGACAGACAGACAGATAACAGACAGACAGACAGACAGACGGACGGACTGATAGAGACAGAGACGCAAACAGAGAGACAGAGACGGGGAAACATACAGAGACAGAGACAGCCACAGAGAGAGAGAGAGAGAGAGAGAGAGAGAGAGAGAGAGAGAGAGAGAGAGAGAAATAACCCCATAGAAACTTCACTTTAAACCAAACACAACGAACGAGAAGAAGGGAAGGAAGACAGCGATGTGGGGTGGGTGGAGCGGAGGGGAGGGGGAGGAGGGGGATGGGAGAATGATGAGGCGCAGATTGGAAAGAGGAAGGAGGAGTGGAGGGTGGGTGGGGGCAGGGGGAGGAGGACTGTGAGGAATAGCAGAGCAGTTACCATAACAGAAGTCGGAGTTGGTGTCGTTGACCTCAAAGCCGGCAGGGCAGAAGCAGACCTGCTGCGAGCTCTTGACCACACAGCCGTGCTGACAGGGATTGAAGCCACACTCCGTTTCCGCTGGTGGACAAAACGACAACAGACGATAAGCCAAGCTCTACCCAGTCTGCGTAACAGTGACGTCATCAGTCTGTCCACCCAGCCAGCCCCCCCCACCCCTACCGCCCCCCCCGCCCCCCCCCCCCCCCCCCCCCCCTCGGCGCCAACCGGGAAAGAAGCGTGAGAGGAACGAAGAGAGAGAGAGAGAGAGAGAGAGAGAGAGAGAGAGAGAGAGACTTTTCATGTAGACGGAAATGTAGACATCGGTTTCCTTTTCAACTCTCCTTGCTTCTCTCCCTATCCGACCCGACCCCCCTTCCTTCTCCCAAACAACTCTCTCTCTCTCTCTCTCTCTCTCTCTCTCTCTTCTCTCTCTCTCCTCCTCTCTCTCTCTCTCTCTCTCCTATCTGTCTCACTCTCTGTCTGTCTGTCTCTCTGGTTTGCTATCAGGTAGTTCTCTTTTCCTCTAGAGAACTGTAATATGCCAATCCTAACTCACTTTCGCCCTCAAACCAGTTTTCGGGCGAAAGTGACCCAGGATTGGCATATTACAGTTCTCTGACAAGTAAGACTTCAAACTATGTTTTCTTAATCATTTTCGCGCATACAGTCATTTTCAATACCATCATTTTTGCAGAGACAGTCACTAAACTAAAACTTGGCTGAGACCCTGTGCGAACACCCCTAATTAGAGGGCTTGGGGTTTGTGGCAGGCAGTACCCTGGACGGATCCTATGACCTGTAATTATGGCGCCATAAGGTATGGCTGGCGTTACCTGGCCGTGTGGCGAATTCCCGCCTGGGGTAAAACAGATATAGACATGTTTCTTACATTCACCTATCATAAGTCAAGATTTAATCATGTGATAGTTAAAAAGACGTCACATCCGCCCAGCACTTAGTGTTGTTGACAACGGGCCTTAAGTTATCTCGTCATTTGGTGTTGTGGTGCTGTGGTGACCGGACGTGTTTCAGTGATAGAGTGTTTTGCTGGTAAAGATTTTGCTTAAACGAAATATTATCTATGTCTCAAGACAGCATTTCTTCAGAATTAGAGAGAGAACTTCTGGAATCGCAAGTTGCTCATCAAAATCTATTAGATTTTTCAACACAGCCATCAACTTTAATTCTACCTGACATGGATCAAGCTTCTACTTTCAACAAGCCTGCAATGTTCCATACCACCCTATCATCAATTGTGACTGAAAAAAAACTTTATTTGCTGAACCAAGCTACTCAAAAAGAAAATTAAAAAACCAAAACCTACAGACT
>CM031620.1:2070542-2099126 GCA_018398815.1 Conus ventricosus | reverse complement strand
GCCTGTAATCCTGATCTGTCTGTACTCTGTAGTCCTGTAATATCTATCTGTGTCCTGTAATCGTTGTCTGTATCTGTGTCCTGTATCTGTTTGTCTGTATCTGTTCCTGTAATCTTTGTATCTGTGGTGGTAACTAACCCCTTTTCTTTCTCATTATGTGTCATTGTAAACAAAGAGAAACCAAGAAAAAAACTAAAACACATGATGTATCAGACCTCTGCATATCAAGTTGTTAAAGGCAAAGAAACCACCAATTAAAACATGTCGCTTCAAGCCCTGCCCACCACAAAAGCCATATCAGGGCTGAAACACCATATGAAACAAAGTGACAGAATTCAAATGCAAAGTTAAAATTCAGCACCATTTATTTCTTGTCATCAAATGACCTGCGAAAAAGAGTGTAACATTTAAGTTCTAAAACACTGATTTCTATAAATAAAAAAAAACACTCAAAATCGACTCGGGGGGAACAACCGGAACAAGGTCTTCAATGTGCTTGCTGTTAAGCGTTTAAGTCTGACATCAATATAGCTCCCTACATTCAATTAGAAATGTCTCTTGCTGAGACATTCATCATATGGTTGCAACGTGGACCTCTTCACATCTGTAAAAGATCAAATGACTTAAAAATGAATGGCCAGTGTGCAACTGGCAAAAAACTGTTTCTTCCTGTGACCACCACAGGTAACCAGGGCCACTCTTAGGTTTGGACAGATCTGGAAATGACTGTTGTCCATCTGTGTATTCCAGTCCTCTTGCCAGTCTCTGACATAATCATTAACCTTTGGTTTCAAATCTGAGTAGGGATACATATGTTGGACAATTTCTTTGTTATGGCATTCCTGGCCAAACGATCCGCCATTTCATTTCCCCAAATGTCAACAAGACTGGAACCCAAGCAAGAACGCAACGCTCTATTCTTTGACAGTAAAGCTTGCTGTTCTGCACGCTAAAGAGGTTGGCGCCAAAGAGGCGTCGGCGATTGCAAGAGTTCGTCGGAAGGATGCGAAGGGTGGGTGCGTGGTACAGGCGCATGACTTTTAGTGCCTTTCCGAAATTGTCACATCAGACTTCTTTTTTTTCAGACTGAAATCTAATCGGTCACTGCAAACAGAATCGTCCGTGGTACCGCAGCTTCGAAAATTTTCGGTATTTCCTGTTTACAACCGGTAAAATACGGGCAATTACCGGTTATCGCGAACCCTGGAAAAGTCTAATAAAATTGCATCTATTTGCTGTCTGTTGTTGAGACAGTTATTATAATCATTGAGAGTTGTTATAAGTTTGAGTCTCACAACTCCTTCGCTGTCTAAAACCATGCTGGGCGTTATTTAAGAAGTCATATTTGTCAAGATGGTCCATTATGCTACTATATATTATGTGTTCAAGTAGTTTTGCTGATATGGATGTAAGAGATACAGTCTATAGTTCTCTGCTTTTGTTTTGTCACCCTTTTTGAATAAGGGAACAATGCTCGCATCTCGCCACTCATCAGGTATTACTCCCTGGTCCAGTGAAGCTTGTATAGTTGGTATACCTCACTCAATTCATTGGCACATAATTTTAAGAGCTGCCAGGAACGCCATCGGGACCAGTAGCTTGTTTTCATTGATGTTGGTCAGTAACTTAAATACTCCTGCTTTGTTTACTTTGATGTTTTGCATTTCAGGGAGTTTATCATCATCCTTAGTCTAACGTTAATTAAAGGTTTGGGATTTGAGAAAACTGAACTACACGCGACAGAACAAACACCAACCTGTGTACAAACTTCATGGACACACTTTGGAATTGTGACCTCAACCTAATACCTTGGGTCACGATCCAAGACGACAAAATGGGGATCCCATATTGAGACGATCACTGCAAAAGCCAGTAAAACCCTCGCTTCCTTCGACGAAACCTCAAAATCGGAAACAAGAAGATGAAAGAAACTGCATACAAAACCCTTGTTCGACCGATTGTTGAGTACGCGTCATGCGTTTGGGACCCCCAACCCAGAAACGAGATCCAGGAGATTGAAAAGATCCAGCATAGAGCACCAGATGGGTCACACACAGCCACAGACCAACAACCATGTAGATGAAATCCTACGCTCTCTGAAGTGGCCCACATTAGAGAAACGAAACAAAATGCAAGACTGGAAATGATGTATAAATTCCACCACAGTCTTGTTGACATCAATTCCAAATACCTGCCTGGGAAATCCCAGACCAGAAGAAGTTCAAGAAAAAAGAACAGCTGCAGCTACGACATCCCACAATGCAGGACAGACAACCGTCAAATGTCATTCTTCCCAAGGACCATCCCAGAGTGGAACTCATTACCAGAGTTGTGTGACGGCGGAGACCCTGACTGCATCAGGTCCAGACTCGCCTCTCATCAATAATACCAACGACAACATCCCAGCCCCCCCACCCCACCCCCCCTCCCTCGCCTCCCTCTGCACCCCCATCCCTCCAACCCCCCCAACCGCCCCCCCCCCCCCCACTTCCTACTCATCACCACTACCTCCTCCCCACCCACCCCTTAAGCTGAAATCAAAATTATGTCTGACAAACACAGCGCAAATCTTCACAAACCCCCAAGTATACGACAGAGTCATCAGCATAATGATGTTGGTCGTGAACAGGAAAGAAGAAGAAAACTGCTTGTTTAGTAAATTTGCTTTCCCTTCAGGTCCTGTATTAGTTATTCTGGTTGTTTCTCAGGTCTGGAATCCCAATGTTGTCCTGTCTCTTACTCCTTATATAAGACCATAATTTCTTGTTTTGATAATCACCTTCTGAAATCATCGAATAACATAATTGGAGTGAGCAAGCCTACATTCTCTCTGATACCTTCTCTTAATCTTCTTCTTCTTCTTCCTAAAATACTGGTTCACTCAAAAACGAGTAGGTCACCAGCGCGCATGTTAAAAAGTAAAATAAAATAACATAAAACAGTGCGACTCAGACTGTTGGCCCCTGGAGCAACTTTGGCAACAAGGGGTCGCACTAGATATTCAAGAAGATAAAAGCAATGGCCAAATTCAGGCCCAGGTAATAGTAAAATAATCAGGGGAAGTAAAAATAGAAAATCGTCAATATCCAGATCTCAAAACTGTCGAATCAATTTGTTTTTTTGAATGAGATTGCATTGTGCAATCTTGATGCACCCGCAGTGAGTTCCACAGCCGTACAGAACTGGGATAAAAAGAATGTAAGTGGCTGTCAATATTTGATGCAGGTATGGTGCTGGGATAAAAAGAATGTAAGGGCTGTCAATATTTGATGCAGTATGGTATAACATTGACCGCCACTCCTGGTGCTACTTTTATTCAATACTAGTTGTTCCATTGAATATCAATTACTTTAGCTCTGCCTTTGAAAAAGGTGTTAAGTTTAATAAAAGCTCTTCTCTCTTGAAGGGTTTCCATTCTAATTTCCTCATGTTCTTCCTAGTATTCCCCTTTTCTCTGATGTGGTTCCCTGTTACGAACCGTGCTGCTCTCTTCTGAATCTTTTTCGAGGTTATCAATGTCCTTTAGATGGTAAGGATCCCAAACTGAGCAACCATATTCCATACTGGTCTAACCAGGTTTGTAGCAGTCGTCTTTAACCTTTTGGGACAGTCATTGATATTCCTGTGTAAGAAGCTAAGATGTTATTTGCTTTCTTACATACTAAATTGTAATGTTCTTTCCATTTTTGGCTGGGCTATAAGCAACATTATCTTATCTCTTATCTTCTTTCCATTTGAGACGACTATCTATAATCATGCCTAAATATTTGCAGCATTAGTTTCTTTAAGAATAGTATTATGGATAGAATAATCTGATCTAATTAGTGAGCGTTTGTTACATATATACGCAACACTTGGCACTTTTGAGGATGAAATTTCATTTTCCCAAGTTCTTTCCCACTCTTGTAAACCGTTTAGATCTTCTTGTAGAATGCGTGTATCATTCTTGCTTCTGATTGTTCTATATACTAAACTGTCATCTGCAAAAAGCCTTATAGTAGTTCCAGGAGAGAGATTTCTACTTATGTCATTTATATAAATTAAGAAAAACAAGGGCCCCAGAACAGTTTCCCTGTGGTACACCCGACAAGACTGGTTTACAATGGGATGACGACCCTTCCACAACAACTTCTGCGTTCTCACAACGAGGAATGATCTAGCCCATTTTAGCAAAGAACCGCCAATGCCAATGTGTTCTAATTTAAGCAGCAGGCCCTCATGGTCAACCTAATCAAAGGCTTTAGAAAAATCTAATAAAAATTGCATCTATTTGCTGTCTGTTGTTAAGACAGTTACTAAAATCATTGAGAGTTGTTATAAGTTGAGTCTCACAACTCCTTCGCTGTCTAAAACCATGCTGGCGTTATTTAAAAAGTCATATTTGTCAAGATGGTCCATTATGCTACTATATATTATGTGTTCAAGTAGTTTAGCTGATATAGATGTAAGAGATACAGGTCTATAGTTCTCTGCTTTTTGTTTTGTCACCCTTTTAAATAAGGGAACAATGCTCGCATCTCGCCACTCATCAGGTATTACTCCCTGGTCCAGTGAAGCTTGGTAAAATAATTGGTATACCTCACTCAATTCATTGGCACATAATTTAAGAGCTTGCCAGGAACGCCATCGGGACCATAGCTTTATTTTCATTGATATTGGTCAGTAACTTAAATACTCCTGCTTTGTTTACTTTGATGTTTTGCATTTCAGGGAGTTTAAATCATCATCCTTTAGTCTAACGTTAATTAAAGGTTTGGGATTTGAGAAAACTGAACAAAACTGCTTGTTTAGTAATTTTCTTTCCCTTCAGGGTCCTGTATTAGGTTATTCTGGTTGTTTCTCAGGTCTGAATCCCAATGTTGTCCTGTCTCTTACTCCTTATGTAAGACCATAATTTCTTGTTTTGATGATCACCTTCCGAAATCATCAAATTTTAACATAATTGGAGTGAGCAAGTCTACATTCTCTCTGACACCTTCTCTTAAAATGTTATACCTAACCAGTAATCTTCTGAATTAGGATGTAGTTCAATTTCTTATAGAAACGATGTTTCCTTCTCAACAAACGTTTAGTTTTAGTAGTAATCCATGGCTGGTGGTTCTTGCTTGAAGTTATTTTAGTAGGTATGTTGTCATCCAAAATAAATTCCAAGTTAGTTTTTATACACTTCCAAAGGTCACTGACATTATCTTTAACACTATGGGACCTCAAAAAAAGAGTGAAATCATGAGTATCCAGGGCTGCGCAACCTTGGCAAATCTGCTTGGTTCCAGAGTCTGATGGACGTTTAGGGGGTTTTCTTCGAAAGGGTTTTGAAAGTTGCTCTCTAAGAGAACTATGTCATGATCACCCAGGCCTGCAATTAATTCCTGATTGCCTAAGCGCCTGGACAATTAGTAAAAAATAAATCCAGGAATGCCTTACCACGAGTTGGTGATTCAACTGACTGTACTAATCCAAGGTCTTTGGGGCATCAAAAAACTGAGTATTAATAATGTTTATACCCAACCAGTAATCATTCAAAATACTCTTTCTTGGGAATGTTAATACTAAACTCACGGGCCGTTTCAAATGAAAACATACATAATTGGAGTGAGCAGTGTCGCGGTCAAATTGTTGCTCAGTCAAATCGGTTGCTGCATACCACTTAGGCAAAAATGACGTCATTTGATGCCACAACACACATCCGGGTGAAATCCGTTGCTGGTATACCAGCCTAGCGAAAAGTGACGTCTTGACGTCATTTGATGTCACAACACACTTATTTTTAGAAAAAAAACCTTCTAGTCCATGATGTATTTCAATTTAAAGTGTATATCTGGAAATTTAATTAAAAAAGAAAACAGTAACGTGTTAGGCTACGTCGTAAGCGCGCAAAACCGCGGTTTAGATCCACCATGGCTGCAGGTGAGGGGAGATTCTTGAAAATAAAACAATACTTGGAGACCAAGGAGAGTGACAGCCGCCATTCATTGGCTGAACTTTGACCCATGAATAAATTATACATCTCATTTCCGGTTTAGCGGTACTTTCGTTTCCTGTGATTTCTGAGACACAACGTGTGCGATTGACAGTGTTGCGATTTTGCTTCCATCTTCAAGTTCTACGTTTTTCACGATTTTTGGCGACATGGCTCATCATCTAGAGGTAAGTAAATTGTGCAAATTGATTGCTGTGGTAAGTTTGCAACTGGCACTGACACCACTGCTGTTATGAACTATTCAAGGATATATTTTCTGCAGAAACTCAGAAGCCTCAATTTAAATGGCAAAGTTTTTGCAAGGATTTTACAGATGTTTCATTGAATCTGTTTAACCTTCTCCTTTAAATTATATGCTGGTATGGAAGCTTGACTGTGAAATGCAAGAATGTGATGAACAAAATCGTGAAGGTCTGCAGCAAGATAGTGAGGTGTGAACAGAACGATCTGAATGTCTTGTATGAACGTAAAGTATTTCGAAAGGCACAGGCAATTGCAAGTGACAGCATCACTGTCTCAGCAGCATTATCAACTTTTACGCTCTGGAAGACAATACAGTACACCAAAATGTAAACTGCTCTGAACAAAAGGAGTTTTAATCCCTGTGTCAATTCACCTTTTAAATCAATGATTCTTTTCATTCTGCTGAGATTGGATCTGTTAATGACTTGCATCTGTATGTGTGTATGCACACGTGCCAGAGTATGCAAGTGTGTGGCCGCACGTGCGCTCCTTTCCCCTTCCCCCTCCCACACCCCTCAAACCTAAGGGATATTTTGTGCTGCATGTAATAATATATGTTCATGTGTGGCGTGGATGAAAGTTTCGCAAAATTGATTTTGGTCGTGAGTTAGGACAATAAATAATTGTGTGTTATATTTGTAGGTATGTGATATGGACAATGAAGTGTAGCTGATTTGTGCTTAATTGGAACTTGGTGTTTTAAGATATAGTTTGTCTCATATATAATCATTTAATCTATATTGTTTTAAGTCATGAGAAATGTAGTATTGTTTTAACTAGCTTTGATGTGTGTGTGTGTGTTGTGTGTGTGTGTGTGTGTGTGTGTGTGGTGTGTGTGTGTGTGTTGTGTATGCAATTGTGCAAATATGGGTACTGATTTCATTGGCTTTGATGTGTGTGTGTGTGTGTTGTGTGTGTGTGTGTGTGTGGTGTGTGTGTGGTGTTGTGAGTGTGTGCGTGTGTGTGTGTGTGGTAGTGTGTGTTTGCGTGCTGTGTGTGTGTGTGTTGTGTGTGTGTGTGTGTGTGTGTGTGTGTGTGTGTGTGTGTGTGTAAGCGTGAGTGAGTATTTTTAATGTTGTTAGCTATTTTTATGAAAGTGTTCATGTGTGTATTAGAACTGACTGTTTTACGATGTTTAATACGAAATCCAGAGGTTGCCACATTTAAATTCTCATCTGAGATAATAAAGTTCATTGGATTGAATTGAATTGAATTGAATGTCATGTAGGAGAGTATGCAATTGTGTGAGCGACTTTGGAAAATCATTCCATGAACGTGACTGTTGAACTGTGTAATAAAAACGTAAGGGTGAAAACAATACTTAAATACATCTGTCTTCTTTTCAGAAATGTTGACAAGGTATGTATACTGAATAGTAGCAACTGTTGTGGTCCAGGTGACGGCTTTTCTGTGTGCGAGACCTACTTTCGCTTTATGCTGCAGTAACCTCTTATTCTTAATTTCTACCTTTTGACTTTTCTAGCTTTTTTTTCA
Source organism: Conus ventricosus (assembly GCA_018398815.1). NCBI lineage: Eukaryota > Metazoa > Mollusca > Gastropoda > Neogastropoda > Conidae > Conus > Conus ventricosus. The sequence goes on along the minus strand of CM031620.1, from coordinate 2,091,409 downwards.
AAAGCGCAATCCCCTTCCAGTCCTGTCTTCTCTATGATGTATGTTCATTTCGGTGTGAATTTCTTTGGTGGTGGGCTTTACATAACTTGATTTTGTGATGTGTGTGTCTGTGCCTTGCGTGATTTACTACATTACTATTTTGGTTGGTTATGGGCTGAGAACTATAGATCTCTCACTGTTTCTCCTGTAGATCTCATATCTGAAAACTATCCTGATTCATATAATCTAATATGATTTACATCCTCACTATCATACTCTCAGGGAATAGGATACCCTCCTCCTCCCTCCCCCCCCCCCCTCCCCTCCTGCTCGAGGTATCCCGATCTTGCTGAAAAAAGCATGCCTCTTATCCCCCCCATGCCCCCCCCCCTCCCACCCCCCCCCCCCCCCCCCCCCACACACACACACACACACCTATCCCTGTTCCCAATTTATTTATTGGGGAGTCACTGAGAGCAAAAAATTCTGATCCGACCACTTGGCCAACCTCAGTCCCAAATGTCTTCCTAAGCTACTGCTTCTTAATTTTGTCTGTCAATCTTACCATGAGGCTTATATCTTGGGGCTTCCCTCACTCCATCTTTGTGTGTGCATTCAAGATCATTATCCAAAATTTGAAAACAAATGCGCTGAGTATTATGTTACTCACTGTGCAGTAGTCTTTTACACTAACCATTAATCTTTAAACATTACTGAAGCTATTCAGTTTGGTGTTGAAGTATGAAAATTGAACAGAATCATTGTGTTATGATGATTTGAATAAATGCAATAATGATCAAGTACTGGTTTCTATCATAATTTGTCCACGTGTCATCATAACTTCCGTTCAAGAATAAAAGTTGGGAAGTATTTGATATAGTGATACTGATAGCATTTTTTTTTAACTTGTATACTACATGTACCAGTACATGTATTTTATCGTTATTTTCATTTTGAGTAATTTAATTGTTGGTTTATAAACCAGACTCCTGAGTCCTTCTACAACGGAACACATGTATGTAAGTTTGCAGTGTTTGCATGATAATTGTTTTGGACAATATACCTTATTTTATCTAATATAACATAACATACAGAAAGCATAACACAGTATTTTTATCTGCATCTCCAGAGAGGCGGTTCGAGAACCCGCACAAGTTCCGGAGGAACAGAGATGGTTTTTCCCACAACTTCGGCAGGCCGAATGGTGCTCCAGTAGGTCACGCAGATCGGCTTCACTCTGACTTCCTGGTAGAGTTCCAGGACCTCATCTGGAATCACCCAGCAAGAGAGGTTCTACCAGGCTACGGTATGAGCACTATGCATTTGTGTTTGTGCATGTATGTGATCTGTCTCTGTTGATTCAGCATAGTTGAATTCGGTTTCAATCGTGTAAAAGACGGTGCAAAGACACCCTGACAAAACAGCAACAAAACCCCAAACAGGCCTGGTACTCATGTACAAGTGGGCTGAGTAAGGAAATGGAATACAAACGTCAAAGTGCCTTTTCCCATGGGTGCATGTGAAAATGACATTGCTACCTGAGGAAAATAATATTTTTAATAATTGTGTTTTTTTACTTACATTTAATGTCCTTACCTGTTGTCATACTTTCATCAAAACTATAGTCTGTCAATTCATGCATTTGTTGTTTGTTGTTATATCATGTGTTTCAGTAATGTCTTTTTTATTTCAGGCTCCCTATTTTGTTTCTATTTATAGAACCAAAAATATTCACCTGATGCGGCCAGTATTAGGACAAAAAGACTAGCCGGGAGGTAGTTGGGGTTGGGGGTGTTATTCTCCCACCTCCCTTGATTTTTTAGAGTAAATTTATGACAGAGCCAACTTTCAGTCCTTGGATTCTTGTCGGGGATAATACATCATAATTGCACATCCTCTTGTCCATGGTCCCCCAATCTTTGAAATTAAATCAAATGCACAGCTCAACCAACCCCCCCCCCCCCCCCCCCGGGCCGGACCTGGGGTGGAAAGAGGGGGGTTACAACTATATTTGAGGGGCCCAGGGGGCTTGCCCCCTGGCGGGGTCAAGGGACATAGCCCCTTTGTGGGGTCAGGGGGCAACACTCCCTGAAGCTGAAGACAACAACGTATCTGAAAAGGCAAAGAAAGCTTCTCCTGGAGCAGTTGGGAGAATCTTGCACAGACATTGGCCTGAAAACAATTGTTTTTCTGCAGAAGTACCATGTCTGACAGATAAGTGCGGCCTCTTGTGAGATCTAGGGACACAACACTATAATTACATGCTGATACAAAATGACAAACTAAAACTAGTAAGAAAAAACATAAAAACAGTTAAACAAAAGTAGAATGATTGTACTTTCAAACTTTGGCTTAGATTTTGATCATGTACCAACCAACACCTACAGGCAATGACTTATGTTTAGATACACTTAATCTTACCCCAAGGAGTTTGCACTTTGTTGCTGTTATCACTAACTCCCCATTCTCTCTCACATATTGCTTTTGACAAATTTCATCATAGGAAGCATGAAATTAATTGACACACTGGAGTTAAAAAGGTTATTACAACAGTGAATATCTACTTTTTGAGGTATAATATAGCAAGTTGAGGGAGAAAGAAAAAAAAAACACACGAACAAAAATTGATAATTACTGTCGAAACACTGATGTTAAAATGAAACACACACACTCACACACAAACACACACACACACACACACACACACACACACACACACACACCACACACACACACTCTCTCTCTCTCTCTCTCTCTCTCCTCATCTCTCTCTCTCTCTCTCTCTCTCTTTTTTTTTTTGGGCGGCAGGAGGGGGATGGTTTCCGGAACCCAGGTAACCCCCCCCCCAAGGTCCGGCCCTGCCCCCCCCCCCCCCCAACCCCAAACACACACACCACCCCGATTCAATCACAGGGAAAATCAGATCTGGCCAGTTGCCCCCCCCCCCCCCTCCCCCACCATCGGTATCTTTCCATACTTCAGTGTCTCAGTGCAGCATTCTGTGCCTGCAAAAGGCAGAACAAGTTAGTGCTATGAAAAATACTTTGGCAGCGTAGATGATCTCTTGATCACCGTAAGATCTCTTTTGTTTGCAGGTAGCACCCCAGACGAGTTGGCCCGTCTGTGTGGGGAGGGTCCGGGCGGATGGCTGTGCTCCAGCCACGCCGTGTGGCTCATGGACAGAATCAACGAGGCGCAGGATACCTCCCTGGCGTTATGCATCTCGGCATCAACACCAGATGAGCTGGCACAGATGATGAGACGGAGAGATCTTAACAACATACAGAGGCCTTGTTCTTGTAGCTAATGTGGGTAAGAACCCAGACAATTCTGTGTATTTTTCAACCCCCCCAAAGATCAGGTAGCCACTGGTCCTCATAACCATTGATTTGTTTGTCCGCCCTGTCATTAAATATTGTGACAGCAATGGTGGAGCTACCCACCAATATGTTGCAGGTGCTGTCTGAGTACACCCAGCATTTTGGACTGAATCAGCTGAAGGATGTATCTCTTCAGTTGATGCACACCCCAACCCCTGTGGGATACAACCACGTATGCGGAGCTAGATGCAAGAACTATCCCATCCAAACTTGCAGCAATGTGTGTGGCTTGTGGTGGTTGTCGTCTCTGTTATTGCTGCACTGGATGAAAGGCTATTCCAAGTACTGACTGGACCACGCTCTGGTCTTTCAATGTCAATGTACTTCTACTCGCGCCGACAAGATTTGAACGCTACCTCAGCGTGTTGTCATAAGCTGGTTCGTTAGGAAAGCGGTTGACATGACACCTGTCTGGCAGTGGTGCATAAGCAAGCACCACCCGATGCCTCAGACGCATCTGACTTTGCTGACCACTCTTATAGTGCGGCAGCCAGCACTGGGCGTAAGAGGAAGGCCACGAGCACTGCACCACCATCACAGGGCAAACAGGCCAAGGGACATCATCACAGGCTACACAGGCGAGGGCGCAACACAGGACAAGGGGGCAACACAGGGCAATGGGCAACACAAGGCAAGGGAGCAACACCACAGCAACACAGGGCAAGGGGGCAACACCACAGGCAACACAGGGCAAGGGAGCAACACCACAGGCAACACAGGCAAGGGAGCAACACCACAGGCAACACAGGCAAGGAAGCAACACCACAGCAACACAGGGCAAGGGAGCAAAACAGGGCAAGGGAGCAACACCACAGGCAACACAGGCAAGGGAGCAACACCACAGGCAACACAGGGCAAGGGAGCAACACCACAGCAACACAGGCAAGGAGCAACACCACAGGCAACACAGGGCAAGGGTGCAACACCACAGGCAACACAGGGCAAGGTGCAACACAGGGCAAGGGACCAACACCACAGGCAACACAGGGCAAGGGTGCAACACCACAGGCAACACAGGGCAAGGGAGCAACACCACAGGCAACACAGGGCAAGGGTGCAACACCACAGGCAACACAGGGCAAGGGAGCAACACCACAGGCAACACAGGGCAAGGGTGCAACACCACAGGCAACACAGGGCAAGGGTGCAACACAGGGCAAGGAGCAACACCACAGGCAACACAGGGCAAGGGTGCAAAACCACAGGCAACACAGGGCAAGGAGCAACACCACAGGCAACACAGGGCAAAGGTGCAACACCACAGGCAACACAGGGCAAGGGAGCAACACCACAGCAACACAGGGCAAGGGTGCAACACAGGGAAAGGGTGCAACACAGGGCAAGGGTGCAACACAGGGCAACGGTGTAACACAGGGCAACGGTGCAACACAGGGCAAGGGGGCAACACAGGGCAACGGTGCAACACAGGGCAACGGGCAACACAGGGCAAAGGTGCAACACAGGCAACGGGGCAACACCACAGACTACAGACACACATGCAAGCAGCAAACAGAAAGTTTTTATTTGTCCATATTGTAACCAGCAAATGTCTACCCGTCAAGCTCTGCACAAACACAAACGCCGCTTTCACCGCACTGAAGATAATGCAAACACTACCAATACACATGATCCACACTGCGTTTGTGAGGAATGCCCAGAGTTCAGGTGTGTTACCATACAACAGCTGATCGCTCATTACAGGAATGAGCATGATGTAGACATCAATGTGGAAACACAAGACTTCCCCAATGATAGTGACTTTGAGACATGGAAGAAACAGGCAGAGAAAGACACATCATCTCAGTTTTTTAGAAGTAGTCAAAAAAAAGTGTATTCAGACCATGTTACCTCTTATTTCTATTGTCACCGCTCTGGTGATGAGAGATCTGACAGAGTAAATGACGACAACAGGAAAAGAGCCAAGAAGACACAGGGTTCTAAAAAAATTGGATTAAAATGTACTGCGTTCATGACAGTTAAGAAAGATTTAGTCAGTGGTGTCATATCGTGCAGTATTGTTTGAAACACACCGTCACAGCAGAAATCTTGGCCATTTAAAAATGTCAGATGAAATGCGTTCTTTTATTGTGGGTAAACTTGCTCAAGGTGTTGACACAGGCAAGATTCTTGATATGATCAGAGATAAAATAACTGATGTAAATAGAGACACTTTAATAACAAGGAAAGACATACAAAACATAAAAAAACAGTACAACATTTCAGGCACACAAAAACACCGGAGGATGGTGTAAGTGTAGATATGGGTTCATGAATTTGAGTCATCACCAGCTAATCCCATCATATACTACAAAGCCCAAGGCAAACCACACAATATTCTGAAACCTGAAGATTTCCTTCTGTGCATTCAAACAGATTTTCAAAGAAATATGATGATAAAACATGCTTCAAAAATAATTTGTATTGATTTTACACACAACACAACACAGTATGATTTTATGCTTACAACTGTTCTTGTGCTTGATGAGTATCAAGAGGCTGTACCTGTGCCTGGGCTATTTCTAACAGAGAAGATGCAGAAATTTTACAAATATTCTTTACGTCTTTGAAGGACTGTGTGGACAGAATCTCTACAGACATTTTATGAGTGATCTAGCAAATAATTTTTACAATGCATGGTGTTCAACATTTTCCCAACCCACTAAAAGATTGTAACTGTTCATGGCATGTAGATAAATGTTGGCGAAAGCAGGTACAACAACACATGTCTGCTGCCGATCAATGTACCACCTCTCTTGTTGGCATCCGTAGTCCTCGGGAGACGATGGATTCGCGCCCTTTTCAAATGTTTCCGTTGGTCATACAGCATCTGCTGTGGCTGTATAGACCCACACGGGAGTGGCAGTCTCTGCTGCATTTGATGCACTTGAAAGGCCGAGTCAGCTGCTGGCAGCAGCTGCTTGTTCTTTCTCTGTGCACGCTTTGCGTCGGCAAGCTTCCGGAGCTTCTCTTCGCCAGCTTCCAGCCCAGTGTTCACAGTGTGTCTCCAGCTGGATCTGTCCTGAGCGAGCTCTTCCCAGGTGTTGGTGTCGATGTCGAGAGCCTTCAGGTCGCGCTTGCAAACATCCTTGAAGCGGAGTTGTGGTCTTCCAGTTGTTCTCTTGCCAGAGGCAAGCTCTGCGTACAGAATGTCTTTGGGGATCCTGCCGTCGTCCATTCGACGCACATGACCAAGCCACCTGAGGCGACGCTGACGGAGAAGAGTGGTCATGCTGGGAATCTTTGCACGCTCAAGCACATCGTTGTTTGTCACGCGATCACTCCATGTGATCCCAAGTATGCGCCGGAGACAGCGCATGTGGAAGGCACTCAGCCTCTTCTCTTGTGAGGCATACAGGGTCCAGGATTCGCTGGCGTACAGGAGAGTGCTTAGCACACAGGCTCGATACACAGCAATCTTGGTGTTCAATGTTAACATGCTGTTGTTCCACACTCTCTGAGATAGTCTGGCCAGGGTGGTAGAGGCCTTGCCAATCCTTCTGTTGATCTCTGTATCCAGAGAGAGGTTGTCGGTGATGGTGGAACCGAGGTACGTGAACTGGCTAACGGCCTCTAATTCATGGTTGTTGATGGTGATGCGGGGTTGTTCTTCGCATCCTGAGCCATCACATTCGTCTTCTTCAGGCTTATTGTCAGGCCAAACTCATCACAAGCCTTTGCAAAGCAGTCCATCAGACTCTGTAACTCTGCTTCGGTGTGGGTGGCCAGAGCAGCGTCATCTGCAAACAGCATGTCTCTGATGGTCACTACCCGTACTTTGCTCTTTGCCTTCAGCCGAGCCAGGTTGAACAGTCGGCCATCTGATCGGGTGTGAAGGTAGACACCCTCAGTTGATGTCCCAAAGGCGTGCTTCAGCAGGACAGCGAAGAAGATGCCAAAGAGGGTGGGAGCGAGGACACAGCCCTGTTTGACTCCACTGCGTATGTTGAAGGCATCTGATGTCGAGCCGTCGTACTGCACTGTGCCTTTCATGTCGTCGTGGAAAGACTGGATCACACTCAAAAGTCTTGGTGGGCAGCCTATCTTCGCTAGGACGTTAAAGAGTCCATCTCTGCTGACAAGATCAAATGCCTTGGTCAGGTCGATGAAGGCCAGAAAGAGGGGCTTGTGCTGCTCTCTACATTTCTCTTGCAGCTGTCTGATGGAGAAGACCATGTCGATGGTTGATCTCTCCGAGCGGAACCCGCACTGCGACTCTGGGTACACTCTGTCAGCGAGCTTCTGCAGCCTGTTCAGGACGACTCTTGCAAATACTTTGCCTACAATGCTCAGGAGAGATATTCCTCTGTAGTTATTGCAGTCACTTTTGTCTCCTTTGTTCTTGTATAATGTGACAATATTGGCATCTCTCATGTCTTGAGGTACTGCTCCTTCCTCCCAGCACTGACAAAGGAGGTTGTGCAGATGTTCAAGCAGTGCACTGCCGCCACACTTGATGACTTCTGGTGGTATGCCATCCTTCCCTGGTGCTTTTCCTGAGGACAGGCTCATGATTGCTTTCTCTAGTTCTGCCAGAGTGGGTTTCTCATCCAGTTCCGCCATGAGGGGGAGGCTTTCGATCGCATCAAGGGCCTCGTCGGTGACGTGGTTCTGTCTGGAGTACAATTCGAATGATGTTCCACCCATCGCTCCATCTGCTTGTCCTTGTCCTGGATGGTCTCGCCCGTGGCAGACTTCAGTGGAGCTGTAGTCTTCTATTTAAAAGTTCTCCAGTCTGACACGGATGAGGCAAACTTTCGCAGATCTCTTACACAGTTTCTTTCTTTCCTGCAGCAAACTTCGCCTACATTTCAGGAATACTTCTTTAACAGGCATCCCAGGTATCCCTTATGAACCAAAAAAAGGACTTTAAAGGACCAATTAAAGGATCCTTCCAAAATAAAACAGGACCCGCCGGAATATCTTCTACTGTCTTTATTGAAAATGAAATGAGGCAGCGAACAGTAAACAATAAACAGTAAACAAAAAAAAAAATCAGACAAATACATAGACGAACAATCTAGTAGTGGGGGAAAAAACAAGCGCAGGCCAACAACTCAACTGTCTTCATAGTTATGACTTGTCAAAGATTGGGACTTAAGGAGGGGGGGTGGGGGGGAGGGGGTTGCAGATGGAGAAACTGGGAACATGAAATTAAGAAAATATATTACAGATATGAAAACTCTTCACTAGCTGCATAAGGGAACCATCGTAATCCCAGTGTTGATTCTAGGATTTCAAAAAAGGGGGCCCAAGGGCCCCCTCACATAAAAAAAGGGGGCCCATAGGGTGAAAATGGGAGGCCCTCAAAACGCGTGAAAATTCAGATTTTAAAGCTTAATCACAATGATTACATTATGGCCAAAGTAAACTAAAACAACAAAAAGAAACAAGAAACGAGTTACATTTTATTACAGAAACGCACACACACACACACACACACACACAGAGTACACACACATTCTGACATACCTTAGAAGACTTGTCTTTTTCTGGTGGTGCATGTACTCAGCTGAGCTCCCTTCTTGGCAGTCATACAGCAAGTGAGCAAGTCTGTTGTCACCTCATCATAGAATCCAGCAACTCTAAGCCTACCCCACAATTAATTCAGTCTCTTTATATGAAGTGACCATCACTATTGTCAAGATTTATATACCATCAGTATCACCTTAAGAAAACCCTTTAACTGTGAAAAGTCACTGTGTACACCTTCACCATACACAACTGAAAAGCTTTAAATACATATGTAGGCCTACAGCCCACAGAACTCCATTCATTTCTTGTAGATCCTCCTATCCTTCTGTTGCTTCCACTCTGCTGCAGCAGCTGTGAAGTCATGGTCATTGATGGGAGGACCTTCACATTTGATGGTCATCAGCACATTGAGGCTGTCTTCTTTCAGCCTGTTTCTCCTGGCTGTCTTGATGGCATTTGGGGCACTGAAACCACGCTCACAGTCGGCAGTCGGCTTCGTTTTCACCATCTTCATTATCTTGCTGATCTTCGGGTTCACTGGCACAACCGTTTCGCCTCCGGCGTCGATCGGCTGAGACACGCTATCGCTTGACTGAGTAGCCGTAACGGTGGCTGTAGACTCATTATCGGCTTCCAGCTGATGATCTTTAGATATATCAGTGCGTTTTTTCTTCGTGAAGGCGAAAGAAAACAGAGTGTTTGGCTTCGCGCGCTTCATCGTTGAAGCCGACATGAGGACTGTTGAACTGCCAGTACCGCTGATTGGCTCAACTGCTGCTTCTCGGCCAATGAAAAAATTTGGTAGAAAACGCGCGTTCGGCTAAAGGAATTGCTCAGGAGGCTATACACACGGCAGCGGCGAAGCCGCGCTGGTTGTGCAAAACGCGTTCGTTCTCTTTTTTTTGCGGCTTTTGGGCCGCGTCTTTCGCGATTTTTTGCGGCCTTCAGAAAAATATTGCGGGAATCCCGCAAGGGCGCACTCTAGAATCAACACTGTAATCCCTTTTGAAGGCAGATATATTTGTATTGCCTGCTCTGCTTCTACTGTCTTTGTTTTTTACATTCGCTTCAGCTCTTCTTGTTTGTTGACAAGCTCCTTCTCCAATACGGTCACTGTTTGTTGTTTATTTTTGGAAGAACTACGCAGTTCATTGGCTTGTCCTAAGAGCTTTAAGCTGCTTTGCTGCTGGGCTTTGAGGCATAGTGCATCAGCTTCAAACAGCAACTGTTTGGCATCCTTTTCAGTGGCTGTCTTTCTCCTCTTGATGGTGTGAATCTCTTCCTCTAGCGCCTTTCTCTTTTGCTGCCTGCCTCACTCTCTCTCGTCTTGCGCTGTTCATCAAGGTACCTACATGACAAAATTGACACAAACAGACATGCACACACACACACACACACAAGAGAACAATTGGTGTAGCAAAAGTTAAAATCATTTGTAACTAATTTATGCCTAATAAAACCAACTTCTTGCACACACACACACACACACACACACACACACACACACACACACACACACACACACACGTATAGACACAGACACACACACGCACAAAGGACACACATACACACTAACACAAGAAGAGAACAAACTGTGGAGCAAAAGTTAAAATTATTTGTAAGTTTGACAAAAACAAGTTCTTGTGCACACACACAGGTACACACACACAAAATTCTGCAGCGGAAGTTAATTGTTTCCAAGTTGAATACTTTCACCTTTTCACCAGCTTGCGCGCGCGCACACACACACACACACACACACACACACACAGGACATTTTTATGATCTCATTCAAATAATGGAGAATTCCCCACCTGAAACTGAAAGTATTTTAAAAGTCCAGTTTAACAAAACGCTAATGCTTTTCGGTTTAAATTAATTCCAATGTGTGTGTGTGTGTGTGTGTGTGTGTGTGTGTGTGTGTGTGTGTGTGTGTGTGTGTGTGTGTGTGAGAGAGAGAGAGAGAGAGAGAGAGAGAGAGAGAGAGAGAGAGGACAGAGAGACAGAGAAAAGGAAAATCTAAATTTTAAATATTATGTTATAAATCACACACACACACACACACACACACACACACACACACACACACACGAGTGAGTGTGTCAAAAAAAAAAAAGTCAAAATTTTATTTCCAGATGGAACATTGAATAAGCAGAGAAACTGCTTTTTTACATCAAGCCATCATAACAAAACAAAGCAAAGTGTGTGTGTGTGTGTGTGTGTGTGTGTGTGTGTGTGTGTGTGTGTGTGTGTGTGTGTGTGTGTGTGTGTGAGTGAGTGAGTGAGCGAGTGTGTGTGTGCGTGTGTGTGTGTGTGAAAGGGATGGAACCAGCTGGCGTGTCTGACAGAAGGGGGCATAATCAGAACAAGCTTATCTTTACTATGTTTACTTCCCCTGCCTGGGCTGTCACTATCGACTTTCTCGGGGGGGGGGGGGGGGGGGTGTTCCCTCCCCCCCCCCCCCTCCTCCCCCTCTCCATGGCTCGAGATCCTATGACCGTAGTTAACTATTCATGATTCCGTAGAGGTACAAAGGTCTGGCACACCACATACACACGCACACACACACACACACAGGTCTCTCACCAAACGTGCTTGGAGTGGACGCTGAAACAGGTGTCGGTTCAGGTTGTTGAGTCGGCCGTGAGTCACCATGAATCTGGGGCTGCGTTGAACCACCAGCGAAAAAATCAGCAACACTGCATCTACTGTCACTTTGATGCTGTTTCTCTTTCTTCTGATGCTTCACACTTTTTGCGTGTTGCTTTAGCATGGATTCTCCCATTGAGGCGATGTTTACCGAGCAATCACAAAACGCACAGCGCGCTACATGCTTGTCGCTCAGAACTTTCCGCACCCAGTCCTTGTAATCCTTGTCTCTCAGCCAACGATCTTGAAAAGAACATTTGCCCGGCATTGTGGATGAAAAACTGGGCTTAAAATTTTCAGCAGGTAAACACGTGTGAACGATGCAAGATGGCGCCTGGAAGTATCGTCAAATCTCGAACGCGAGACTTGCGAGGAAACTGGCTGCGAGAAGCATCGTCTGCTTGCGCGACCCGACAAAAATGCCGATCTTTTGATTTCATACCTTAAGTTCTTTTTTTCTTTTCCGCAACTGAAAATATTCTTTTGTATCGCAAAATTAAATGACTTTAACTGACCAGATTGCATTTTAAAGGCCCTTGACAAAATATTAAAGGACCTCTTGGTCAAATTAAAGTACTTTAAAGGCCTTTTTTGAAAAATTCTAAATTTAAGGACTTTAAAGGACTTCAAAGGACCCTACGACCCCTGTTTAAGAACTTTGTGGATGACAACAAAATTTTCCTTTGGTCTGCCTGTTTCAGAATAGGAGCAATTGCAAACACCAACATGTTTGCTGAAGCCTTTCATCGTGTACTTAAGGACATATACTTCGAACGAAAACAGAACAGGCGGGTCGATTATCTCTTAGTCATACTTTTGAAACTTGCCAGAGACAAGCTTGTTGAGCAGGTTATCAAAGAGGCAAAGGGAAAAAATTACACATCGCTTGCGGGAGAGTAAACAATAGACATAAAGAAGCAGGTAATGTAACTGGTATTGAAAGAAACCAGGATGATGAGACAGAATGGTATGTGCCTTCTGCAGCTGTTAGTAATAAAGTTTACTCTGTTAGAAGAGTGCTGACGGAGGCATGCCCCTACACATGTAAGCTGGTGTGTGATTATTGCAGGGTGTGCATCCACATGTATACTTTGCACCTGTCCTGATTTCTTGACAAAAGCTGTAACATGCAAACATATACATGCTGTACATAAAAGTAACCAACAAGAAGGTGATATACAACCTGTAGTTAATGATAGTGAAGGAGAAGATGTTAACATGTTCAAGGCGTTTCTTTGCCAAGAGAAACCTGAGCACAGTGGAAATGTGAGAGGTTGAGACAGGCTGCCCTCAGCAAAGCAAGCGATATAATGGAACTGGTGAACATGACAGATGATGTTGAAACATTGCAAGCTGTGCTTCAGCGTTTACAGGATGCCTACAGTATAGGATGTGGACTTCAGAGTTGTTCAGCTACAGATTTTGAAAAGAAGACAGCATATCCACCGAATAAAAAGTTTGAATCCCAACGGCGACTGTTTTCAACAAAACGAAAGAGGAAAAGGAATCTAAGTTAAAACTAAAGAAACCTGACATGTGTGACAGAAACAAGCTTGAAGCAGATTTATCTGAAAACCAAGCAGTGAGATGCGCTTTATGTTTCAATGAAGATGACAATCAGAATACTGCACAAATAGACTGGTTTGAATGTGCGTCATGCAACGCTTGGATACATGTTGCATGTGAAGTACAGTTTGAGGATAATAATGATCTTAATCAGTGCTCTCTTTGCAGAAACAAACAGTAGCTCTTTTCTGCTGACAGAGCGAGGGTCTAGCTCCATCTCAGGCTGTGGTTTAGATAACAAAACTATTTTTAAAACATTAAATAAATGCGCAAACTATATTTTGACAGCATAGAAAAATCACAATACCACTCATCTAATTTTCGGCCACGTGGCCTTTTTCAAGAGAAAAAAACAAAAACAATGCAACTATGTAATGTCCATCTTTGGTGGCTGGTCAGGGCAAAGAATTGACGTCATAAATATCTTACGCAATTTCTGACAGCATAATGTGTGATGTCATCAACAGGGAACAAAAAAAAGGGTGTGGGGGGGGGGGGGGGGGGGGAGGAAGGGGTGCAAGTGGTGTGTGTGTCTTTGTGTAGTTATACAGTAACCAATGTACTCCAAAAACATAACAACACGCTCCATAAATCACAATGAAACTGCGACCATAGTCCTGTCTGTGACTGTGCATGGCATACAAGAACTGTCACCTGAAAAATAATATATAAATTTCCTGCAATTCATCAATGTTGTTTACAGGTAAATCTGGATAGGGTTGTTACACATTTGTCTTAACATTACATCCATTTGGCACCCTTGTATCCAATGTCCTTATCCATTTTTCTTCAGCAATAAGTCTGAAGCTTTTGCTTTCACTGTAAGCTTTTGCCAACACTGCAACAGCAAGGTCTCCACTGAATGCTGAAGGAAATGTCGCATTATGGCTTTTCTCTTTGGAACTTGATGTCACGTCTGTGTTCGCTATTCTTTCTTTCAATGAACATCCGGTTTCACCAACATAAACTGTCTTATTACACCGTTTACACAACAGAGTATAAATATATCAAATTTCTATCCGCACATGTCACGTTACTCATAACATTGTGCGAAGATTTCTGCTTTGTGTCCAACACTGTTGAAGTTACTAGTGAAAACAGGTGTCACAATCACAAATTTCTGCTTTTCCCTTCACTGCTCTTTCAGTTTTTTGTGAACAACGTATCCCATAAATTTTTGTCCGTCTGTATGCAGGCATTGGTAGTCTATGGAATACTTTGCGCATGTATTCTGACTTATAGAGCGTATCACTATGTGTCTTTAGTACAGCTTGTACATCTGGCAATAATCTTGAAAATGTCAACACTAGTGGTACTCTTTCAGTGTTACATTTCTTTTTTTCTGAAGAAGTCGGTTCCTATCCATGTTATCAACTGTTTTCAACTGACCTTCTATGAGTTTGCTACTATAGCCACGTTTGCGCAACTGGTTCTTAAGTTCAGATCTGTGTTTTAGATAGTCCTCATCCTTTTCACAGATTCTTCTCAACCTAACACCCAAACCATATGCTAGAGATTTTTTGTATGTGGGGGATGGCAAGAATCCTGCCTGAGGTATAACTGTTTATCACCATCTTTCTTGAATAGATCTGTGTAGACATGGCCATTCTCTAACTTAACCAGAGTGTCAAGGAATTCAATTTGTTCTTTACTCCATCATAGAGTGATTTATATGTTGGTATGTATGGTGTTGGCATAATCTGTGAAACGTAAAAGGGAGTGAAGTTCACCATTCCAAATGCCAAACCCATCATCAATGTAACGTTTGTAGAAATACGGTTTCTGTTCAAACTCCAAAAGCTTGTTCAGTGTGTGAGGAGGAGGATGGCTGATTATATCAGCATTATGATTTGTCTCTTGCATATTGCGTGAAAGAGGATGGCTGGTTATACAACTGCCTAAGAATGTTGCTCTCTCGTAATAGTTGTATCATCCATGATCTGTTTATTTTTGACAGTTTCGGTCCCAATCTCTGGCTAAATGATTTAATGTGCGGAAGTCGATGGCTGATTATTGTACAGCATACTAAATGTTGGCCTCTTGCCTAATTAGAGAGACAGAGAGAAAACGAGAAAGGGTGGGCGATTGTTTTACAGCCTAAGAATGTTGCTCTCTTGTATAATACATTATGTGTAAAAGAGGGGATGGCTGATTACTTTACAGCGTAATGTTATCTTGTTCAGTGTGTGAGCAGGAGGATGGCTGATTATATCAGCATTATGATTTGTCTCTTGCATATTGCATGAAAGAGGATGGCTGGTTATACAACTGCCTAAGAATGTTGCTCTCTCGTATTAGTTGTATCATCCATGATCTGTATGCGAAAGAAAGGATGGAGCAGATGTACATCCAGCTATTCGGAGGAGTCAGCCGGCCATTCATGGCTGGTTATACAATGCTAAGAATGTTGCTCTCTCGTAATAGTTGTATCATCCATGATCTGTATGCGAAAGAAAGGATGGAGCAGATGTTTAATGAAAGATTGATGAGAAGGCTGTGCATAATTTAATTAATTATTTTAGAAACCTATGTACAGTCTATTCCAATGAAAATATTTTTTCTCAGAGAGAAACATAGAGACATTAGATGTTAGTCAGAGACTGAGAGAAATTCACATTGTTGTTCTTTACAGCATAATGTTCTCTTGTACAATATGTGAGTGAGAGGATGGAGTATAATTGGTCTCTTGCATAACGTGAGGCTATTTTATATAAATGCCTAAGAATGTATGTTGCTCTCTTATATCATCCATGAGAAATAAAGTTGGTGTAAAGGCACACAGATAAATTGTGTATTTGTGACGGATGTGACTGGTGTGAGAATGTATGACTGGTGTGTGTGTGTGTGTGTGTGTGTGTGTGTGTGTGTGTGTGTGTGTGTGTGTGTGTGTGTGTGAACCTTTGTCATTGCACACGGAACACAGCACAACGCAAAGTGCGAAAGAGAGAATTTTATGTATGTCCCAAGTTAGTAATAACCGACACCAACTGAGTAATTCCTTGACATGCATTAGTGAATATTTCATAACGAGAAAGGTGTACATTGAATATCTGAGATACAATGCTTGTGATGGCCTCTAGGCTCTATAAATGAAAAATCAAAATGTGACTTGTGTGCTAAGTAATTCAGGCAACTTTGGAAAGTGTCGGTTGTTATGCAAGACATACAAAAAATCAAAATAAGTCAGCCAAGACAGGACATGACTAAGATTTTTTTCACAGCTTGCCTACAGTGAAGAAGAAGAAAATCTGTCAAAATGACACTGCACCCATTCAGAAACACTTTTGCTGATTTTTTTATTTATTATTATTTTTTTTTTAAATACTGAAGCTTTTTGGCTGCCTACAGCGAGATACAAATTAGTGGTTTATACACACACATCTAAGAATTTTTTCACAGTTTGCCTACAGTGAAGAAGAAGGAAATCAGTCAAAATGACACTGCACCCCTTTTTCAGAAATTTTTACTGATTTTTTTTTATAGACTGATGCTTTTAACGCCATTACTCAGTCATTTTACTCAGGGAATTATATTATATATAGGGGGGTCATTTGTGAAAGTGGACTCAATCAAGTACATTGGATATATATATATATACAATTACATACATCAGTATTTATTCAGCATTTGCATATGTGCATTAAATATAGCCTTACACAACCATGCTCGAGTGAACGTCTGGAAGGCAGCATAATCACAGACTGATACGTAGCTTGCACTAACAGTTTCAGGTCGAAAAAAAGAAATGTTTTCTGAACAGAAGAAGAAAAAGAATATTCCGTGTTGTTTTATGAACCAAGACTTCCCCGATCAGCTGTCATTAGGATTTATTTTTTTTAAACAGAGTAATCCCTGTCCTGTGAAGTCAATACAGAGTGTGTCGGCTGCTACGAAAAAACAGGAAGTTCGTAGACATAATTTATTCATGGGTCAAAAGTTCAGCCAATGAATGGCCGGTTGACTCCTCCGAATAGCTGGATGTATATTTTACTTTGGTGGACGGGCCAGGATTGAGTTCAATGTCTCCGATAGGATAAGGCTTAAAAGCCATGATTTAACAGAGGTTCCGCTAGACTATATAGACTTTGCCGGTACTTGGTACCGACAACAACAAAAATTTCCGGTACAAGTCTTAAATCAGCCGGTACCGCGCTTGGCTGCCTGCCATGCACTACACACTCAACCGCGATTCTGGGTCACGCGAACGGGCGATGGCGAGCGGCCTACCGCACGGATAGCACGTAACAGGCTTGTCAGTGACAGCCTTCAGTCAACTGAACTCAACAGAAAAGTCGACGGAGAGAGTAACAATTGCAAAAAAATCATAAATGAAAACAAAAAGCAAAACAAAACAAAACCAAACCAAACCAACCAACCAAAACGTAACTTGAAAGAAAAACAAACAAACAAACAAACAAACAAAACAAACATAACAAACTTCTCACTTACCTATCCACACGTGCGAAAGAATTCCGTCAGTGTTCGTCATCGAACCATGCAGTTACTCAAAGTGATGTTGAAAACAGCGACAGTCAATTGAAAACTGGGTCGGGGATTACCGCAAGTTCAATCCAGGGTCAGACTGTCAGCATGACACGCACACAATCCATATGTCTCTACTGATCAACAGACTTACAGAGTCCGTGCACTCAAGATATTGATGACCAGTGAGCAGTTACAGTTTTGTATTGTCAGAAGTCAAGAATAAGCGACACAAACTTGTGATATGCACAATGAAGGACGACTGTACGAAGGTCACAAGATAAAAAGAAGGGGGGAAAAAAACAGCAAACACGCGAATACACACTGTCACACACACACACACACACACACACACAAATCAGTAGTCGTGTCTGAAGGAAACGGATCTATTTGCGGCGTTCCTAAGTAAGCATCGTCCGATGATGTGTAGAGAACAGTAATATGCCGACTCTAGGCCACTTTCAGAAAACCAGTTTTCGGGCGAAAGTGACCCAGGATTGGTATTTATACGTTCTCTGACAAGTAAGACTTCAAACTATGTTTTCCTAATCATTTTCACGCATACAGTCATTTTCAATACTATCATTTTTGCAGAGACAGTCACCAAACTAAAACTTAGCTGAGACACTGCGAACACCCCTAATTAGAGGGCTGGGGGTTTGTGGCAGGCAGTACCATGTAAAGTGACCCTGGACGGATCCTATGACCTGTAATTATGGCGCCATAAGGTAGCAAGCAATCCTTCGCCACACGGAGCTATAGACATACGTGTTCTGCATTTCACAAAATACGCCGCGCACACACACACACACACACACACACACACACACACACTTGTGTGCGCGTGCTCACACACACACACACACACACACACACGCACACTCTTTCTCTTTCTTTCTCTCTCAATTAAATGCCATAAAATCCGCAAACTTTGTACACAGACAGGCAGACACGGGGCTAAAACTGATCACTTAATTTACGGCTCGCGGCAGTTTGCAACCAGAGCGCCTAGCCTGAGCTGTGTAAACGAAGCGCACTCGGCTGGGTTGCACCACATTTGGAAAATTCGAGATTGCCACGTCGACACCCCGGATTGAGGCTGTCACGCGACACGACTGGGGCCGTCATTGTTGTTGGAGCTACCGCACAAAGAAGGCTGCGTTTTGACTGCGCTCTAGTGTGCCCACTGTGTTTTAATTGTGTTATTTTAAAATGGCAAAAAACGTTACTGAAGAACATGGTTTGTGCTTTTTGAGACCATTCGAGTTTTACTTTAACTGCATGTTAGAGTATTTGTTGAAAGAATTAGGCGAAGCATGTTGTGAAACCGGAGAGATTGTTTTTTGGAAACGAAAAAGTGAACTAACTGCTTTGGAAATGAACGGCTATCTTAAAGGTTTGTTGGTTCAAGGAAATGAAACAAGATGTAGCTAGTTTTAATACGTGTTTGACTATTGATGAGATGGTTCCTTATCTAATAAATGGCGCTGCTTTGTTGAAAGTTGGCCGAAGCAAAACAACCATCACGCGTTGATTGTTGGGAGCTGGCTCGGGACAGCTAAAGCCATGTTTAAAAAACATGGCGTTCATTTCTTAAGGCGGAGGTAAACACGGCTGATTTGTATGCTAAAAAACTTATATTTGAAACATTTTTGCTGTTCCTCCTAAGTAAAAATGTTCTCAGTTTGTATCAGACTTGATTAATTGTTAACTACAGATTCAGTGTTCATGTGGCAAGCTGATCTGTATTAAGATGTGTATACTTTTTCTAATTTTAACCAGTTCATCTGCCTTCAAGTGTGCCCTTATGCAACTGAATGGCCTACCACTGACGTAAGATCTATTTTTAGATACCGCTCCCGCATGAGCGGTCGGGGTTGTTTAGAGTTGGTGCTTTAGCAACAGTGCGCGCGCATGCAGGCCTACCACTGACGTAAGATCTATTTTTAGATACCGCTCCTGCATGAGCGGTCGGGGTTGTTTAGAGTTGGCTGCTTAGCAACAGTGTGCGCGCCCCTGCAGGCCTACCACTGACGTAAGATCTATTTTTAGATACCGCTCATGCAGGAGCGGTCGGGTTTGTTTAGAGTTGACTGCCTTGAATTTCCGGCAAGCACTTCATGACTTTGTATATATTGCTGTGATTACTGGCTTCACTGCTTCGCTTCAACGTCCTGCTTCAACTTTTTTGGCTGCCTTCGGGCGGCCACAGAATGTACTTTATTCAACTGTCTTGTTTATTAAATCAAGCTTTTGATAAATGCACTTGGTGGCTGCTTTGAATAATCTTCAGTTGACAGAGAGACCGGCAGCCGTCTTCAATTTACGGCGCTTAAGCGCCAACCATAAAACCCTTTCCCATTTCCCTATGCAAGCACTTCCTTATTTTTAAATGTTTGTGCGTTTTGTGCTGTTATTGTTGTTGTTTTGTTGTTTTATGATAATAACTATATTATATTCTGAACATTCGTTTCTTATAAATAATTAAAGGTGCGCGCACACACACGCACGCAAGTCCCCCCACCCCCAACCCCACGCACGCACGTCCCCCACCCCCACCCCACGCACGCACGTCCCCCCACCCCCACCCCACGCACGCACGTCCCCCCCACCCACACCCACGCACGCACGTCCCCACCACCCCACCCCACGCACGCACGTCCCCCACCCCCACCACCACGCACGCACGTCCCCCACCCCACCCCCTGTGTACACCACACACACTCCTACCCCCCAAGTCGCCCCAAGTTCTTAATTAGTTTTAATTAAGTTACCCCAAGTTCTTAATTAAGTTTTTAATTAAGTTACTTCAAGTTCTAATAAGTTCTTGATCAAGTAACTTCTAAGTTCTTGATTAAGTCACCTCAAGATCATAACTAAGTCATCCTTTAAGTACAACCAAGTTCTTATTAAGTTATTTATACTTATCAAAAAAAAACAAGCTATGTTTTTATCTTAAATAGTAGATGTCTAATATAGTACACACACGCCTCAAAAAACGTTTTTCATTGTTGAGGATGTCTTGCTCAGCGTTCTGCTAGATCTATAGTTCTTAATCAAGCAAGCATTCTTACATCCTTAAAGTCAACCCATTCTTATTTATACTTATATTTTTATACGCATGTTTATTTTTATTAAAATTAGTTTAAAATTATCTTTTTATGATCAAAAGTGCTTTTTATGTTTGATAGTTTTTCTTTTAAGGAAAATTTTTTTTTAAAGGGTTTTTTTTTATTAAAATTTTTCCAAATTTTCCAAAAATTTTTAAAATTTTTTTTGTTTTTTATATTTAAAATTTTTTTTCAACAAGTTTTCGTGGGGGTTTTTTTAAAAAGATTT
>CM031620.1:1982091-2069542 GCA_018398815.1 Conus ventricosus | reverse complement strand
TAGAAATACCGGTTTTTCCCCCCCAAACTCCCCCCTCCCCTGGAGTCCCCCTTTTTTTAAATTTGCCCTTTGGGTCTTTGGGGGCCCTTACCGTTTGTTCCCCACCCCCAAATGGCCACCCTTCAACCCCCTCACGGGGAAAGGTGAAGGGGGGAAGGGCAAAGGGGTAAAAGGGTTAAAGGGGTTTTGAAACACGAAAAGGTTCGTGAAAATAACCGTTTTCCTTAAATTCCCAACATTTTAAATTCTTTTTTTCCCTCTTTTTTTTTAAATTTTTCCCCCCTTGCTTTCCCCCCAAACTATCTATCCCCACCTGGTAAGGATTTGGCCCACAGAGGGGGCCCCAAACGTCCGACAGGTTCATTCTCTACCCCCAATCGCGGGGTTAAAACTAAATTTTTTCCTTTTCCCTCCTCCTAGGAGGGAAATACTCATGTTCAAAACCTAAACCAGCCCCCCTTTACCAGCCCTTGTTAAACATCCTCAGGGGCCCACTTTCACCCAATTACCACTTTTGTTTTCTTTAATGATTAAATACCAAAATTTAAATTTGGGACGCCCCCGCTACCCTTTTCCAACCCCCCTAAATATTTTTTTTTTCCCTTTTTCCGTTGGGGCAGGGGGAAAAGTTTCATATCACAAACTAAAATAAAGGGGAGCGCACATGCCTTAAATGAGGCCTACGTCACATGACGTGTTTTGTGTGGGGTTGGTGTGTGTGTGTGTGTATCACGTGTGCACGCATTTCGGCATTTTTGTTTGGCACGTTCAGTGGGTTTCCAAACTGAAAAAAACCACGGGTGCTTTTCCTTTATTTTTTCCCTTTACTGCGTTTTCCACTGACGCGGTTTTGGGGACCTGCCCCTTTTTTTCAAGCATTAACCCTTTCTCACTTGCAGTTCCCCAAACCAACCACACCAGCTCTTTTCCCAAATCCTGAGCAGGGGGAAATGTAGTCCACAGGGGGTGCCCCCCCCTTTGGCACCTGTACTCTGCCTGTTCCTCCCCTTTGTTCGTCTTTTTTTTCTTTTCTTTTTTTCTATCTAGCCTTTTCCCTTTCATCTGTCTTTCGGTGCGGGTCACTCTGTGGGAGGGGCAGGGGGGGGGGGGGAGAGGGGGGGACGGACAAAAATTTTTAAAGGGGGGGAAAAAAAAACGTTTTTTTAACGGGAAAAAACCATTCCTTTTGCTTTTTTACTTTTTTAAGGGCCGGGGAGGGGGGGGTAACCGACAAAAATTTTTGGTAAAGGGGGGGAAAAAACGATTTTCATTTTTTTTAAAAAACTGGCAACCTTTCCCCCTTTTTCACCAGTAGCCCGGGCCTGGGGGGGTGGTAAAAAAGGGGGTTTCCCAAGGGCGCCCAAAAATTTGTACGGAGGGGGGGGGGGGGGGGGGGGGGGGGGGGGGGGGGTCGGTTTTCATATTTTTGACTGGGGGAACATTTTTTGTTGCCCATGCTTTAAAAAAAACGGCCCTTGTGACCAGGGTCCCTATGCAGGAAAACCCAAGGAAACGGCAAGTGCCCCAACGTGCTATTTTTTTTCCCATGGGTAGACGGGAAAAAGGGGCTAGTGACCAAAAAACTAAAATTTTTTTAAAGCCTGTAAAGGGTCTAGTGACCCGTCCCCTGATGCCCAGGGGTAGCCCGGAAATGGTCAAGTGACCATTTCTTTAAAATCATTTTAAACCCGGAAAGGGTCTAGTGACCATTGCTTTAAAATGTCGTGTAGCCAAAAAAAGGTCAATTTCCCAAATTGCTTTTGAAATCCGGGTTTAAAAACTGTAAATGGGCCTAGGACCCACGGGCTCTGATTTTCATTTTAAAGACGGGAAATTTTGGCCCTTTTAAACCATTGTTTTTGGTTTGCCCAGTGTAGACAGGAAAGGGTTAGTGACCCAAAAATCAATTTAAAACGGTAAATGGCCCTTAGGGGAACCCCGGGCCTGATGCCCAGTTTAGACGGGAAAAACGGCCCCAGTGCCCCAGGGAAAAACGTATAAAGGGGCCAATCCGTGCTTTTTTACCACTTTTTTTCGCCCCAAAAAAAAAACCATTTTTTTGGGGGGGGAAAAGGGGACCCGGGTTTGGAAATTTATCCTTCTGACAATAAGCCCTTCCAATACTAAAAAATAACGATTATCTACAAAAAAAACATACTGTGTAGGGAAAAACCCTTTTTTTTCCAATACTAATATACAAAACCTTTTTCAATTTCAGTTTTTTTTAAAAATTCCTTTTTTTTTTTCCGGTCTTTTTACAAATAACACCCTTTCCCAACGCAAACTTTTCCCCAAATGAGCCTCTGCCTTTTCAGGGAAAAATAGAACAAACAGTTTTTAAAAACTTTTCCCTCTAAAAGTCTTAAAAAAAACTGTTTTAATTTTTTTTTGGGGAAAAAAAAATCCCCACACTTATTCCAGAAATGTCTTCCACTGAAACCCTTTTTTTTGACAAAGATTTCTTTTTTTAACTAGGCCCCCTTTTTTCCGAACAGCCCACATAAAAAAAATTATTTGTTTGCGCCCTTTTTCCCAAACCGGGCCCTATAAAACTGTTCAAAAAAAACCACTCACCTTCGGTTTAATTGCTGGGGATCAACTAAATATATGCATTCATCTGTCCAAAAAAACCTCATTTTTATATCTTTGTTTCCATTTTGTTTTGGGGGGGAAAAATTACAAAATTAAAAATTAAAAACGATAAACTTTTAAAAACCCAGGTCGGGATAAAAAAAATTTTTTTTTTTTCCCCAAAAACCGGGATCTTTTGCCCACAAATCTTTAAACAATAAAGGGGATTTTATCAAAAAAGTTTAACTGTCCATATTTTTTAAAAAACAAAATTTAATCTTTTTCCAGTTTTTTAAATTTTTATCAAAAATTTCCTCCGTAAAAAAAACCTTGTTCAGTATAAAAAAAACCCCCAAACGGGGCCCTTTAAATGTTTAAAAAAAATTTTCCAAATTTCCCGTTCTGTAAGATTGTTTCTTTTTAAAGTCAACATTAAATTTTTGCTTGTTTGTTATGATCTTAATATCCCCCGGCCATTTTGAAAAAACCACGATGGTAAAAGGAAAAGGCTTTTAAAAAACGCCTAAGTTTTCCCCAGAAAAATATTAATTCCCTTTTATAAGGAGGGTCACTCCCCCGCCCCCCCCAACCCCATCCCTCCCCCAAACATCAAAAAAAAGACAAAATTTAAAAAATATTATTGTGAACGGGGCCTCCAAATTTTTTCTGTTTAAAAAGAACTGAAAATTTTGTAGAAGTTTTTTTTAACAACTGTTTTTTTTTTCTGGGGGGATGTATTTGGCTTTTTTCCCATAAAGCTTTTAAATTTTTCAATTTTTTTCCCACAAATTTCGTCCGGAAATAAAGGCTTCCCTTTAAAAAAACCCCAGATTTTGAAAGCTTTTTCGAAACTTTTTTTTGGCGCTAAAAAAAGAAAAAGGGGGCTTATGAATTAAAATTTTTTAGCCCCCATTCAAAATTTTTTCTAATGCCATTAAGGAAAGGTATTTTCCAAAACTTTTTAATTTCATACTGGCCAACTTTTAATTTTTTCCCCTGGGGGTTTGCGCAGTTTTTTCTAGTTTTGGGAAATTTTTTTTTTCCCTTGTCGGCAAACCTTTTTAACGTTTTTTTAATTTCACCCTTTTTAAAATTTGTACAAAAACCATCCAAGCGCCTACCCTTGCCGCCACTTTTTTCAAAGTCCCAACGTCTCAAGGTTTTTTAAAATTCCCTAAAGTATACCCCCTAAACGGGCCCGCAAAAGTAACCCCCTGATTCTTTTTTTGGGCCCACGCGACAAATTTTTTTTTAAGTACAGTTTTTTATTTTTTTTTCCAAAAAAAAATTTCGGGTTTTTAATCACTTTTTCAACCTTTTTTTCCCTTTTCCCCCCCGCTTTGCTTTAAATTTTTTATATTAAAGACCCGACCCCTCCCACAAATTTAAAATTTTTTTTAAAAACTGAAAAATTGGGGAATTGTATAATTTAAAAAACCCGAAATATGCAGTTTTTTCCCCTGACGGAAGGGGGCTTTTAAAAAAACGGGTTTGGGGGCCCTTCCGTCAAAAAAATTTTTTCACATGCCAGCTCACCCAAAATTTAACATAAAAAAAAATAATGAAAACCCCAAAAAAAAATCAGGGGGGACTTTTCCCCCCCCCCCTAATAAGTTTTGGGTTTGGGTTGTAAACTCTAAATCTAAAAATTGTTAGCTGTAAACCCCAAAACATTTTAGCTAGCTCTTTTTTAAAAATAGTAACCCCTTTTTTCTTCGGGCTTAAAATGTTAACGGGGGTTTTTAATTTTCCCAATGTTAATTTTGAGAGAAAATGTCAAATTTTAACTCATTTTTTTTCTTTTAAAGGGGAAAAAAAACCCCGTAAAAAACCATCAAAAAATTGGAAAAATTTCCCCCCTAACTTTTCCCTGTTTTAAAATAAAATTTTTAAACCCCCTTTTAATTTTCCCGGCCTTTAATTCAATTTAAATTAAACCAAAAACCGCATTTTGGGAAAAAAATTTAAAGGGAAACCCGGGGAACCTTTTTTTGTTGGCCCCCCCAAATTGTTCTCAAAAGAAAGAAAAAAACAAAAACGGGGGAGGGTTCCCTTGTTTGTTAAATTTTTTAAAAAAACTTTTTTTTTTAAAAACGAAAAAAAATAGTCCCAATAAAATTTAAACGGGTTTCAAAAAAATTCGTTGGGGGGCCGCACTACAATTTTAAAAAAATATAGCAACGTTTACTCTTGACATTGCTTTTGACCCGACGCCCTTTTTCAAAAAAAGGGGTAGAATTTTCTTTTTTCCATTTGGAAGGCTTCAATTAAACCCCCCTATTAAAAACCGGGCCCCGCATCAAGAAAGCGGGGGTTTTTGGGGGTAAAACCATGAAAGTTTAAATTCAAAAAACCCATTTTAAACTTTGCTGGTTTTTTGGGCGCATAAACCCGGGGTTTTGGATGGCGAAATCCCCCGATCTTTTAAATTTTAAACCATTTTTCCTTTGGTGAGGTCAGGGGAACCGATTTCATTTTTTTTAAAACCCTTCAGACGTTTTTTGACTAAAACTGAAAGGGCGCCTTTAACCAAAAAAAAAAACCCTTTTAAAATTTTTCCACTAAACCAACAGAATAACAAAAAGGGCTTTTAAAAGGAAAACTGTAACGAATTCAATTTTAAACCCAAAGACGGGTTTTTAGAAAAAATTTGGGGGATCATAATCTTTGGCCTAGGCAAACCCTTTTTTTTTTTTTTGGGGAAAAAACCAGCACAAAAAGTAAAACACGGGTTTAAAACCTTTCCTTCAAATCTTTTTTTTGGGGGCACAACGTTGAGGCCCGGGCCCCTTTAAACCCAAGCAAAAACCCACATGGCCAAAAAAAATTTGAACCTTAGACACAAAAAAGGGGCCTAACTGGGGCCGGGGAAATAAAAGAATAAACTCCCCCAATTCGTATTTAAACTTTGGGGTTGTTTGCTAGGGTCGCAACACCGCAAGATCGGGCAAAAACGTCCTTCCCCGGTTTTGACCCAAAAAAAACCCCAATATTTAGCAAATTTAGGGGGACCCAATTTTTTAAAAACCCAACCCCCCCAAAAGCCATTAAACCCCCTCAGCAAAGCTGGGCGGCCCCTTTTTTCGCGAGGGCCCATAAAATAGGAAAAACAGCGCTTTTTCGGGGGATTAACTGGCAAAAGGAATTTCCTTGGTCCCTTTTAAAATTTACAAAATGAAAACCCAACAAATTCCCAAAAACTAATGCCAAATAAGTGCTGGGGCCAAATAAAGCCAACTCCCTTGGCTTCTGTAGACAAAAGCCACCCTTGAAAATATTTCCCCAATTTTTCCGGAAAGCGCCCCACCGGTTTTAAACCAAAAAATTTTTTTTTTAATAAACTTAAAAGAGATCAAGTTTGTTTTTTTCCCCATAAAATTTAACCCGGGCCGGGGGCCCGATGGCGGTTAGGTACTGAACTTTGGCCACCCCCGCCTGTAAAAGCCAACCCCAATGAAACTTATTCCCAAATCCTAAGGCATAAAACGCTTGCTAAGTGACCCCCTTGCTCCTAAACAGCGTTCTTATTCTTTTCCGCTAGCTTTGCCCTTTCATATAAAAATTTTCCCCGGTTTTAGTTTTTTTCTTTATTCTATTCACTTGATTTTCGTAAGGGGGCCCCGGGTTAAAATTTCCGTCACTTCAAAGTCTTGCGATCTTTCTTGTTCAAAAAATTTTTTTGGGTTTTTGGGGCTATTCTTTTTTTTAATATCGGGCCCCCTAATTTGGCGTCATCACCTCAAACGAGTTTTTTTTTTTTCTCTTTTTAAAACTTTTATCTAGTTCACCTATTTTGCAAAATTTGGGTTTGTTAATTCCCCCTTTAAAAGGTTTTTTTAAAAGAAAACCGATAAAAGGGCAATTTAATTCTCGCATAGGCAAGGGGAATCATTAATTTTTTTTAAAAGGGCTGTTTTTTTTCGGGAAAAAACGGGTTTTCTTTTTCAAATTGTTTTATTAATTCGCCTGCCGTTAAATTAAAATTTTTTTAAAAATTTCCCCTTTTTTTTTTGTTTTTGGTTTTTTCTTGGGATTTTTCTTGTAGGGGTGTTTTGAAGTTTAGCAACGAAACCCTTTATCAAAATTTTGGGCCCTAGCAATGCCAAGGCAAATTTTGGAGGGCCTCGAAAGGGACCAATTTTCAAATTAAAACCCCCACGGCAAAAAACTTTTGGATGGGCCATTTTTTTGGTAAGCCGCCCAAGTTGCCTTGGGGCTTTTTTCCCCGACAAAAGGCCCCACCCTTAAAAATTTTAAAAATTTCATTTGGGTCAAAAAATTCGGGACTTTTCTAGGCCTAAACTTTTGTAAAATGTTTCGACCGAAACTTTCTTTTTAATTCCCGGCCGCATTGAGAGCGTTGAGCGTTTCTGTGCCCAAAGGGTTTCTTTTTAAACTCATTTCCCCCTCCAGGATAAAAAACATCATAATCCCCTTTCGCCTTCAATTCCTCCCCAATGTTTTAAAAAATAATTAACTTTTTATTTTGCTTCATAAAAAGGGCCCACAACCACACATGGCTCGTTTTCTTGACCCGCATGAAAACAAAAAAGAACCCCTTTGGCTAAAAAGGGAAAAAAAGCAAAATTAAACGTTCCAAAAAATTTCCCATCTACTTTTGGGTTTGGGGAATAAAATTTTTAAACTGTTAAATTTCCAACCTGGAGGGGGATGAAGGATTGGCCGGGCTCTGCGCGGTTTTCTTTTCCAAAATAGAACTCCTTAAAAACAACAGACCCAAACAGGACGTGTGCAGAATTTTGGGGGGGGGCAATCGTTAAAAAAATTTTCTAAAAAATTTTTAAAAGGGGCAAAAAAAAATTTTCTTTAAAATAATGCCGACAAATTTTTAACCTATTCTGATCTATGGCAAACCCGGGAAATGAAAGGGCCGATTTTGCTTTTTAAAAGGGGAATAAAAAAAAATTTAAAGGCACTAAAACATAAATGGGCCCCGGCTGGAGATGCTAAAGACGGCAAAAAGAAAGAACAAATTTATGCTTTTGGGAAAACCCCTTTTTTCCATTCCCTTAGTTTTTTTGGGGTTTTTAAAACCCGGCAGGGCCCCAAAACTTTCAAGGGTTTAAAAAGACAATTGTCGATAATAACTTTTAATGAATAAAAACCCTTTTTATTCTACCCAACAAAAACCCAGAAAGAAACAGAAATTTTTTGACACCCACGTTAAGTTTAAACGCTTTTAGCAACCCAATTTAGAAAGGCTAAATTGACCCAACAAAAATCAGTCACAATTAAATATTTACAAAGAGGATTCCCTTATACCCCAAAATCCCAAAACCCGGGCGGGCCTTAAAAATGGAATTTTGGGTTTTAGCGTCTCACAAGATCGCTTAAAAAGGTTTTTTTAATTGCTGGTGAAGATGAAAAACCCCTTTCCCAAAAAAAGGAAAATTTGAAAATTTTTTAAAAATTTTCCAAAAAATAACGAAAGTACAAGGGTTCGATTGGGGGCAGCCCCAACCCAAAATCTATCCCTAGGGGGTTTTAAACCCTTATCAGCTTTTTTTGATGAAATAAGAAAATTTTTGGAGGGGGAGGTTAGAAACCCAAAACCAGTTAAATTTTTGTTGGCTAAAGGATTTTACACCTTCACAGAAAAAGGACGGGGATGATTATTTAAAAACAAAATACGGTTTAGGGGTTTGACCTAATTTTCAACGGGGGAAAATTTCCTTTAAAAAGGGGGAAAGGGGAGACCGTAGAGACGTAATAAAAAAATTCAAATTAAATAAAAAAGAAGAAGCCGATAAACCGCTTACGAAACATTTTTTTTTAAATATATGAGGGGCGGGCAAATTTTGGAAAAAACATAAAAAAAAGATGTACCAAATACAAAAATTTTTTTTTTCTTTTTATAAAAACATGTTTTTTTTGGGTTTAAACCAAATGTGCCAAACAGCCCAGGGGGAACCCAAGGGGAAAAAGATAGTAAAAAAACCCAGCAAAAAAACCCTTTCAAAATTAACAAACATTACACAAATGAAACAAAACAAAGCAGGACCTTTCAAAATCCAGAAAAACCCCAAACGAAGGAAAATTCTCCCTGCCTTTAATGCTGTTCCCTTAAGGTTTAATACGGAACATCGCTATAAGCCCCCAAATCAGCGGGAACGAGTTTTGGCTTTTAGCAACAGGTATTGGGGAAACCCCAGCCCCCCCTTTAACCTTTTAGGCGGGCTGCCCTTTGGGCCCCTGGGCCTGTGTTCATTACCCTGTAAGTGCGGGCGGAAAAAAATTTAAAAAAACAAAACCCTCCAAAAGCACACACAAAGGGGTTAAAACAAATTTAACAGTTTTAAATTTAACCCTTCGTTAAAACCCTGACAATAAATAAAGCCTAGCTGACCAAACATCCCGATGAAAAATTTAAAACCCGTTTCCCAGGCCGATTTTTATGACTATCAAAAGACAAAATTTTTGATCTCAAAGAAAGGGGGGACAAGTTTTTCTCAAAAACCCCCGCCCCCCCAGCAATAAAAAAAATGCTTAAAAAAAGAAAAACAAACTTTTAAACCCCCTGTCTAAACAGCTCACATTAAAAAAACCCCAAAAGGGCCCTTTTTAAAAACTTTAGTTTAGGGAGGCCAAGCGCAAAAAGCCCTGTTGATATTGTTTCTGATTAAGTTTTTTTTTTTTTTTAATTTAAAAAAATATTTTGAGTTGAAAAAAAAACTAAACCAGGGCCCTAAGACATATGAAGGACCAACGAATTTTTGGGAAAGGAATGCTTGGAAGAGCGTTTATCAAGAGCACTGAATGATATTGATTTAAAAGGGCCCTTTAAACCCAACAAAAAACGGCAAGCTTTTGTACATGCTATTTCTCAAATTCCCGGAAAAATAACCAAAAGGGCCCGCCAGTTAAAGTAAATTTTTCTGTTATTAACCGGGCTATGTAACCCGTAAATGAAAAAACCAAAAAAGTCGGGGGGTCGCTAAAAAACAGACTATTCTTCTCGAAAAGACTTTTAAAAACCCGGGTTTGGGCCAAAAACGAAATGCTTTCACGGTTTTTAAAGCTTTCCGCTGAAAAAGCCAAAATGAGAGGCCTGGGGTTGGGCAGAGGGGGGGAATTCTTAGAATCAATTAAAACAGTTAAGTATGCACCGAATTTTAGGCAAGGCCCTTTCATTCCGCTACCTCCACATTGGTAGCGAAAAGAGCAAGGTTTTAAAAAAAAAGGGAAAACCCGACAACAAAAGTTTTAAAAAGGGGGGTTTTTCCCCAAGGGTGCATCCCCGGGTTGGGAAAAACGCAGAGAGAAAAATCTAACTATTCCCCCGTACATCAAAAAAACTTAACTTTTTGTGGGGGGTTTTCCCTTTTCCCTTTTGTGTAGAAAAAAATTGGGGTCCGTTTGAAGAGCCCAAAAAAACCCAATAACTGTCCAAAATCTACACAGGGGGTGAGGGAAAAAAATCACACCCCATTAAAGTGGGCCAAGAACAGTCCAACGATTGGGGGAAAACCCCCCAAAAACCCTGTTTACTTACTAAATGATGCTTTCCGGGAAACGGGCTAAAACCGCATTTCACATTTATTCGAAAAAAATGATAAACTAATGCAGCATGCTTCAAAGAAAGGGGGATAAACAAGAATACCCGCAGAAAATTAACAAAATTCCCATCTGTGGGAAGGGCCCCGAGTAACATAAAAAACAAGTAAAAGTTCTGTAGACTGAAAAACCGGGAAAAAATTACGCCCCCCCCCCCTGGGTCTAAAATTTTTGTTTTTTTAAAAACTGGGAAACGGATGGGAACAACTCCATACGAAATTTACGCAGGGCTTTTTAGTCGCTTATTTTTCCTTATGAAGGGCCAAACGCCACCAAAAAATTTTGAAAAACAGTCTTTAAGAGTAATCCTCAATTTGTTCATTTGCCTCATCATTTTTTAGGTCGGATGGCGCTCAAGTCAACGCCAGAATTAAACAGAGGGCCAGATGCAAATACTTCTTAAAACCCCATGCGCAAGTGCAAAGATTTTTTTCTAATAAACGATTTATTTTGAAATCCTAATGGCGCCTGAAGACCAAGAACCCGTTAGACTCAGCCCTCACTGTTGGATTTTTGGTTTTGAACTCAGTGGGGAAAGCCAACCAAAAAAAAGACCATTATCACAATTTGGGAAAGTTCAGGGAGCGGGAAAATAGTAAATGAATCTTCACAAAGTTTGACCAAACCCTGAAGCTGCCCATCTTCTTTTTATAACTTGCGAGGGGTTTCCCACTCCCACCTTAAATGAAAGGGAGTGGAAAGATGGTTTCAGGGTAGCATGCATTGCAAAAGTCCCTCAAAAATTTAAAGTGTTTTCACTTTAAATAACATGCTTTTTATGACCTAGCAGGGACATGATGGGTTTTATTAGAGTCGCTTTTGGGTATGTCCTTTTAAAATCCTGCCCAATAACGGGGAAAAATATTTTTAAAAACCCAAACCCCGTTAGAAAGGGCGTTTTTCCCCCTTTTGATACATGAACAGGTTTTGGGAAAAAATTTTAAAGAAAAAACACCTTTCCCCCCAAAAGGGGCCCCGTTCTTTTCTAGTCTTAGAGGAAAGGACATCAGTTATCCTGAATTTCCAGCAAGCCAAGATGCTGGCAGAATTTGAGTGTAAAAAAAATGGGGGGGAAATATCATGAAATCAACTTTTTATTGGGGATACCCTTTTTGGGTTTGGGGGAAATTTTTTGAAAATTATAGGAAAACCGTATGAAACATTTTTAACCCGGGGTCCCGCGAATTAAAAATTTTTGCACCCGGGAAAGAGCTGGGATTTCCTTTTTTTTTTTTTAAAGTTTTTCTGGGTACAGATTGTTTTTTTTTGCAGATTTTCCAAAAGATTTAGATGATTTAAAAAGGGTTTTCGTGGGGGAAAAAAGTATGGCGTCGGGAAACATTCTGTAAAGCAAACAAAAAATATTGGGGGGACTTGTTTCCCAGAAAAGGTCTAAACT
Source organism: Conus ventricosus (assembly GCA_018398815.1). Lineage (NCBI taxonomy): Eukaryota > Metazoa > Mollusca > Gastropoda > Neogastropoda > Conidae > Conus > Conus ventricosus. Next base: position 2,057,997 of record CM031620.1, on the reverse strand, counting down.
AACCAAGTATTTAGAACCCCAAACAATCTGTAGGTTTTGGGCCCAAAGGCCAATCACTTTTCCCTTTCGTAACTTCAAGATGACACAGGGACGGGAAAAATATTCAAAGGCATTAAAATTTTTGAACATTTTTTCGCCGGGTCACAGCGCGGGTTTTATTCTGAAGTTGACTTAGAATATCCTATTAAACCCCCAAAGACCGCAAATGACTATCCCCCTTTGCAGCAGAAAGTTTTAAAGAAGGGACCCCCAAAAAGCCGCCTAAACTTGGGGCCTAATCTTTTGGGGGAAAAAAAATTATGTCCCGGGCATTAAAAGACTTTTACAATTTTTATTTTTAAACATGTTTTAAGTTGACAGCGTTTTATCGGCCCAAAAATTTCTTTTGATCAAGAACAGTTAGAAAAACCCTAATCATGAAGAACACTGACCTCAGAAATAAATCCACAGAAAGGGTTCAGAAAAAGACTTTTCCAATTTGATGAACAACAAACTGTTTTGGAAAACTATGGGGAATTTCCCCACAACGCAAAGATTTTCAGATTGGTCACCAGAGAGAAGAAGCCCTTTAAACTGACTTTAAAAAACCCAATTATCAGGACTTTAAAAAAAATTTCATAAACAGCTTTTTGGAAAAATTATGAAAAAAAAAAAAAGTCAAAAAAAACAAACCTGTATTTATTGGGTTTACTGTTTTAAATTATAAAACTTTTGATGTTTGGGGGTTCTTTAAGAAAAACTTTGAAAGCCCCCCGTAACCCGAGTCCAGAAAAGGGGTTTTCACAGATACAATATTTTTTGGGTTTTAGAAATCCCTCTAAAGACATCTTTAAAAAACATGGAAATTTGAAAAAAGCTAAAGGGCATGCGGGGTGGGAAAGACACATCTATTACCCTAAAGATTCCCCCTTTGCATTCAATTACTAACAAGAAGGGGTTTTTGGAAAGATGAAGGATGAATTAAACTGGAAAGGGAAACAAGGTTTGTTGGTTTTTAAAGGGCCCAAAAAAGTACAGGGATTTCGAGGGCCCGGAGGAAAAAACATTAAGAAAGCAAAGGGGGAAAATTTTCGCAGTGTTTTTGGGGGAGTCAAACATAAACACAAGACAACACAAAGAAGCATTTTTTGGCAATAAGACTTTTTTATCATGAAAAACGTAAAACTAAAAACTAAATTTTAATCCACATGAAAAATCAACACAACAGTTTTTAACAAAGAAATTCCTTAGAAAAAAAAAAACACCCAAAAGGGTGTTTGTTAATTTCCCGGGGTTTTTCCCTATGCCCAAATTTGGGGACCCGGGGAACCTTTAAAATTTAAATTTAAAACGAACGGGGCCTTGGGGGGATTTTCTGCAGGTTTTTCCCTTTACAAAAAATCTTTTTAGGGGCTGGCTGTTTTGTTTTGCCAGTTTTTTTCGGGGAAATTTAATTAAAAAACGGGCCGGGAAATTCATTTTTTTAAAAATTTTTTTATTTGGTTTGGGTCCAACCTTAAAAAAAGGGGGTTTTTTTCCCTTTTTTTTCGGTTTTTCCCCCTTCCCTGGCTTTCCCCCTTTAAAAGGGGGGCCCCCTTCTTTCCCCCGGTAAAAAAAGGTTTTTCCCCTTTAAATGAAAAGGGTCTCCCTTCCCAAAAACTTTTTTTGTTTTTCTTTTGATTGCTTTTACTGGGGTTTTAAAACCCTTTTTAAATTTTTCATTTTTTCTTGCCCCGCAAAACTGAGGGAACCTTTTAACCCCATTCTTTTTCAGAATTGTCAATCAGCTCTCTGTGTACTGGTAGGAGAAAAAAAATCCTTTTTGGCTAACGTTTGTTTTAAAGGGGTTTTTTAACTAAAGCCCGTGATCTGTGAACCCTGGAATGCCTCTTTTAAAAAGGTAACTCTATTTTTTAAAAAAAACATTGAATTTACTTGGCCTTTAAATTCTTTTTCCCTCATCAAAAATTTAATCATTCGAAGGGTAAGTTATTGGCCCCGTTTGGTAAAATCAGTTTTAAAAGCGACAGCCAAAAGCAAAGCACTCTTTTGTGTTAATGGCTCCGCATCTTTTTATCTTGGGAAACCATGGGGCAAAACGTTAGTGCGTACTTTAAAACTTTTTTGTCTAAACCTATCAAGGGGGAAAAATTTGAAAATTTCCCTTTTTATGGGGTCGGGTTGGAGTTGTAAAATTTAACAAAAAGGGGTTCCCCTGTATTCGGCTTTGGGCAGGGAAAAAAAATTTTCCAAATTTCTTGTTTAGATAAACCCTTCTTTTTTTTTTTTTGGGTTTACTGGGCCCCCGCCGCTTGGCTTTGGGTTTTTTTAAATTTCTGGGGATACCCTTCCAATATCCTTTGGGCGAAAAATAAAATTTTGTTCATTTTTTTATTCAGCCAATTTATGTGCAAAAAAAATAAAACGACGGGCATACCAAAGGCCAAAAAAAAGCGATTTTTTTCATCTTTTGTTTTTTTTTGATGGGTTGATAAAAGTTTACTAATTTTTTTGGGGGGGGCAATGTCAGGACCCCGGGTTTTCCGTTTTTCTAGATAATATTTTTTTTTAATTTCTTGTCAAAAATCTTTAAAAATGTAAGGGGTCATGCCCCCGTTTTTTTTCCCCGTGTGTCATTAATAAAATCTAAAAATGCTCCCAAATCCTGCTTTTCAAAAGGCGTCCCTTTTGCCGGGGCTAGTTGCTCCATACTTTGTTTAAAGTCTTTTTCCCCCTCGCCGTCAACCCGCAGTTTTTCTAAAAGCGAAATTACTTCCGCTAAAAAAAAACGCATTCCCCACAGGGGCCACCTATCATCCCCTTTCGACGAAAGCCCTTTTTTTTTAAATTAAATTTTTTTTTTTTCATAATTTTAAAACTGTCCCGGAATTATTCCCCTTTTCTTGACTAAAAACTTTCCCTGGCAACCGAGCGAATGATTTGCAATTTACTTTCTGATCCTCAAAGTCTATTTTGCCAAAATCTGCTGGTTTAATTTTTTAAAAAAAGCTTTTTCCAAGCATTGATTTTCCTACACTTAGTCCCCAATAAAAGCAGAAAGGGGATACAAGGTTAGAAAAATTTTTTTTTGGGGGTTCAATTTTTTTAAAAATAAAATAATTATAATTTTAAAAAAAAACAAAGAACAGTGAAAAATCAAATACACAAAAAGGGGGGCCAAACCTTCCCGAAACTTTTGGAAAAGACCAAGGGATGGCCAAGCTGTTTTGCCCCAAAAGGAGGGGGTTTAAACCTTTTGGAGCGGGGGGGAAAAACCAAAAAAGTTTCCTTTTTTCGGAAATGAAATTTAGCAAAAAAACAATTCAACAAATTGTTCCACAAGACATTTTTTAAAATATCATAAAAGGTTTTTAAGCGCAGCTGGGGGTGAAAGGGAAAAGTGTGGGGGGAAAAAGGTTTCCTTAGTTTGTACACAAAAATAGTTAGTTAAAATTTGCTCCCATTGATTTTTGAACAAGACTTACGTATGATTTAAAAGCAAGATCCCCGGGTTTTTAAAAAAGTCATTAGAGTCTCTTTAAAGGGGTGACTATACAAAAATTTTTGGGGGATTGTTACGCCATTAATCATTGGGGTTAATAACTTTTTAACATATAGATTTTGTTTCCCTAAAATGAACGAGCTTTAAATCATCAGAACCAGAATCAGGAAACATTTAATCAGGGGAGAAAGTAACCAAGCCAGAAAAAAAACAAACAGGGAAAAACGACGAATCAGGGGGGGGACCAGGGAAAAACAATTTCCCCATCCTGGGCGTGTTTAAAACAGGAAAAAATTAAACAGAGTGGAACAGACAAAAAAAAAATTTAAAGGGTTTCAAAAAAAAACTCATCATGAAAACATAACACCGGGCCCGCGCCAGAAAAAGTTGATTCAATGCCCGCTATAAAAACTCCATGTGATTCCAAAGGGGACCAAAAAAATCCCTTTATGGGAAAAAAGAACTTTAAAAAATGTTGCCATTTTTTTCGCCATTTTCCGTTGGGGGCAGGGTTTTTTACGTTAAAAATATAAAACAAAAATGGGAGCAGAAACAAAAACAATCCAAAAAAAACTGAACCGTTTTAAAAAAAAAGGAAAAAAAAAAAACAGCAACCCCCAAAAACCCCCCAATTAAAAAAGCAACATTTGATCCAATTTTTAAAAAGGAAAATATTTTAAAAACTTAATTTTTTAAAATTTTTTAATAAAAATAGATCATGGCGTATTATAAAATGATGAAGCAATAAATAAAGACATGGATCTATAAAAAATTTCCATAGACCAAATTTTAATCAATTTGGGGGGGGTTTTCTTTTGGATGTAAAAACTTTATTAAGAAACTATGCTGACCGAACCCGCCTAAGGGCGTTAAACAAACAACCTCCCCGATTTTTCCCTTTTTTGAGGCGTGTGTTTTTACTATATTAAACACCTACAATTTTAAATTTAAAAAAATGATAGTATTTTTTATATTTTAAGATAACTTGAATAAAAAAATTGGTTGTACTTAGGGGGATGACAGTTATGATCTGAAGGGGAAAATTTAAACCAAAAACTTAATCAAGAACTTATTAAGAAAATAGAAGTATTAAAATTTAAAAACTTAAAATTTAAAACTTGGGGGGACTTTGAAGTGACTTAAGTTAAAAACAAAAAGTGACTTAAAATGGGGCATGCGTGGGGTGGGGGGGGGGTGGGAGGAGAGGTGGGCATGCGGGGGTTTGGGGGGGGGAGGGGGAGGGGGTGCATGCGTTTGGGGGGGGGTTGGGGGGAGGAGGTGTGCATGCGTGGGGGGGGTGGGGGACATCTGTCCCAGTTACGAGCACCACAAAATCCTGTTGACTCAAGCTGCTAAAAAATTGGGGGGTTCACACCTAAACGGGGTATTTATAGTAGCATTCCCGCAAGGCCCGGGTTTCCCCACATCCTCTTGCTGCTTTAAAAATAGCCGTTCATGTAAAAAAAACGGCCTAATTTTTATCAAGGGGGGGATTTCCCCCACTTTCCCTTTTTTTTCTAAAAATACCGTTCAAGTATAAACGGGTATTTATTGCCAAGGGGGGGAATTTCCCCCCCAGGGCCTCTTGCTGCTAAAAATAAACCGTTCAATTTTAAAAGCTAAATTTTTTAAACAAGGCGGATTTCCCCCCAGGGCCTCTTGCTGCTAAAAAAAAGCCTTCATGGGAATTTAAAAGGCAAAATTTTTAGCAAGGCTGACTTCCCCCCCAGGGGCCCCCTCCCCCCTAAAGCACTTCTCCTCCCATACGGGGAAATGTACAAGGTTTTGCCCAAGGGCCCCAACTAGTTTGTTTGCCAAACATTTGAAATTTGCCATTCAGTTTGCAAAAGGACAAAACCCTTGAAGGGAATGAACAATTAGAAATTGAAAAGTAGGAAAAAATATCCCCAAAACTTAACACCAACAGCTTGCTACATGAACACGAAACTGGGAAATTAAAAAATCAAACAAGTCCCGAAACCAAAATGAGAACATTTTTACTTGGAGGAACAGCCCAAAATTTTTTCAAATATAAGTTTTTTAAACAAAAAGAATCAGCGTTTTACCTCCGCCCCTTTAAAAAATGAAAGCCAGGGTTTTTTAACCCTGGCTTTTTGCTTCTCAAAACCCGCCCCCCCAAAAATCAACGGGGGTGATTTTTTTGTTTTGCTTCGGCCAACTTCAACAATGCAGCGCCATTTAAATTTGGGTAAAGAACCTTTTCAAACGAATAGCCAAACCGTATTAAAAAATGCTACATCTTGGGTTTTATTTTCCCTTTAACCAAAAAAACCTTTAAGATAGGCCTTTCATTTCCCAAAACATTAGTTCCCTTTTTCTTTTTTTTTAAAAAACAAAACTCCCCGGGGTTTCCCCAACAGGGGTTCGCCTAATTCTTTTTAACCCAAAAACTCTTAAAAATGCATTTTAAAATAAACCTTATTTTTCCCCGAAAATCACAAAACCCTTTTTCTTCTTAACGTTTTTAAAAAAACCAACCTGCACCAAAACCCCCCGGGAAATATCTTTACTACAAAAAACGCACAAAACCCTTTTTCAGCCCAACCCGCCAAGTAAACTGCCAAAACAAACCGGGCCTTTGCTGACGAGATTCGCTAAAAGCGCCACCTGGGGTTTTCTTTTATTGATTTTTTGGGCCCCGGTTTGCAACCAGAGCCCCCAGCCACGCTGTGGGAACCCCAAGGCCGGGGAGCCGGGAAAATTTAATTGGGGCAGGTTTCAGCCCCCTTCCGCCTGCTTTTGACAAAGTTTGTAGGCAGAAAATTTGTCAAAAAGTTTGCGGAAAATTTATGTCATTTAATTGAAGAGAGAAGAAAGGAAAGAATGTGTGGGGTTTTTGTGTGTGTGTGGGGTGTGTGGGTGTGTAATGGACGGTGTTTGATGTGTGGGGTGTGGCGCGACGTATTTTGGGGAAACCAGAACACGTATTTCAAAGGGTCCGTGTCTAAATGAAAATCACAACAAAACTTTTTGCCACACGGTCAGGGGACGCCACCCTCAGTTCGCACAGGTCTCAGGCCCCAAGGGTTTTAAATTTGGTGACTGTCCCCGCAAAAAAAGATGGAATGAAAAGACTTATGCCCCGAAAAAGAAAGGAAAACATAGTTTGAAGGGCAAACTTTTCAGAAAAAACTATAAAAAGCCAACCTGGTTTCCCTTTCGCGCCCCAAAACAGGTTTTTTCGGGGGAAAAATGAGTCAGGATTTGGGGAAAATTTTTACGTTTTTCCGGGGGCCAACGTGCTTGATGTCCGTGTAGACAGGAAATGGTCTAGTTTACCCCTTGCTTTTATGCAGTGTAGACAGGGGAAAAGTCTAGTTTACCACTGCTTTGAAAAACAGTGTAGACAGGAAATGGCTAAGGGCCAATTTCTCTATGTCAGTGTTAAAAGGGAAACAGTCGTTGAGCACTAACCAAATAACAGGTTTTTGTTTTAAATTTTTTAAAACAAACTTTTTTGTCTTCAGGGCCCAAACAAGGAGAAATGGACCAACCAAGGAAATTCCCCCCGGGCACGGCAGGGAGGAGCCACCCGGAACACGTTCAGGTTTTTTAGCATCAAATCTTTGGGGACCTGTCTGCCCCGTCCCAAGACACCTGCAATGTCATCGTTGTCCGAACATTTGATACCACTTTTTTGCCCTCCCCCTTTGGTTTCATCGTCCCCTTTAATACCAATCATTATCCATAAACCTTTTTATCCCCAAAAGTTATCCATCCCTTTTTAAAACCCCACTTACCATACCTTCAAAATTTCCAATCTTAAACCAAAACCTTTAATCCCAATTTGTTATTCATATCTTCCCTAAACCCAAACGTTACCATACCTTCAATACCAATCGTTATCCCCAAAACCCTTTAAAACCATTCCCCCATGGGTAATCTTTAATTTTCCAGTTTATTGTCCCCTTTAAATTCAATACCATTCATCATGTTTCCCTTCCCAAACCCGGGCTTTTGGGTTGCCTTCAAAACTAATCGTCCCCCCTTAATTTGGGCCCTTTCCTCGAACATTAAAAAATTATTTACTTGTCCCTTTTTTAAACCCAAAGGGCAATTTTTGGAAAACACCCTTGAACCTGAAAACATTGTGCCCCCGCCAATTCCCCGTTTCACAACTGCCAAAGGTCTTATTCCCCTGAATATCAATACTGGGATTTAAACCCTTTAAACCCATCATTAACCATCAATGCCCTAATCCAAATAACAGTTTTGGCCTCACGTTACACACTGAACATTTCCCACTGTCTTTATTTTTCCTGTTACACCATCCATCCCCCACGCCCCCCCCTCTTAAAAACAATCCTGGCTTCATCTTGAACACAAATCTTATTGTATTAAAAACCCCCCCCCCCAACAATTCCGCCCTTTTAACCTTTAACACCTTTAACCCTATTTAAAAACCTTTTTTAACCAACCCAAACCAAATTTAACTTACCATTTCCCTTAAAACCAGAAACCACATGGGGTCATATTTTTGTAAAAGTTCACAAACCCCCCTGGGCCATAAAAAAATAAAAAAGGGCCCCACCCAAGGGGAAAGCCACTTTGGGGAAAAAGAGTTCCCTCGACGTCAGCCATAAAATGTACTACGTTCCTGTGACTCCAAGTGCAGAAATGCCACAAGGTTGCGAAAGTTACTTTTGTAAACTGAATGTTTGTTGGTGCAGCTACTAAAAGGTTACAGAACTCATTTCTAATATAATCAATCAGACACACACGTCTCCTCAGCTCATCCCTTTTCGGTTTGACCTTTCATAACAAGAAGCAGTTGTTAGGTTGTGAATCCTGTTTTCAGTGCTGAGCATCCAAATGCCAGACAAGCCAATGAACGGATGAACGCAGATGAACTGCCCAGACAAAAATTCCACACCCCAGATTTACAATTTCTATCTACTATTGAATTCTTACCTCCACTGTGGCACTATTTTTTAAACAAAATTGGGTTAAGAGTCTTCTGATCATGAAATGGCCATTATATGTGTGAATTTGTCACATTTCATATCAAAATGTGGGTATTTATCATTTGATTTTTCATTCGAAAAGAAATTTGTTGAATTTGAACACAGAAAATACTTATGATTGCTGAAACGGTAACGATGGAAAAAATGGGTGGGCATGGCATTCATGCAAAGTGGCAAGAGTTGGATCAGTTACAAATTGGCCCCCTGCTATGGAGAGAATTGCTAGCCATTTTCAGTCCTTGTTACTGGGATAAGTGCTTACCATAGTGGCATCATCTGAACGACAATGGCTGCCAGGGCAAAGAAAAGGCCAGTAGTCGCATGCCTCAGCTGTCTGCATGTGGAACTGACCATTTTGAATTCAAACCACTCAGTGGAGTCAGACTTGGAGGAGGGGTGAGAAGGGGGGGTCAGGCAGGCGATGTTAAAAACCCTGTCTTGCCTGCTGATCCAAGTCAGGGAGGACTGAAGTTGGTGAAAGGAGAGGGATGGCCTTCACATCTCATCATACCGCACAGGGTGAATCTGACAGGTAGCTGTCCCTGCACCCATTAAGCTATAATCTCCGACAGGTAGCGGTCCCTGCACCCATTAAGCTATAATCTCCGACAGGTAGCGGTCCCTGCACCCATTAAGCTATGGGACTTTCTTGTCGGCCAAATTCAGCTGAAGATGAATAGACATGTGGAATGTCAAGCCCCCCACACACCACATGAGAAATAGCAGACCAGTTCAAGTCCACAGTGTTACTGTATATACTGTGAATGAAGGGAGGAACGAGGGCCAGGCCCAGTTGTACATCAATACGCTCAGCATCTCGTCTCACTATCCCACGATTCACCTCTGTGGGAGCAGTTAGCAAAGGGAGATAACCGCTCATGGGCAACAACCACCTTGCACCTGTCTTCAGCATTTTCTTTTCAGTTTTCATACCGATTTTGTGTGTGTGTGTGGTGGTTTTTCTTCTTGTTCTTTAAGGTGATCTTTGACCTTCAGTCTCAACATCACCTGGGGGACTGTTTCTTGGTCACAGAGGAGTGTTCACATTTGGGGCTGTTGAGACACAGACTGCTTATCAACTGGCAACCCACACACAGTTCTGTCTCGGTGCAGACTACCAATCCACAGTTGACCTTATTTCTCCTCCCCTGGCATTTCTATTGGCCAGACCATTCTACATTTTGAGATTCTGCACATTACTACATAGTTTGTAAAATGTAATCAATTTTGTTAATATTCATGCAAACATGTATCATTTACGTGGGTTGGTGTCTTGTTATCTTGTATACTCAGTGCTCTTGTTGCATATACAGTTACTGTAGACTCACAACTGAACAGTTTTCCAACATCAATTTTTTTTTTTGAACCAATTTTCTAACTTTCTAACTGGACAGTCTTGTAGGACATGCTGGCATATGATGTCCAGAATTTTATTTGACAGCCAGATGTGTGCTCATTGTCATCGTTTTTTTTGTGTTTTTTTTTCCAAATTGTGTACAAGTTCAATTGGATTTATTTTGTACCGATTCATGTCGTCCAAGTCATTATGATATTCATGAAAATGGCATACGCACTCACATGCAGAATAAGAGGATTTGTCTTGTATCTTCTTGTCACAATGACGCCCACACTAACGTTTCTATCATGTCAACTTATGCCACAAAACATATACATGACATTTGGAATAGGCATAACACTTGCACACAGTGCTCGCTCCTATGTTACTACAATGTACCACAGTGTCATCTCCGAGTATGCTGACATCACTGCCATAGCGTTTCATGTTGGGACAAATGTCCTGAATGCAGTCAGCACTGTGCAACGACGGCCAGGTTTTCCACTGGCATGTCGCTGTACACGTCTTTCTTCACAATGTGTGTATCATGGGCTTTCACACTGCAAGGAGCCGGGCATACTGCTAGTACTGAAAGCCATCTTCCCTGACCTAGCGCCATTTCTCATCTTCTTGCAGGTTTGCGTACATGTGGTGCGTGTGTGCGGGCATGCACACCCACATGGGTGCGGGCATGCACACCCACATGGTTCAACAATTATTACTGTTATTACCATGTCATTTTAGGATGTTTTACAGTTAACCGGAAAAGTGGTTTTTACATTTGTGACTTATGTGTACATTCCTACAGTACATGCGATATAATCCATGTCGGCGCATCTCGCACGCACACCAGAGGAACATGGGGACAATCGTGGGATTGGATCGACGTGACGGATGAAAGGTGTTATATCACTGCAGGATCGGGTGCCATGTCACTGCAGGATCAGGTGCCATGTCGCGACGTTTCAGAAGTTTAAAGATTGTTGGGACTTGCACAATGTGAGACAAACACTTTGCAGCAGATTCCATGAAAACCCTGTTCAGAGATGTCCCACCTGACAAACTCGAAGATCACAACATTTTTCATCTGATCTAGTATTTTACGGAAGAAAGATTTTTAACGAAGTTTCTGGTACGCTTTTAGAAGATGTATTTTAAAAAGATGTGTGAAAGGTTGGATTTTTGTTTTGTTTTTGATGAGTTGATTTGGTGACAGCTCGGATATGGCCCTTTGCGGTCAGCAGGACTATAAGCAACATTACCTTACAAAAACAAAATGGCCATGCGAGTGGAACACAGATGGTGACCATGGTGTGGCCAGCAATTGGCTTTACTCAAGCTTACCTTGCAGGTTTCAAGGGAAATGCCTGCAACCTGCTTTTTCCTCCCCCCCCCCCCCCCCCCCCCCCCCCCCCCCCCCGGCCACAAGGAAAACCTCAGCTGTCCTGAACTTTGATTAAGCAGATAGGATTCCGTCAGTTTTTCTAAAATAATTTTCTTTCAGTGCAGGAAGGGCATACAAGCGTCCTGGCACGCCTACCCTGTTCAGACTATCCTTTAAACAGGAAGCTATTGGCCGGTTTCCTTGGCATGACCAACATGAAAATGGTTTTAACAATACCTCGTTTTGCCTGGTGCATTTCCTTTTGTTTTGAAACGATGACTTCAGTCGTTGCGCAAGCTTGTGGCTCGAGTGTTGTCAGCGTTATGCAACTTGCTCATGTGCACAGAATTCACACAACTGCTCACTGTTGTATTTCTATATTCGGTTAATGTATTGAAAAATTAAAACTGAAATTGGTCTAGATACTCCTGTGTTGTGTACTCGCGTATCAGGAATGCCTGAAGATGAAAAAAAAAAACACAGATTATCAGCATCTGTTCTGTACAGTTCTTATTTGTGGGAGATAATAAAATGTTCACTGAATATAACAGCATCTTGTATGACCTGGATTTTGACAATAAAAACTTTACATGAATTGTTTCAACCCTACCATGGGTATGCAAGTTTGATATTAGCAGTGACTGAAATAGATACGACCATGTATCCGAGAGAGTTTCAGCCTAAGTAAACTACTTTTAAAAAAAAAAATCATAATATATACCTGCAACAGTGGCGTTATCCTTCGCAGCACTGGCGTTTTTCTTGTGGACTGCCCTATTCATATGGCATCTCGGTGCGATGGAACCACGACTGCCATAGTTCACAATCTTTCCACATGGAACACAAAATGCAGCGCCTTTTACGTCTAATTCGAGAAACGCATCACCAACTAGAACATGTCCACCTTCTGGTTTAGCCAGTCCCACCTCCAATCATTTCTCATCCCTTTTTGCCGTGAAATCATGGCGCGCTTGACAAACTTCGCCATTTTAACGATGTCCGACAGGCGCGAAAAGACCGGATGTTGATTAACGGTGGATGCGACCAGTTGACTCTTGAGAATAGCAGAGCTGCAAAATGTCCAAATCGGGGATGAAAACAGTTTTTTTTTTAAAAAGAGGAGATTGGCGGGGATCTGGGGGTTCACCATGGGCCCCCAGTGGGGTACATGGGCAACAGCCTGGCGGGGGTGGCGCCCCCTGAAGCTGAAGCATATTTTGTATTAAATATGGCATAAAAATCTTTAGAAATCACTTTCTTGCTTCTAAACAACTCATTCTATAGAACAGCTTTCAACGCCATGAAGACCGACACTGATGTGGAAAGAAACTATGTCAATCGAGACAAACATTTAGTATGATGAATCCTCAGAACTCTAGCTGAAGAAAATTTGACAAACAGTGCTTTCAGGACAAAGAATAAGGCCTGTAGATAAGCAAATCAGAGTGGCAAATCAAACTAAGTAAATCAGATGTAAGCAAATCAGAGTGGCAAATCAAACTAAGTAAATCAGATGTATGAAAACGACTGCTGGACTTCAACACAATATGAAAAATGATTACTTTGAAGTCCTTTAAAAAAAACTGAAGCTTTTGGGCCTTAGACCCTTCGTCAGGAAACCCTAAACACAAAAGAACATAAGAACAAATGACATAAACTGTCACAACAGTACCCCCCCCCCCCCCCCATACAACTAATCATATTCCCCCCCCCCCCCTCTTGACAAGTGTGTGTGTGGAGGGGGGGGGGGCGATTGTGTGTGTGTGTGTGGGGGGGGGGGGGGGGGGGGGGAGTGTTTGTGTGTGAGGTGGGGGACGGGGCGAAGGGTGGGGGTTGGGGGAGAAGGAGGAGTAGAGGAAGTATACAGGTAGTGGGGGGAGTGGGCTGGTGGAAAAGGATTTCATAGGGGGGCTGTTAGCAGACACCTAACACATGTAGCAAACGTTTGCATTATACCAGGGCAAAAGTGTTACACAATACTGTTGTGACATCAGTTTATTTTGATGTCATTTGTTCTTTTATATTCTTTTCGTCACTTTGACGTTTTTTCCCTTGCTTTGAAGACTCTACGAGTGGTAGTACTTAGAGTAGGAGTCAAACTGTCTTTGGAAATTAAACGTAGATTGTTGCATACCCAATGATCTGAAAACATGCTGTAATGGTGTGGGAAACACACATTTTCTGTTGGTGACTGGGACGCTCGATGTGATCTCCGATTGCCACAAAGCCACGACTACCAAAGTAGACACGTTTTTGGCAAGGCTCGCAAAACGCTTCAAATTCGCCGTCTTTGTCATGTTTTATTACATCCGCGACTCTGCGGTCACACACGTCCTTCTGCTGCCACTCGGTCTTCTAGTGGTTCACATACTTCTTTTTTTTTTCGTTTTGTTTGCACTCACTGGCGGCAATCGACGCCATGATGAGAAATGATACTGGAAGGAAACAGAATGAGAACTACGCCGTTTGAGAACATTACCGACAGAGAAGAAATTCGCTGTGCAGACAAGTTGAGATCGTTTCTGAGCATCATTCTTTGAATAATTTTTCGGCGGAGACTTTTTCTTTCGGCGGAGATGCGAAATAATAACGGCAGAAACGGCAGAGGAGTTTTCATCCCTGCCAAATGGGAATAGCATTGAATGAACGTTTATTTCAGTTTTTTTTGTTTTTTTTTTTGGGGGGGGGGGGGCACTTTTTGGGGGAGGCGGCGCAGATGAAAAAAATGGGCGGAAAATCCGCCTTAGGCGGACGAATTTCATGCCCGACACTACAACAGTAATGACAAACTGACTTCCTCTCAGAGCAACTTCAGAATGACCTTTCAAATTTGGAACGATCTTCTGGGAGAAAAGAAAAAAATTGCTGAACTCCTGTACAGACCTGATTCAATACACGTCCCAACACTAAGCGACGTCAGCTCACCATCAGCCCTACGTTCTGCAGACCCGGCGTCTTCTTGGCGTGCTAACTTGGCACCCTCTGTCACTGTGGACCAGTTCCAGCCTCACTTAGCTTGCCCAGTGCATACACAGCTTCAGCCAAGGCCATTTTGCTTTGTGAGTTGGTTACCTCAGCAACCTCCAGGGGCCAGCAGCTCTACTGGGCGCTAAGCACACACACCCAGCAGCCTGGGACAAGAGGTAGTGATCAAAAGCTAGCAGCTCTACTGGGCGATAAGCACACACACCCAGCAGCCTGGGACAAGAGGTAGTGACCAAGCCGCTGACGGCAGTTTTGCCTGCTTTGCACAGAGCTGGCCACAGGAGCAGTATGGCTGCCTTTGAGGGAACGTCGCTCTAAAGTGGAAATTCTAGATCAGACTTGAACCTGCTTCTATGGTAGGTGTGTCAAGGATAAAAAAAAAATCAGTTCAGTTCTAGATTTTCAAACTGCCCTGTAAAAAACAAACAAAAAAAACGACAACAAATGATTTCAAACATTTTTTTTACATCTGCTCCGAGGGTGTCAAGAAATGACCTATGATGTAGCTTTGATGTAGCGGTAGTCTGGAGAGGACTTCATTGTCCCTCTGTGCTGAAAGCCCTGATCAGGCCGTCTGTAGTGCACTGGGCCGTCATGACAATAAAACACTGGGCCGTCATGACAATAAAACAGTCAAACTAAACTGCCACAGCAGAAGACATTTACAATGTAGTTATATAGATATACTGCAAGCACCTGCCCTTTCTGTCACCCTAGAGTAAAAGTATACAGCCCTCATAGTTAATGTCCCTTTATTCCCATTTTGCATACATATTATTCATATCTGATTACAGTAATATTATATTAAAGGTGAGCACTTTTCAATTCTACAAAAACGAATCAATGTTCATGTTAATGCTCATGTTTATTTTTAAAAAAAAACCCAACATAAGCATCTTACCTCACAAACAGCCACCGAAAAATATGGACAGAAACGTGCACAAAGCTTCTTAGCACATCTCTGACTGGAATTTTTACTTCAAATTGAAGTCCAATGTCAACACAAATTTAAGCAAACCAAAATTATACCAAATGCTGAAACATAAATGTCTGAAACAATTTGATCCATGTGCAATAATACAACATGTATAAATCATAATGGCATCGTGTTTTCAAGTCTCCCCCAAAAGTTGAGAGAACTGAAAATGGCAGCTTGACATTCTGTGATGCACAAATTCACTGAACTGAAAATGTTACATTCTATGCACAAATTCACTGAACTGAAAATGTTACATTCTATGCACAAATTCATGAACTGAAAATGTTACATTCTATGCACAAATCTGACCGAGCTAGGTCACCTGAAGATCCACTTTACATGTATTCCCTCAGCTTGAACATGTGAAACATTCCACAGTAAAGCACAAATTCCCTGAACACTGAAATCATCACCAAGAGAGAAGGGCATGAAGGGTCACAGAAACTGAGACTTTATGACGATCAATTTGATGATCAAAATGGAAGACGATGATGAAGAAGATGATGAAGATGATGATGAAGATGATGATGATGATGATGAAGACGATGCTTTTAAGTTCCATTCTGGTCTAAGACTGCTTGACAATACTGTCTGTAGGCTTGCTGGAAAGTCTAAGACTGACAATACTGTCTGTAGGCTTGCTGGAAAGTCTAAGACTGACAATACTGTCTGTAGGCTTGCTGGAAAGTCTAAGACTGAACAATACTGTCTGTAGGCTTGCTGGAAAGTCTAAGACTGACAATACTGTCTGTAGGCTGCTGGAAAGTCTAAGACTGACAATACTGTCGTAGGCTTGCTGGAAAGTCTAAGACTGACAATACTGTCTGTAGGCTTGCTGGAAGGTCTAAGACTGACAATACTGTCTGTAGGCTTGCTGGAAGGTCTAAGACCGACAATAATGTCTGTAGGCTTGCTGGAAGGTCTAAGACCGACAATACTGTCTGTAGGCTTGCTGGAAAGTCCTAAGACCGACAATACTGTCTGTAGGCTTGCTGGACAGTCTAAGACCGACAATACTGTCTGTAGGCTTGCTGGAAAGTCTAAGACTGACAATACTGTCTGTAGGCTTGCTGGAAAGTCTAAGACTGACAATACTGTCTGTAGGCTTGCTGGAAAGCTTCAGACTGTTTGACAATAGTGTCTGTAATGCTTGCTGGAAGGTCTAAGACTGCTTGAGAATACTGTCTGTAGGCTTGCTGGAAAGCTTCAGACTGTTTGACAATACTGTCTGTAGGCTTGCTGGAAGGTCTAGCTAAGACTGCTTGACAATACTGTCTGTAGGCTTGCTGGAAAGCTTCAGACTGCTTGACAATACTGTCTGTAGGCTTGCTGGAAAGCTTCAGACTGCTTGACAATACTGTCTGTAGGCTTGCTGGAAAGCTTCAGACTTGACAATACTGTCTGTAGGCTTGCTGGAAAGCTTCAGACTGCTTGACAATACTGTCTGTAGGCTTGCTGGAAAGCTTCAGACTGCTTGACAATACTGTCTGTAGGCTTGCTGGAAAGCTTCAGACTGCTTGACAATACTGTCTGTAGGCTTGCTGGAAAGCTTCAGACTGCTTAACAATAGTGTCTGTAGGCTTGCTGGAAAGCTTCAGACTGCTTGACAATACTGTCTGTAGGCTTGCTGGAAAGCTTCAGACTGCTTGACAATAGTGTCTGTAGGCTTGCTGGAAAGCTTCAGACTGCTTGACAATACTGTCTGTAGGCTTGCTGGAAAGCTTCAGACTGCTTGACAATACTGTCTGTAGGCTTGCTGGAAAGCTTCAGACTGCTTGACAATACTGTCTGTAGGCTTGCTGGAAAGCTTCAGACTGCTTGACAATACTGTCTGTAGGCTTGCTGGAAAGCTTCAGACTGTTTTGACAATAGTGTCTGTAAGCTTGCTGGAAGGTCTAAGACTGCTTGACAATACTGTCTGTAGGCTTGCTGGAAAGCTTCAGACTGACAAGTGTCTGTAAGCTTGCTGGAAGGTCTAAGACTGCTTGACAATACTGTCTAGGCTTGCTGGAAAGCTTCAGACTGTTTGACAATAGTGTCTGTAAGCTTGCTGGAAGGTCAAAGACTGCTTGACAATACTGTCTATAAGCTTGCTGGAAAGCTTCAGACTGACAGTAGTGTCTGTAAGGTTGCTGGAAGGTCTAAGACTGCTTGACAATAGTGTCTGTAATCTTGCTGGAAGGTCTAAGACTGCTTGCTGGAAGGTCTAAGACTGCTTGACAATACTGTCTGTAAGCTTGCTGGAAGGTCTGAGACTGCTTGACAACACTGTCTGTAAGCTTGCTGGAAGGCCTGTGACTGCTTGACAATACTGTCTGTAATGCTTGCTGGAAGGTCTGCGACTGCTTGACAATACTGTCTGTAAGCTTGCTGGAAGGTCTAAGACTGACAATACTGTCTGAAACTTGCTGGAAGGCCTGTGACTGCTTGACAATACTGTCTGTAAGCTTGCTGGAAGGTCTAAGACTGCTTGACAATACTGTCTGTAAGCTTGCTGGAAGGCCTTTGAGATGCACACAGGTATGGGATGGTTAGGAAATAAACATTCTCAAGACATACATCCTTGAACTGGATGAAGTGATGCAACTCTTTCTCCAACCTGAACTTGCAGTTCTCTCAGCACAGGCTAGAAGTCATCTACAGGCAAAAAAATCTCACGTATAAATACGTCGTGAGACTCAAACTTACAACTTGTTGCAGTAAACTGGACAAAGTCGGAGATTAACAATGTCAAATATCTCTTCACAAAGTCAGGATTGCACTGCGAGTGTGTTTCACAACTGTTGTAGGACAGTGAAGCACAGAAACCACCTTCACATGTCTAACAGACGTGGGACAGCGAAACACAAGGAGTTACCTCCACACGTCAAACAGTCAGATGTGCATTATGCTGTCGCGAGACACATCTTCATCAGCTCATTTTTTCTCAACAGACAGAGCTCTATTTTCTTTCTCAACCCCCTACCATGTCAAACCATTCCACGTTTTCTCCAAGCACAAAGAGATACTCTCCTTGCCTCCCAGACATGTCCAAGTTAAAAAGTACTGCATTCATTATTCTGCATACAAAAATGAATGTGCATGGAGGGACTAAAAGCCTTGGCTTGCAACTTTCGGGGCTCGTCATGCTAAAGTAATGTCCATGAAATGAACCTTCATCTCTTCTGTCAATATTCCCTTCCAGCAGATGTCCAGTTTGAACCTTCCAAACATGACCTCTGGCCCAAGATCTGAGAGTAAAAATTCTGTTGGTTCTTCCTACCAATCAATGAATGTTACAATTTTTGGTGCATGGGGAATGAAATGAATGCTGCCCATAATTAGTGAAGATTTCTCTTTGACTTAATGCAACAATTTTTGGTGCATGGGGAATGAAATGAATGCTGCCCATAATTAGTGAAGATTTCTCTTTGACTTCATGTAACAATTTCTGGTGCATGGGAATGAAATGAACACTACCCATAATCAGTAAAGATTTCTCTTTGACTTTCAGCCCTTCAATACCACATTTCTGTTACCTTATCAACGACAGAGTAGATGTTAATCAAATCAAAGCAGAACCGAAACTACACTGCTAAAATGTTCTGTGTTTCAATTGTCTCTTCTAAGTATCAATATATATGCCGAGCTACATGACTTGGCAAATTCTGTAAACTTCCTTAACTGCTGTCAAAGTTCACCTGTTGATCTATTCAAACATTGGTGGCCGAGCGTCCACAGAGCCTGTGTTGCTCGCTGGCTGTTCTCCCTATGGGGAAAGGGAGAGGGCAAGCAGAGTTAACAGTGAAAGCCAACAGTTTTCTCAGTTGTGAACCTCTGGCACATACCGACATTTTACTTGTCAGCAATCACCATTATATCAACTAACAGACCAGCGTGCATAAGAATCGTCCTCCATTATCAGAAACAAACAACTGTTACAACAGCACTTTTTGTAACATTAAAAAAAGTCAAAGAAAGATGAAAAAAAAGAATAGAACAGTCGACTCCCCAAACAGTACCAAAAAAGGGGGCTCAAAACGCTGAAAAGATGACGCATCACTTCACTCCCTGATGATAACAAGCACCATCTGAATGACAACGTCACTGTCACACCTCAGCAGTGACGAGACGACGATGACGAGCACCACCTGACTGATGACATCCCGGCCATCCCTCAGTGGTGGAAGAGACGATGACGAGCACCACCTGACTGATGACATCACGGCCATCCCTCAGTGGTGGAAGAGACGCATGGTGTGGTGGGCCAGGATGATGCCGTGCTCGTTGCAGGCGTCCACGATGGCTTTATCGTTGGTGGAGCCGGCTGGGGCGGCAATGTACTGCACACCACTCTGTGGACAGAGGAACATGTCAATGCCATCCAGAACTCGTAAGACTTGAAGCAAAAGGGGTATCTGTCTGAAAGAGATATCGACATTAACATCCTTTTACAATCTATGATTTGTACAGAGGTCCTCCATAGTTGAAAATAATAAGATGGACAATATCTCCATCAACACCTCCGTAGCTCACCACCGAGGACAAACACAACAGAAAAAGCAGAACAAAAAAACAAACAAAACAACAAGAACAAAACAAAACAAAAACTCTGACGATGGCCATGTTTGAACAATGTTTTCCCTGAAAAGCCAGGAAACAGGCTCCCACTGACAAAGCCACTGTGGCAATTTGGAATGGACAAGCTTGGGAGTACATCTGCTATTCTTTTTTCATGCAGTTATGTACCCTTGATCAGAATTCTAATTGTCAAAGCCTTCAAATGGGGATGTTTGAATCTGGACTTTCAAGGAACCTAAAGAACATTACACACAAAGCACAAACCTAAATCTGCCCAGTGAGCCACAACATGTGGAGAAAACATGCTGCTGGTGTGTTAGTCAGGGTCTACCTATTACTGAAAAGCAATGCACTTTTCTTCCTTTGGGATTTATACACATACTGTTTTGTTCAAGATGTATGTAAACCAACTTTTTCTCTGGTTTTGAAGTGGGTTGTCTTGTTGTTCATACCACTATGAGATAATAATACAATATGATAAACTGTGCTGTTGTTCATACCACAATGAGATAATACAATATGATAAACTTGTTCACACCACTATGAGATAATACAATATGATAAACTTGTTCACACCACTATGAGATAATACAATATGATAAACTGTTCAGGACGTTGAAGGGACAAAGAAAGAGAGACAATGCCCATGCGTGTGTGTGTGTGTGTGTGTGTGTGTGTGTGTGTGTGTGCGCGAGTGTGTGTGTGCGCGAGTGTGTGTGTGTGCGCGAGTGTGTGTGTGCGCGAGTTGTGTGTGTGTGTGTGTGTGTGGTGTGTGTGTGTGTGTGTGTGTGTGTATGTGTGTGTGTGTGTATGTGTGTGCGCATGCACGAGTATCTGTATGTGTGCGAGTGTGCAGTGGGTGTGTACATTTATGCATTTGTGGTGGCGTGTGTGTGTGTAACTGAAACGGGAGAGAGAGATTGCACATACCTATATGCCTGCACATATGTGCACATGTTTGAGAAAGATAGAGACTGCACAAGTGTGTGTGTGTGTGCGTGCATGTGTGCACATGCTAGCACACGCACACATGTGCATGCAGGAGAGGCTGATAAAGATTCAGTAGATTTACTGTAATCAGTGCAGTATCCACAGGCCTTTGAACAAGCCAAAGGCAAGATGCGTGAAGATACGACACAGAGAAATTGAAAAAAGACGGGAGTGAGGCAAACGGACCTGGTAAGCACGGTCGATGTTGTCCCTGAAGGGGAAGAAGGCGTCGGACCCCAGAGACACGCCTGACATTTCCCTTTTCCACTGCTGCCTTTCCTCCTGTACAACACATTGTCCACATCGCCACATGTCACACTGCGCAACCCATCCATATACCAGTGTACTTGGATACCTTGAAAGGAAATCTTCAAAGAGAGAGGGACAGAAATAAATATTTAACAAGCAAGTAACTAGCAATTGCCATGGTAAGACAATGAACACCACGTGACGTGCACTATAACACATGCGGCCCCCATTCACCACACACACAGACAGAACAAACAAGGAAACCAGACAGAACAAACAAGGAAACCAGACAGAACAAACAAGGAAACCTCCCGAAACATTCTTCCCAACTTCCAAGGTTCAAAGTCCAGTGGATGCACATGCGAAACTGGTTATAAAACAACAACACAGAATGAAAGGCTGGAAGATAGCCCTAGGGGAGGCCACTGTATAGCTGGTGACCAGGTTGAGGGGTGGAACTGCTGCACCACAGCAGCTTATCCCCTCTCAGCCCCTCCCCTATCCATTGACTGCTGCACCACAGCAGCTTATCCCCTCTCAGCCCCCTCCCCTATCTATTTCCCTGGTGGCGCCTTCTTTTACAGAAGTGCACTAGCACCTGTCTTCTGATGTACATGCCAACACACACATTCTGGCTCACACAGATACATACCAAAGCATACACACACGCCCCGCCCCTGCACTGACCTGAGTGAGCATCTCCGGGGGTCTTCAAACATGTCCTTCCAGGCTGCTGTGTCCATGTCCTGCAGACACCAAACTTGCTCAAACCTTGTGGGTCTGTATCCAACATCCACCTCTCCCTCTCTCTCTCTCTCAAATCCATCCATCTCTCCCTCCCTGCTTCCATCCATGTCACTCACATGCCAGAAATCCATCCTGTAATAACAGTAGCCATCACTGACCATTTCTTCCAATTCTGCTGGATTCAGAGCATGAGATCCACTGATGTTTGGCTTTCAAGAAATGATGCGCAGTAATCTGCAAGGGAGGTAATCTAACTTTGAGCTCGCTCTCGGTAAGAGTGAACTGCCGTTTTCAGGGGACAGATGCCACCAGTGGACATGCCCAATGCTAACTTTGAACTATAGTCAGCTTGACAGTTGGGCGATAGAAAATGCCAAAACATGGGTGTGAAACGGTGCCCTTGCTATGTAGACACTCAAAATCCCGATCATTACCTTGGCCTGTGCTTCAAATTACTCAGGACATTCAACTGATCAGGCGTATAAATTTTGATCTGAATGACAATAATACTAACAAATCAAACGTTTACCTCTCCACATCTATTTGATTGACCCACAAATGGACAAAAAGGTCACTCTGATTGCAATATGAAGATGGGCATTATCTTCCCCCGTTTTTTCTTTTCTTTTCAGAACAGGTCTACAGGGAATACTGTCATGTGCAACTGCTCACCCTAGTCAAAGGAGACCTTACAGTGGAAATGTTTCTTCTTCCTATCCAGCCTCCTATACTATGCAGACACGTCCTTTGCTTTCAGAACACTTCCCAAAGACTGACCACAAAAAATAAATAATGAAAAGTTCTAATCAAAACAGATTCTGCGAATCAATCTGAAAATAAGTCAGTTGAAAAATGAGTGTCACACCACACCAAACATCAAGGGAAATGCTCCAATCACACCAATAATTATGTAAAATGCTCCCATTACACCACTGAGTATGTAACATTGCTCCAGTCACACCAATGCTCAGGTAAAATGCTGCCATCTGTCCAATCATTCTGTACATTGTTCCCACCACACTAACAATTAGGTAACATGCCCCCATGACACTAATGATTGTGTAAAATGATCTTGCATGCCAATAATTAGATAAAATGCTCTCACCACACCCATAAAATGCTCTAAAGATACCAATAACTATATAAAATGGTCTTACAGAGCTGCCAACCTGCTCATGCGGCTTACAGTAGCATTTCACAATTTTCACAGTAGCATTTCCAATTTGACAGTAGCAACTTAATTTTGCGCGCGTTCTAAAAAGAAATCGGGCCTATAACCAGTTCTACGGACCACATTAAAGCTACAGTACTCTTAGTATATCTATAAATGTTATTATACAGAGATGAAGCAGAGGAAGAGGGCAAATTGTAAAAAAAAATCTACGTGCTACAGTAAAACCGAAAGCGGAAATGCAGTTCCGACAGACCGATAGAGACGTTACTTAGCGCTGTCCAAACAAAACGAGAGTATCTTCGAATTTTTTTGTTTCGCCGTAGCAATTTAATGATCGTAGTAGCGTCGTAGCAAGCATTCACTTGGCGTAGCAAACTACGGCGATCTCGTAGCAGTTGGCAGCTATGGTCTTATCACACAATTGTTCTGTAAAATGTTCTCATCAAGCTAATGGTTGTGTAAATATACTCAGACTCTTAACATACCAACTTTTACATTATTCTCCCATCACACCCTCATTGTGTATAATACTCTCAATCATACCAATGACTATCTAAAATTCATTGTACCAATACATTTGCAAAATGCCTTCACCACATTTATGATTATGGAAATACTCCCATCACACCAATATTTATACCAATATCATGTAACATTCCCCACTCACTCCAATAATTAGGTAAAATGTTCCAATTACACTAATAATTGTGTAAAATGCTCTTATCACACTAATGATTTTGTAAAATGTTCTGAACACACCAACACTTAAAGTAAAATGTTCTCATCACAGCAATTATTTCTGTTGACTTCTGTGCCGGTAGTATTGATGGGGTGAAACGGGAAGAGACAACAAATTTTGAAACAGCACACACACACACACACACACGTACACACACACGCACACACACGTACACACACACAAACAGATGATAGGCAAGAAGTACCCCCCCCCACACACACACAGATGATAGGCAAGAAGTACCCCCCCCCCCCCCCCACACACCACACACACAGATGATAGGCAAGAAGTACCTGTCCCACAGTGCCCAAGACATAGATGTCGATGGCGTTGGAAATTTCCGCTCTCTTCACGCCCTTCTTGAACTTCATGCCCAGCACCTTGGGGTGCTGCCGCAGCCACCTGAAGACACGGCACTTGACAGTTACTGTGCTTTTGTTGACAGTTACTGTGCTTTTGTTGACAGTTACTGTGCTTCTGTTGACAGTTACAGTGCTTCTGTTGACAGTTACAGTGCTTTTGTTGACAGTTACAGTGCTTTTGTTGACAGTTACTGTGCTTTTGTTGACAGTTACTGTGCACTTGACAGTTACTGTGCTTTTGTCGACAGTTACAGTGCTTTTGTTGACAGTTACTGTGCTTTTGTTTTTTACACCGCTGTATGGCGACTGCTTTTTTTTCACCGCTGTATGGCGACTGCTTTTTTTTCACCGCTGTATGGCGACTGCTTTTTTTTCACCGCTGTATGGCGACTGCTTTTTTTTCACCGCTGTATGGCGACTGCTTTTTTTTCACCGCTGTATGGCGACTGCTTTTTTTTCACCGCTGTATGGCGACTGCTTTTTTTTCACCGCTGTATGGCGACTGCTTTTTTTTCACCGCTGTATGGCGACTGTTTTTTTTTCACCGCTGTATGGCGACTGTTTTTTTTTCACCGCTGTATGGCGACTGCTTTTTTTTCACCGCTGTATGGCGACTGCTTTTTTTTCACCGCTGTATGGCGACTGCTTTTTTTCACCGCTGTATGGCGACTGCTTTTTTTTCACCGCTGTATGGCGACTGCTTTTTTTTCACCGCTGTATGGCGACTGTTTTTTTTTCACCGCTGTATGGCGACTGCTTTTTTTTCACCGCTGTATGGCGACTGCTTTTTTTTCACCGCTGTATGGCGACTGCTTTTTTTTCACCGCTGTATGGCGACTGCTTTTTTTTCACCGCTGTATGGCGTACTTGCTTTTTTTACACCGCTGTATGGCGACTGCTTTTTTTTCACCGCTGTATGGCGACTGCTTTTTTTACACCGCTGTATGGCGACTGCTTTTTTTTCACCGCTGTATGGCGACTGCTTTTTTTTCACCGCTGTATGGCGACTGCTTTTTTTTCCTTCCAACTTTTATCCTGCTTGTATGTGTTCAGTTTGGGTTTTTTTCCTCTCGACATGGCACAACAGTCTCCACAACTGGCTGTGTTCAGTTTGGGTTTTTTTTCCTCTCGACATGGCACAACAGTCTCCACAACTGGCTGTGTTCAGTTTGGGTTTTTTTCCTCTCGACATGGCACAACAGTCTCCACAACTGGCTGTGTTCAGTTTGGGTTTTTTTCCTCTCGACATGGCACAACAGTCTCCACAACTGGCTGTGTTCAGTTTGGGTTTTTTTCCTCTCGACATGGCACAACAGTCTCCACAACTGGCTGTGTTCAGTTTGGGTTTTTCCCCTCTCGACATGGCACAACAGTCTCCACAACTGGCTGTGTTCAGTTTGGGTTTTTTTCCTCTCGACATGGCACAACAGTCTCCACAACTGGCTGTGTTCAGTTTGGGTTTTTTTCCTCTCGACATGGCACAACAGTCTCCACAACTGGCTGTGTTCAGTTTGGGTTTTTTTCCTCTCGACATGGCACAACAGTCTCCACAACTGGCTGTGTTCAGTTTGGGTTTTTTTCCTCTCGACATGGCACAACAGTCTCCACAACTGGCTGTGTTCAGTTTGGGTTTTTTTCCTCTCGACATGGCACAACAGTCTCCACAACTGGCTGTGTTCAGTTTGGGTTTTTTTCCTCTCGACATGGCACAACAGTCTCCACAACTGGCTGTGTTCAGTTTGGGTTTTTTTCCTCTCGACATGGCACAACAGTCTCCACAACTGGCTGTGTTCAGTTTGGGTTTTTCCCCTCTCGACATGGCACAACAGTCTCCACAACTGGCTGTGTTCAGTTTGGGTTTTTTTTCCTCTCGACATGGCACAACAGTCTCCACAACTGGCTGTGTTCAGTTTGGGTTTTTTTCCTCTCGACATGGCACAACAGTCTCCACAACTGGCTGTGTTCAGTTTGGGTTTTTTTCCTCTCGACATGGCACAACAGTCTCCACAACTGGCTGTGTTCAGTTTGGGTTTTTTTCCTCTCGACATGGCACAACAGTCTCCACAACTGGCTGTGTTCAGTTTGGGTTTTTTTTCCTCTCGACATGGCACAACAGTCTCCACAACTGTATGTGTTCAGTTTGGGTTTTTTTCCTCTCGACATGGCACAACAGTCTCCACAACTGGCTGTGTTCAGTTTGGGTTTTTTTCCTCTCGACATGGCACAACAGTCTCCACAACTGGCTGTGTTCAGTTTGGGTTTTTTTCCTCTCGACATGGCACAACAGTCTCCACAACTGGCTGTGTTCAGTTTGGGTTTTTTTCCTCTCGACATGGCACAACAGTCTCCACAACTGGCTGTGTTCAGTTTGGGTTTTTCCCCTCTCGACATGGCACAACAGTCTCCACAACTGGCTGTGTTCAGTTTGGGTTTTTTTCCTCTCGACATGGCACAACAGTCTCCACAACTGGCTGTGTTCAGTTTGGGTTTTTTTCCTCTCGACATGGCACAACAGTCTCCACAACTGGCTGTGTTCAGTTTGGGTTTTTTTCCTCTCGACATGGCACAACAGTCTCCACAACTGGCTGTGTTCAGTTTGGGTTTTTTTCCTCTCGACATGGCACAACAGTCTCCACAACTGGCTGTGTTCAGTTTGGGTTTTTTTCCTCTCGACATGGCACAACAGTCTCCACAACTGGCTGTGTTCAGTTTGGGTTTTTTTCCTCTCGACATGGCACAACAGTCTCCACAACTGGCTGTGTTCAGTTTGGGTTTTTTTCCTCTCGACATGGCACAACAGTCTCCACAACTGGCTGTGTTCAGTTTGGGTTTTTTTCCTCTCGACATGGCACAACAGTCTCCACAACTGGCTGTGTTCAGTTTGGGTTTTTTTCCTCTCGACATGGCACAACAGTCTCCACAACTGGCTGTGTTCAGTTTGGGTTTTTTTCCTCTCGACATGGCACAACAGTCTCCACAACTGGCTGTGTTCAGTTTGGGTTTTTTTCCTCTCGACATGGCACAACAGTCTCCACAACTGGCTGTGTTCAGTTTGGGTTTTTTTCCTCTCGACATGGCACAACAGTCTCCACAACTGGCTGTGTTCAGTTTGGGTTTTTTTCCTCTCGACATGGCACAACAGTCTCCACAACTGGCTGTGTTCAGTTTGGGTTTTTTTCCTCTCGACATGGCACAACAGTCTCCACAACTGGCTGTGTTCAGTTTGGGTTTTTTTCCTCTCGACATGGCACAACAGTCTCCACAACTGGCTGTGTTCAGTTTGGGTTTTTTTCCTCTCGACATGGCACAACAGTCTCCACAACTGGCTGTGTTCAGTTTGGGTTTTTTTCCTCTCGACATGGCACAACAGTCTCCACAACTGGCTGTGTTCAGTTTGGGTTTTTTTCCTCTCGACATGGCACAACAGTCTCCACAACTGGCTGTGTTCAGTTTGGGTTTTTTTCCTCTCGACATGGCACAACAGTCTCCACAACTGGCTGTGTTCAGTTTGGGTTTTTTTCCTCTCGACATGGCACAACAGTCTCCACAACTGGCTGTGTTCAGTTTGGGTTTTTTTCCTCTCGACATGGCACAACAGTCTCCACAACTGGCTGTGTTCAGTTTGGGTTTTTTTCCTCTCGACATGGCACAACAGTCTCCACAACTGGCTGTGTTCAGTTTGGGTTTTTCCCCTCTCGACATGGCACAACAGTCTCCACAACTGGCTGTGTTCAGTTTGGGTTTTTTTCCTCTCGACATGGCACAACAGTCTCCACAACTGGCTGTGTTCAGTTTGGGTTTTTTTCCTCTCGACATGGCACAACAGTCTCCACAACTGGCTGTGTTCAGTTTGGGTTTTTTTCCTCTCGACATGGCACAACAGTCTCCACAACTGGCTGTGTTCAGTTTGGGTTTTTTTCCTCTCGACATGGCACAACAGTCTCCACAACTGGCTGTGTTCAGTTTGGGTTTTTTTCCTCTCGACATGGCACAACAGTCTCCACAACTGGCTGTGTTCAGTTTGGTTTTTTTTCCTCTCGACATGGCACAACAGTCTCCACAACTGGCTGTGTTCAGTTTGGGTTTTTTTTCCTCTCGACATGGCACAACAGTCTCCACAACTGCTGTGTTCAGTTTGGGTTTTTTTCCTCTCGACATGGCACAACAGTCTCCACAACTGGCTGTGTTCAGTTTGGGTTTTTTTCCTCTCGACATGGCA
Organism: Conus ventricosus; assembly: GCA_018398815.1. Taxonomy (NCBI): domain Eukaryota; kingdom Metazoa; phylum Mollusca; class Gastropoda; order Neogastropoda; family Conidae; genus Conus; species Conus ventricosus. Next base: position 2,029,807 of record CM031620.1, on the reverse strand, counting down.
CAACAGTCTCCACAACTGGCTGTGTTCAGTTTGGGTTTTTTTCCTCTCGACATGGCACAACAGTCTCCACAACTGGCTGTGTTCAGTTTGGGTTTTTTTCCTCTCGACATGGCACAACAGTCTCCACAACTGGCTGTGTTCAGTTTGGGTTTTTTTCCTCTCGACATGGCACAACAGTCTCCACAACTGGCTGTGTTCAGTTTGGGTTTTTTCCTCTCGACATGGCACAACAGTCTCCACAACTGGCTGTGTTCAGTTTGGGTTTTTTTCCTCTCGACATGGCACAACAGTCTCCACAACTGGCTGTGTTCAGTTTGGGTTTTTTTCCTCTCGACATGGCACAACAGTCTCCACAACTGGCTGTGTTCAGTTTGGGTTTTTTTCCTCTCGACATGGCACAACAGTCTCCACAACTGGCTGTGTTCAGTTTGGGTTTTTCCCCTCTCGACATGGCACAACAGTCTCCACAACTGGCTGTGTTCAGTTTGGGTTTTTTTCCTCTCGACATGGCACAACAGTCTCCACAACTGGCTGTGTTCAGTTTGGGTTTTTTTTCCTCTCGACATGGCACAACAGTCTCCACAACTGGCTGTGTTCAGTTTGGGTTTTTTTTCCTCTCGACATGGCACAACAGTCTCCACAACTGTATGTTTCAGTTTGGGTTTTTTTCCTCTCGACATGGCACAACAGTCTCCACAACTGGCTGTGTTCAGTTTGGGTTTTTTTCCTCTCGACATGGCACAACAGTCTCCACAACTGGCTGTGTTCAGTTTGGGTTTTTTTCCTCTCGACATGGCACAACAGTCTCCACAACTGGCTGTGTTCAGTTTGGGTTTTTTTCCTCTCGACATGGCACAACAGTCTCCACAACTGGCTGTGTTCAGTTTGGGTTTTTTTCCTCTCGACATGGCACAACAGTCTCCACAACTGGCTGTGTTCAGTTTGGGTTTTTTTCCTCTCGACATGGCACAACAGTCTCCACAACTGGCTGTGTTCAGTTTGGGTTTTTTTCCTCTCGACATGGCACAACAGTCTCCACAACTGGCTGTGTTCAGTTTGGGTTTTTTTCCTCTCGACATGGCACAACAGTCTCCACAACTGGCTGTGTTCAGTTTGGGTTTTTTTCCTCTCGACATGGCACAACAGTCTCCACAACTGGCTGTGTTCAGTTTGGGTTTTTTTCCTCTCGACATGGCACAACAGTCTCCACAACTGGCTGTGTTCAGTTTGGGTTTTTTTCCTCTCGACATGGCACAACAGTCTCCACAACTGGCTGTGTTCAGTTTGGGTTTTTTTTCCTCTCGACATGGCACAACAGTCTCCACAACTGGCTGTGTTCAGTTTGGGTTTTTTTCCTCTCGACATGGCACAACAGTCTCCACAACTGGCTGTGTTCAGTTTGGGTTTTTTTCCTCTCGACATGGCACAACAGTCTCCACAACTGGCTGTGTTCAGTTTGGGTTTTTTTCCTCTCGACATGGCACAACAGTCTCCACAACTGGCTGTGCGACAGACAAAATGAGAATGACTTCAGCAGTGGGATGACCCCTAGACTGAGTTGAAGTCCTTGATGGTGTATTAGAACCAGAGTTTTGAATGCAAGAGGGTTTTTTGTAGAACCACAGACAACAGGGCCATAGTCCACTTTGAAGCCGATCTGAGCGTTGTAAAGATGAAGACTTTTCTCATCAGCACTCCAATCCACATGTGCCACAACTCAGAGAATAACAACAGCTTTCAAACAAGGTCTTCAAATGCTGGATGCGACTTTGGAAGCTGAGTTTTTGATCAAAGATAACTCCCAGAAATCTGACTTCCTTCATTGCTGATATAGTGGCCTTGTCCAGATGAATTTCAGGTCAGCAAAGTGCTACTGAAAGCAGTGCAAGTGGATACACTGACTTTTGGTCGCTGAAAATTTTTATTTTTTCCTCAGCCCACTGTTGAATTTTATCCATGCAAAGTTGGAGACAACGCTGTACACCAATGTTGGTGATTAACAAATAGTGAGATCTGGAAGCCTGGTTTACTGAGCTAACTGTATCATTAATTCTACCCAGCTTACAGAGCTAACTGAATCATTAATTCTACCAGTTTACAGAGCTAACTGTATCATTAATTCTACCCAGTTTACAGAGCTAACTGTATCATTAATTCTACCCAGTTTACAGAGCTAACTGTTTCTGCTGAACAGCCAAAATGTTCTAAATTAAAGAGGGAGACGGCTTCAAAAACCCAGATTATGAAGATGCACGAGATTACAGATTTCCATGTGATATCGTAAGCCCTCTCCAGGTAGCAGCCACACGCTGTCTGTTAGTGAAAGCACTGTGGACAGTGATCTCAAAATGTACAGAAGGGTCTTAACTGTAGAACAGTACTAGCAGAAACTGCATTGTTGTCTGCCCCTAAGGTCAGCTGTATCCAGCTTCCACACCAGATGGGAGTTGATCATCTTTTCCTTTTATTTACAGAGGCAGCTGGTCAGGGCTACTGGGCAATTATCAGAAGGCGTTGGTCAAATCTTTTCCAGGTTTGGGAACTGGAATAATGATGGCTTTCCACCAACACAGTGGATTTCCTATAGTCCACATATGACTACTTTTTTTTTTTTTTTTTGAGACATTTTCTGAGAGCTGGTTCAGACTCTGGTTTACAAGGAACATAATCAAGACCAGCAGCAGAATCGCAAAAGGTTTGTTGAACTCGCGTTAGATCATCAACTGACAAGGTCAGAACATAGTTTTCACTACTGTCAGAGGCTTGGACAAACGGAAAAATCTACAGATACAGGAATGGCAGTGATACAAAGACAAACAGGCTTAGACATGGACAAACAGAAAAGGAGGCACTTATCAACAGACAGAGATAAAAACAGGGAAGAACAGAAAAAAAATACAGACACAGAAAGATAAAGACATGAACGAGCAGAAAACGACATACATAGACATACACAAACAGACAAGAAAGATAAAGACATAGACAAACAGAAATCAATACAGGCAATGAATCAGTAAACTCGGAAAGATACAGACACATTAACAACCAGGCAGGAGTGTTTACGGGAGTGCAGCAAGCAGAACCCACCAGTTATCTGCCTTGTCGCCGGCCAGACGTGTGCAGTGAATGCGTGACTGTTGCCCCGCCCCAATCCCTATCACCTGAAAACACACCACACCCAGCACTACCCATAATTCATGGCAATACCATCCCTATCACCTGAAAACACACCACGCCCAGCACTCACCCATTTAATTCATGGCAATACTTTGCCCATTCACTACCCATATTCTTGGCATACCATGCCCTTCACCTCACTTATTCATGGCATTACCGCGCCCATCACTACCATAAGTTCATGGGAATACCCACGCCATCACTACCCATAATTATGGCAATACCATGCCCATCACTACCCATAATTTCATGGCAATCGGACGCCCAGCATACTCATTAATTCTTGGCTATTCCTATGCCATAATCCACCCAAATTCATGGCTATACCACTCGCCATCACTAACCTTAATTATGGCTATACCACGCCCATCTCTACCTTAATCTTGGCTTAGTCCACGCCCATCACTTCCATAATTCTTGGCTTTACCACGACCTTCACTACCATTTATTATGGCAATTTCCATGCACATCTCTACTCATATTTCTTTGCAATACCAGACCATCACACTACCACATATATGGCAATACCATGACCATCACTACCCATATTTCAGGCAATTCCTTGCCTTCACTATACTAATTTTGGCATACATAGGCATCACTACACATAATTCATGTAATACCATGCCCATCACTATACATTATTTCTAGGTTATACCATGGCACATCTAATATACATAATTCATGCTATTACCATGCCCTCTACATACCCTTAATTCATGGCAATTCCATGCCCAATCACTACCATAATTCTTGGCAATTCCACACCCATCACTACCCTAATTCATGGCAATACCTTGACCCACTCTCTACCCTTAATGCATAGGCTCATTACCACGCCGGCTTCGATCACTACCCTTAATTCATGGCAATTCCTTGCCCATAAACACCAATTATTACATGGCAAAATTCCATGCACTCACTACCCATAATTCTGGCAATACCACGCCCTTCACTACCCATAATCATGAGCAATACCATGACCCATCAACTCCCTTATTCATCGCAATACCACGCCCTCATCACTATACCCATAATTCTTGGAATTTACCATGCCCTATTTCTACCCATAATTCATGGCAATTACCCTGCATCACTACCTTTTTTAATGGCAATACCACGCACATCCACCCCATAATTCATGGCCAATTCCATGACCATCACTACCCATAATTCATGGCATACCCACGCCTTCACTTACCATATTTCATGGCAATACCATGCCCATCACTATCCATACTCATGGCATTACCAGCCCATCACTACCCTTCATGCATGTTAAACGGAACGCAACAGTATGATGACAGCAAGTGCTGCTTGTTCCAGCCCCTATCACCTTAAATAGTGGTCAATACTACTGTCATCAAATCGTACCCACGTCAACACTCGTCAACTTTTATATGGTCGGCCTGACTGATGTTGCTGCCTGCCCCAATCCAAATGGACTGTAAAGACAGTGACCATAGCCAATCCATCATCCATAAACAGAACTGACAACACATTTGATGATTACTAGTCATTGGTTTATTACAATGTAGGCAACAACAACAGGAAACTGATACTGATAACACTCTGGATGATGGAAACAGCTGCAGCTTGCAATACAACCGACGCCTAAATCCAAAGGTAGAAGAAGGAAGGAAACGGCAGCCACTTACAGACCCGACGCCCAAAACATCCAAAAGGTAGATACAGGCATCCCAGGTATCCTTATGAACCAAAAAAAGGACTTAAAGGACCAATTAAAGGATCCTTCCAAATTAAATCAGGAACCCGCCCGGAATATATTTAATGGTTTTATTGAAAAAATGTAAAGAGGGAGCGAACAGTAAACAATAAACAGTAAACAAGTCGGGGTACTTTTGCTCATAAGAAAAATAACACAGAGTAATTTTATTCAAGACTGGACGCTCTTTTAAACTTGAATAAATCAGACAATTACATAGACGAACTATCTAGTAGTGGGGGGAATAAAACAAGCGCAGTCCAACACTCAACTGTCTCATAGTAATGACTTGTCAAAGATTGGGACTTAAGGAGGGGGGGTGGGGGGGGGGGGGGGGGGGGGGGGGAGGGGGTTGAAGATGGAGAAACTGGGAACATGAAATTAAGAAAATATTTTACAGATATGAAAACTCTTCATAGCTGCTTAAGGGAATCCATGTAATCACTTTGAAGGCAGTTATTTTGTATTGCCTGCTTGAATTCTACTGTCTTTGTTTTTTACATTCGCTTCAGCTTCTTCCTTGTTTGTCTTGAGAAGTTCCTTCTTAATTCGGTCTACTGTTTGTTTTATTTTTGGAAGAACTACGCAGTTCATTGGCTTGTCCTAGAGCTTTAAGCTGCTTTGCTGATGGGCTTTGAGGCATAGTGCATAAGCTTCAAACAGCAACTGTTTGGCCATCCTTTTCAGTGGCTGTCTTTCTCTCTTGATGGTGTTGAATTCTTCCTCTAGAGCCTTTATCTTTTGCTGCCTGGCCTCACTCTCTCTCGTCTTGCGCTGTTCATCAGAGGTACCTACATGAATAATTGACTAACCAGACAGCATGCACACACACACACATAAGGATACACACTCTCTAACATTATTTCACACAATACACACACACACATCAGAAACAATTGGTGTTAGCAAAAGTTTTTAAAAATTCATTTGTAACTAATTTATTGCCTAATATAACCAACTTTAGTTGGTGTCATATACTGTACCATGTCAGACAAATAGCATTTCTCGGCAGTTAGTCAGCTCTGACCAGGGCCGAAAGTTTTTGTGTAGGCTATATTGCCAGTTATAAGGACAGTACGTGGGCACCACACGCTTCAGCGTAGGAAGAAGCCTAGTGTCAACCTCCCGTACCTTTTTCTCTCTCGGGCCTGCAGATCCAAGCAAGATAAGGTCTTGTGCTCTGTCTCGCCTTCTCTTTGCCGTTGGGGTTAAGATAGCTTTGTGTTTTGCTTATTTGTTGTGGCTTGCTCGATTCCACACTTTGACTCTTGAGACCGGTGGGGGTTTGCGTTTGGTGCGCTTTATTTTAAACTATTTACGCGCATCCTCGCCTTTTGTGCCTTTGTCTCGGCTCTAGCGACTTCGCTTCCGTTTCTTTCGATCTTCGATAGTTCGACCTCTTGATCTGCCCCCACTGGTGGCGCAATTTTTATCGTGTACACAAATTTATCACTGGTTAAACGTTTCTCCCTCCATCTACTAACTTGGTGCACATTTATTAGTACCTCCTTAGCATTATTACAAGGTACACAGGGGGTTTTTAATCTTGTGCGCCAATTGCGCGTCACTCTTGACGATCGATATATTTCCCAGTCATTCGGTTCGCCATCTTCGTATGTGCCACGCGAGTGCCGTCTCCGCCATGTTGCCCTGACCTCCACACCTTGTTGGCGGTACTCGGCTTCCCCGAGGCTCATTTTCCTGTAACTTTTTTTTCATTATACAGGTTGAGATTGTCTATGCGATCTCTTGATCTACCAACTTGTGCACACTTAGTAGATTCCCCCATAAGTAACATTAAGTTATTCGATCACATGTTTCTCGCGTTTGTGCTTTATTCTGCACTCGCGTTTTCATCTTCTTTTTCCGCATCCCAAGTGCCCCTCACGGAGGTGGTTCGAGCTCTTTTCTATCCCTCGATCACCTCTTTGTATCCTCTTTGCGATCGTGGCGTTCAGTGAGTCTCGCACCAGTGCCCAAAACATGAGTGGAAGGTCATTACAGGGTCGAGCACTCTCCTCTGTTTCGGGAGTCAGCTCCCTTTTGCCCCGGAGGACCCGATGTCGATTCCAGGGGACAAATTCCGGCTCGCACCTATGATGAGCCGTACGGCCGGTGTGGAGGAGGGTTCCGCGCAGGGGATCGCGGTACCTTCGTTACGATTCCTACTCTTGAACGGTCCGGCGGACACACGATCGTGCGTGTCGGAAGCGAACAGGCAATTGGCTTTATTGCCAACGAGTTTTTTCTTTCTGCAGTCGGTAGAAATCCAAAGCAAGCTCCCCTGAAAGGACCTGGCCCGTTTCAAAATCTTTCCCGCTCCCTGGCAAAGTCGACTGTTCGCATTCGGTTCGGCACACAGTGACTCTCCTAGCAGGATGCGTCCCGCGCTCCTCGTCAACCGGGGAAACCTTACAGAGGCGCGGACTGCCACGGAGTGACGACTCGCGGCCGGAATCACCGGCCCCCGTCATCTCGTATCAGATGGACTCGTGACGTTTAGCTTGCACCCCCATACCGTCACGCTTGTCCCATCATGCTCTCCCCAACCGCTGTCGAGTGCAGCCACCTATCAGACACGAGGAGCTTCATTCATCGGTGGAGGAGTTGTGGCAGTCTTTGGTGGGTCTCCCCCCACGGCCACAACCCGGGTCTGGGGACGCAGGCACCTCTAATAGGTGGATCTGCGCCCTCACCCCCGACGGTCGAACCACCCCCGATCGATCTGTCGCTATTTCCCCTTGGGCGGTTTCGGTCGTTGGGGAGCGGACTTCTTTTCGCTCCCCTTTTGGGCAACCGTACCCGCAGATCCCGTTCCTCGGGGGAGAGGTATCGACCAGCGGGACTTAGGGGTTACTTTGGTCCATTGAGGTGGTCTCGTCACTTTGCAGCCTTCCCACAGTCCGCTTCCACCGCTGCCAGGGGGGGGCTCGGGACTACCAATGCCACCCACCGGCCACCTGCTTGCAGGGGGCGCATGGACCGCACCCGGAGTGACGCAAAGGAGCAGGAGGGGCTGTGGGCTCTCCACGGGGCGGGTACGAGGAGAGCTCGCCTTCTCGCTACCCTCCCATGGTGCCCCTGGTTACCGTTGTCCCCCCCCTCCAAGGAATACCCTGCACCAGGGCCGATCACAGCCTGGTTCTCCCCGGAGGAACCGGTGGCCCTCCATGCTCCCGAGAGGAACAGTGGCTTAGGGTGACAACCATTCTGGACTCCTTCTTCGGGTCGCATGTGGCATTGCGGCTTCTTTCAGCTGGATCGACCTGGGTCCCCCTCCCTCTCGGGCGCTGTCCGATCCGGCGATCACCTAGTCTGCCTGCGAGTAATGGAGCCACCAAGGGACACGTCTCGTATTCCCCACTACCCAACGAGGGCGGGGAACTCCACGCACCCCTGTCCTGGGCCCCTGAAGGTGTGATCTGAAACATCCCTTTCAGGAAACACTTGACCCACAGGCTGAGGACGGGGTTGAGGGCTCCTTCCCCCTGTCTGGTGACCTTTTCCATTGGAATAGCTGGCGCACCAGATCTTGTTGTTAAGGAATCCCCTCCCTCTGATCAACCATTTTCTCCTTTTTCCGTTTCGCCGGGTTCCTCCTTGCCCAGCTATCACGGCCAAGGTAGTCGCCCCCAAGACCTCTTCCCCTTGTGGGACAGATCGGCATCTTCCTCCCTATCGCCAGGGTGCTCAGGCCTCCTAGCGGGGATTGACTCCTTGTCAGCCCCTAACGCAGCATTCCAGTAGGAGTTTTCCTCAAGGATACGGCATGCCTTCTGTGTCTTCAGACGCTGACGGACCACTGAGACAGACTCTAGTTGTTTGCGACACCCCTGATGCGCTTTCTTATTTCGCAAGATATCGCATCACCTTACGGCTGAGATGCGGCCAGCGCAGCCATGGTGTGCTTTTACTGACTGTTGGCAGTGAGAAGATGCTGTACTATCACAGGCCATTATCAGGCCTTGCTGTCACGGTCCAACCCCTCCCAGGCGTTCAAGTCGGCCTTGCGGTGCATCCCTGGGCAGGACAGTCGCTTTTCGGCAGCTATTCGTCTGCGATACCAGGAGATGACTCCGCTAAAAACCCTATCCTGGCAGTCACCTGCCACTCCGCACGGCCGGCCAAACGCCCTAATTTCCCCTCTCGGCAGCCGACCGGTACGGAGGTAACTGGGGGTGTAGCCATGGGACTCCATCCTTATACTCCAATTTCAAGAGACGAATAACTTCGGTCTCGTCTGCATTGTCAGGTTCAGTAGTACTCGGTAGCAGTCTGTACTTGCACTGAATATTGCTCGCAATGGGTTCCGGACAAAACGGCCCGAGCATATGCAGACGACGCTCGCATTGATGTATGATTTTTCTCAGGTCTCGTCCTAGATTCCCATTAGTCTCGTTTCGCGTCAAGACGGGATACTTGCTTCCGCATTTTCCCGTCGGTTGCTTCAGGCAATCGATATGTCAGGAAAGTGTGCATTTCAGGACCTGGGGTCTAGGTAAGCAGTATGGTTGCTAGGATCCCAAAACAACTTACGTTCTATGTTCAGTGTTGCAATGATCGCCTCATTTGGCATCTATGGGCTCGGTAAAACATCACAATCATGCTGACTATGGCCACACAAGCGCGTGGCTCAGTATCTTTTTACCTCAGCGAGTTCGTGTTCGTCTTTTCAAGCTGATGGTGTTGGGAGAGAGTGTCACTAGTTCAACCTCTACACTAACCCTCAACTCTGGCTCCCACTCAGGGCCCCTGCCCAATCCCAACTCCAACTACTGACACTTTGTTCCTCTCTGGGGTTCGTCACCAACCCCTCCCAATGCGAGCTCTGCCCACTCAGCGATTCACCTTCTGGGCATGAGCTTTGACACCACCTCCATGGTAGTCTCCCCGACCACGGAGAGTTCCGCTCTGCCTAGTGGGACTATCTCCCCCACCTTCGACTCTTCCCCTTACTTCTGGCATGGTCACTTTAGTCCTTGGGGATGATGGTAGTCCCTGTTCTCTCCTTTCATTCCCTAGGCAGTTGTTCCCAAGCGACAGCTCCAGAGGGAGTCCGACGTAATTGGTCCAGACCAACGACAGCTGGAATTCCAGACCATTCCCCTAGGGCCTTGGTTCGTTGGGCCACGGAGGAGTGGCTCAGCCCATCCACCCTGGCCCCCGGGAGTTCCACTCTCCCTCCCTAATCCAGGCCCTGGAAAACTTTACACAGACGCCTCCAACTCGGCGCTGGGGGGGCCCATTTGAGAGAGCAGTCACGCTCGGGGGCTTTGGGATCCTCTGACTTGACTCGTACTTCACATCAAACAATCTTGGAAACTGGAAGCGGTCAGGCTCGCCCTCCTCCATTCCAGTCCATGTCTTCCCACGATTCGTTTCCTTTCACGGACAACTCTTCGGTAGCTTGTTACATCAACAAAGGGGGGGGGGGGGGGGGGGGGGGGCACAATCCATTCGGCCTCTCCCTACGTACAGAGGCCCTCCTACACTGGTTGTCACACGCAGGGGGTCACCCTTCGCGCGGAGACACATAGCAGGGACTCACAATAGCCTGGCAGACACTCTCAGCCTCTCCAAGTTGTCTTCCACACGGATTTGGGGACCCTCCGCGGCCATACCCTAACACCGTGTGGGAAACATTGGTTCAGACCCATGGTTCGGACCTGTCTGCCACTAGGTTTTCAACTTTGTCTGCCAGTGTATGTGTCTCCGGGCAGACCTGCTACCTCATGTTGTGCTCTGCAGAATACCACAGAGGATTTCAGTAATTTTGCATTTCCTTCAGTAATTCACGGACACGTATACACGGCGTTTTTGACAAATAATGTGTAAACAAACCTATCTACATTTTTAAATTGAACAAATAATGTGTACAAAACTCAACTACATTTTTAACATTTTAACAAAAAATATAATCAGTAAAAAAGGAACAAAAGACAACAAAGCATGATTAAATACCTTGGGATGATGCAGATAAATGGACTCAGGGACAGGAAGTTTCAGGTCAATTCATAAGGTGATATACTTGACACGTTTGTAACTTACACAGCAGTCACCAATGATGTCACACTGCATGAAGAACCTAATGTACAAACCCCCCCCCCAACCCCCCCCAAAAAAAAAAAAAAACAAAAAAAAATATGTGTGTGTGTGTGTGTCCTGAGCTGTGCTGCAAGTTATGTGGCGAAAATGAAAAGGACCTTTTCCATTTTCGCCACTATATAGTCAGCACAGCTCAGGGACAAGTTGTTTTCGCAGTTCAGCTCATCAACAGTCTTTCTGCGTTGGTGATCTTCCGTGTGTGGCGTTATGACGGCTGCTATACGCTGGTTTTCGTTAAACAACGATGTGATCTTCTGGACTGGAGGCAACGCGCAGCCTTCTCTTTGTGCTTTTTCCCCGAGATATGGCGCTTGCAGTCATTTGCTTCCCCATGTACGATGGAGAAGTCTGAATGGCTCAGTAGCAGAAATGAGTGTATACTAATTCCAGGTCCATGACAAGCAAGTCCGCGTGTTTTACTTCGGTACATCTTGCTTCTTCGGCCTTATTCCGTTGTGGCACAGTGGTTTTCGAAACATCGTCATCGGTTTCATGCAAACGTTTTAGAAGATTTCTCCGCCTTTTTCACTATCGCCGGCAAAAAAATCGGTTTTTGAAACTTGTCTTACAGGTCATGACAAAAGTTCGAAGGCGCGCTCAGATGTGATGGCGTGTCGTGTTGGCCCACAGCACCACAATTGAACCATCGACCAAGTCCGAACTATCTGTGGTTTCGGATTGCGCAAGGGTAAAGTTACTTGCGGTCTCGGGAAAGGTCTAGCAGTCGGACAATTTTTCGAGTGGAAATTTGCGTAGTTTTTCATTTTTTTCTTTTCCGTATTCTTCAGCACGGAAAGGAAAATCGTACCTCCGTAAATGGGGGGTTAATTTCCGATAAAATTACGGACGATTTAGGAAGGGTAGGCAGGTTTATGGTCTCCGGTCTGAACCCCCGGGCTTCCTCCATTCACAGAAGCCCTTTCCCTTCCCTGGTCCGGCTCATTGCTTACGCCTTCCATCGCTTCCCGATCCTCACAAGGTGATCAGGAAGGCGAGACTCGAGAGGAACCAGGCTCAATTCTCATTAGCCCCGTGGTGGCCCCCCACTCAGTCTGGTTACGGAACCAAGTCCTTACTCACGCACACCCTCTTCGGTTTTTTGAAACACAAGGTGGGACAGGCTCAGGCAACCCGTTCGGGTTCCCTCTCGTCAATCCCCAGATGATTCGACTCCCCGTCTGGGCTTCTGTGCCCTGCACGGGTTGCGAGCAGCTAGATCCACCTCTTCGAACGGACAGGGACAGTCCGTCCTCAATATCATCTCTATCGCTGGGGCCTCTCAGAACTCCGGACCTAGCCATGTCCTCTCGCAGAGCTAGCACAGAGGCCCTTTACATTTACAGTATGGTCGCCGAGTGGACCCATCTCCCACCTTGTTCCTTATCGGAGGAATTCGCCCTCTGGGGAGAGTCCCTCTCCTTCAACCCTGCAATCCGAGCTTCAGAGGGAGTTCCGCCGTCATTGGTCCAGACCAACGACGCTGGAACCAGGACCATTCCCTAGGGCCTTGGTTCGTTTGGGCCACGGAAGGAGTGGCTCAGCCCATCCACCCTGGCCCCCGGAGTTCCCATCTCCCTCCCTTCCCAGGCCCTGGAACTTTACACAGACGCCTCCAACTCGGGCTGGGGGGGCCCATTGGAGAGCAGTCCGCCTCGGGGGTTTGGGATCCTCTGATGCTCGTCTTACATCAACATCTTGGAACTGGAAGCGGTCAGGCTCGCCTCCTCCATTCCAGTCCATGAGTCTCCCACCGATTCGTTCTCCTTTCAGGACAACACTTCGGTAGCTTGTTACATCAACAAGGGGGGGGGGGGGGGGGGGGGGGGCACACTCCCATCGGCCTCTCCCTCCGTACAGAGGCCTCCTCCACTGGTGTCACACGCAGGGGGTCACCCTTCGCGCGAGACACATAGCAGGGACACACAATATCCTGGCAGACACTCTCAGCCTCTCCAAGTCTGTCCTCCACACGGAATGGACCCTCAGCAGGCATACCCTAACAACCGTGTGGAACATGGTTCAGACCCATGATCGACCTGTCTGCCACACGGTTCAACTATCGTCTGCCAGTGTATGTGTCTCCGGCAGACCTGCCTACCTCATGTTGTGTCTATCAGTAATAACCACAGAGATTTTCAGTAATTTTGCATTTCCTTCAGTAATTCCACGGACACGTAATACACGGCGTTTTTGAACAAATAATGTGTACAAAACTCCAACTACATTTTTAACATTGAACAAATAATGTGTACAAAACTCCAACTACATTTTTAACATTTTAACAAAAATATAAACATAAAAAAGGAACAAAAACAACAAAGCAGAATTAAAATACCTTGGGATGATGGCAGATAATGGACTCAGGACAGGAGTTTCAGGTCAATTCAAAGGTGATATACTTGACAGTTTTAACTTACACAGCAAGTCAACCACAGATGACACCACTGATGAAGAACCTAATGTACAAACCCCCCCCCCCCCCCCCCCCCCCCCCCCCACAAAAAAAAAAAAAAAAAAAAAAAAAATATGTGGTGTGTGTGTGTGTCCCTGAGCTGTGCTGACAAGATAGTGGCGAAAATGAAAAGGACCTTTTCATTTTCGCCACTATCTAGTCAGCACAGCTCAGGGACAAGTTGTTTTCGCAGATCAGCTCACACAACAGTCTTTCTGCGTTGGTGATCTTCCGTGTGTGGGTCTGACGGCTGCTCTCGCTGGATTTCGTAAACAACGATGTGATCTTCTGACTGGAGGCACTCGCAGCTGTCTCTTTGTGCATTTTCCCCGAGATATGGCGCTTGCAGTCATTTGCTCCCCCATGTCCGATGGAGAAGTCTGAATTGCACACCGAGCAGAAATGAGTATACAAATCCAGGTCCATGACAAGGCCAAGTCCGCGTGTATTTACTTCGGAACACTTGCTTCTTCGCCTTCTTCCGTTGTGGCACAGTGGTTTTCGAACCCTCGTCATCGGTTTCATGCAAACGTTTAGAAGATTTCTCCGCCATTTTCACAATCGCCGGCAAAAAATCGGTTGAAACTTTGTCTTACAATGGCTGAACAAAAAGCTTCGAATGGCGCGCACAGATGTGATGGCGTGTCGTGTTGGCCCACAGCACCACATTGACCAATCGCAAGTTCCGAACTATCTGTGGTTTCGGCTTGAGTCAAGGGAAGTTACTCTGCGGTCTCGGAAAGGTCTAGCAGTCGACAATTTTTCGAGTCTGGAAATTTGCGTAGTTTTTCAATTTTCTTTTCCGTAATTTCGCACGGAAAATCGTACCTCCGTAATGGGGGGTTAATTTCCGTAAAATTACGGACGATTACGGAAGGGTAGGCAGGTCTGGTCTCCGGTCTCGAACCCCCGGGCTTCCTCCATCGACGCCCTATCCCTTCCCTGGTCCGGCCTCATAGCTTACGCCTTCCTCGCTTCCCGATCCTCCACAAGGTGATCAGGAAGGCGAGACTCGAGAGACCCAGGCTCATTCTCATAGCCCCGTGGTGGCCCACTCAGTCTGGTTACGGACCTCAAGTCCCTCACTCACGCACCCCCCTCTTCGGTTGAACACCAGGTGGGACATGCTCAGGCAACCCGTTCGGGTCTCCCTCACGTCAATCCCCAGATGCTTCGCCTCCACGCCTGGCTTCTGTGCCAGCCCGGTTGCGAGCAGCTAGATCCACCTCTCGAACGGACAGGTCCCAGTCCGTCCTCAATATCCTCTCTATCGCTGGGGCCTCTCAGGAACTCCGAGACCTAGCCATGTCCTCTCGCAGAGCTAGCACAGAGTCCCTTTACATTTACAGATGGAGGAAATGGGTCTCATGGTGCGAAGACAATTCTGTCTCTCACAATCGCCCCTCCAATATCCAGATAGGAAATTTCCTGTCCACCTTAACCTCTCTGCTAGCTCCATCCGGGGCTACAGGTCGGCCATCTGCACGACCATCCGCCAAATGGGCGGACCTTCCTTGAGAATGACTTCCTTCTCAGACAGATCTCCAGAGGGGCTGCTCTTCGTGAGGCCCAATCCCCTAGACGTGTTCCCCTTTGGGACCTCTTCACTTACTTGACGTCCTCAGGAAACCCCCCTTTGAGCCTGTCTCCTCCATTCCCTTCGACCTTCTGTCTATGAAGACTACCTTCCTCCTCGCCCTCGCTTCCGCCAGAAGGCGAGGCGAGATCCATGCCTTAGCGAGGACCCCAGAGACATTGCCTTCCACAGAGACGGCTCCGTCTCTCTTAAGTTCCTTCCCGAATTCCTAGCTAAGAACCAGGAACCGGTAGTGCCTCTCCTTACCTCGTCATCCGCCCGCTGGCGGATACACTAGGGGGGACACCTCTTCGGACATAGCCCTTTGCCCCTCTCGAGGTCTAACACACTACTGGGAACGCTCGCGCCCCAGGCGCGTTTCGCAAAGACGTCTCCTTATTTCCATCAACCCCAGTAACACGGAAGACCTCTCAGCTGGCACTGTCTCTAGGTGGCTCTCCAAGACGGTCAGAACGGCCTATCCCCAGGCATCCAAGGACTCCCCGTCTTGTCCCCCCGGGCTCATGAGCTCAGAGCGCTCGCCGCTTCGGCAGCATTCCAGCACTCTGTTCCCATGCGCCACCTCCAGGAGGCAGCCTTCTGGCGTTCGGAAAATCCCTTCATAAAATTTTATTTAAGGGACATCCGCATGACCAGGGCTGATGGTTCTAATGGGATATCCTTTGTGGCGGCTAATGCATCCATATCGGGTAACCCAGGAACCACTAGGGCACTCGCCCTCCTCCTTTTCCTATGAATTCTGCTATTGTCTGACATGGTACAGTATATGACGCCAAAATGGGGAGTTTGTATTATACTCCCTGTTTGGCTAGTATACTTACCATGTCAGACTCTAATGCCCGCCCTGCCTTCCCCACTAGCGCCAAGGTTCTGGGGTTACCTTGCGCGCAGGCCTCGATGAATGGGTACGGAGGTTGACACTGGCTTCTTCCTACGGCGGAAGCGGGTGGGCATCACGTGACTGTCTTATTACTGCATTAGCCACACAAAAACTTCGGCCTGGCAGAGCTGACTAACTGCCGTGAATGCTATTGTCTGACATGGTAAGTATACTAGCCAAACAGGGAGTATAATACAAACTCCCCATCTTGCACACACACACACACATGTATAGACACAGACACACACACGCACAAAGGACACACATACACACTAACACAAGAAGAGAACAAACTGTGGAGCAAAAGTTTAAATTTATTTGTAAGTTTCACAAAAACAAGTTCTTGTGCACACACACAGGTACACACACACAAAATTCTGCAGCGGAAGTTAATTGTTTCCAAGTTGAACACTTTCACCTTTTCACCAGCTTTGCGCGCGCACACACACAGGACATTTTTTATCTCATTCAAATAATGGAGAATTCCCCACCTGAAACTGAAAGTATTTTAAAAGTCCAGTTGTAACAAAACGCTAATGCTTTTCGGTTTAAATTAAATCCAATGAGTGTGCATGTGTGTGTGTGTGTGCGCGCGTGCGTGCGTGCGTGGAGAGAGAAGAGAGAGAGAGAGAGAGGAGAGGAGAGAGAGAGAGAGAGAGACAGACAGACAGACAGAAAAAAGTCAAAATTTTATTTCCAGATGGAACATTGAATAAGCAGAGAAACTGCTTTTTTACATCAAGCCATCATAACAAAACAAAGCAAAGTGTGTGTGTGTGCGTGTGTGTGTGTGTGTGTGTGTGTGTGTGTGTGTGTGTGTGTGAGTGAGCGAGTGAGTGAGTGAGTGAGTGAAAGGGATGGAACCAGCTGGCGTGTCTGACAGAAGGGGGCATAATCAGAACAAGCTTATCTTTACTATGTTTACTTCCCCTGCCTGGGCTGTCACTATCGACTTTCTCGGGGTTTTTTCCCTCCCCTCCCCCCTCCTCCCCCTCTCCATGGCTCGAGATCCTATGACCGTAGGAAACTATTCATGATTCCATAGAGGTACAAAGGTCTGGCACACCACATACACACACACCCCACACACACACACACACACACACCAGGTCTCTCACCAAACGTGCTTGGAGTGGACGCTGAAACAGGTGTCGGTTCAGGTTGTTGAGTCGGCCGTGAGTCACCATGAATCTGGGGCTGCGTTGAACCACCAGCGAAAAATCAGCAACACTGCATCTACTGTCACTTTGATGCTGTTTCTCTTTCTTCTGATGCTTCACACTTTTTGCGTGTTGCTTTAGCATGGATTCTCCCATTGAGGCGATGTTTACCAAGCAATCACAAAACGCACAGCGCGCTACATGCTTGTCACTCAGAACTTCCGCACCCAGTCCTTGTAATCCTTATCTCTCAGCCAACGATCTTGAAAAGAACATTTGCCCGCATTGTGGATGAAAAACCGGGCTTAAAATTTTCAGCAGGTAAACACGTGATGAACGATGCAAGATGGCGCCTGGAAGTATCGTCAAATCTCGAACGCGAGACTTGCGAGGAAACTGGCTGCGAGAAGCATCGTCTGCTTGCGCGACCCGACAGAAATGCCGATCTTTTGATTTCATACCTAAAGTTCTTTTTTTCTTTTCCGCAACCGAAAATATTCTTTTGTATCGCAAAATTAAATGACTTTAACTGACCAGATTGCATTTTAAAGGCCCTTGACAAAATATTAAAGGACCTCTTGGTCAAATTAAAGTACTTTAAAGGCCTTTTCTGGAAAATTCTAAATATAAGGACTTTAAAGGACTTCAAAGGACCCTACGACCCTGTAGAAGGAAAGGCAGCCACTACAGACCTGACGCCAAACATCCTAAAGGTAGAAGAAGGAAACAGCTGCCACTACAGACCTGATTGCTTGTGGAAAGCGCTAGCATTGGTGGCCTTCTCAGTGTCAAACATGCTTACCTGTCCATTCTTGGCGTAGCTGACCGAGTTGGACCGAGTGTATTTCAGTGTCAAACATGCCTACCTGTCCATTCTTGGCGTAGCAGACTGAGTTGGACTGAGTATATTTCAGCGTGATGGAGGCCAGGATCAGGTCACGTGTTGCCATGGATGGGATCTGTCAACACAAACATAAGATGTTTTGCCATGGGTGGGATCTGCCAACACAAACATTGCCATGGGTGGGATCTGTCAACACAAACATAAGATGTTTTGCCATGGGTGGGATCTGTCAATATAAACATTGCCATGGGTGGGATCTGTCAACACAAACATAGGACATTTTGCCATGGGTGGGATCTGTCAACACAAACATTGCCAAGGGTGGATCTGTCAACACAAACATTGCCAAGGGTGGGATCTGTCAACACAAACATAGGACATTTTGCCATGGGTGGGATCTGTCAACACAAACAGGAGATGTTTTGCCATGGGTGGCCAACACAAACATTGCCATGGGTGGGATCTGTCAACACAAACATAGGACATTTTGCCATGGGTGGGATCTGTCAACATAAACATTGCCATGGGTGGGATCTGTCAACACAAACATTGCCAAGGGTGGGATCTGTCAACACAAACAGAGGACATTTTGCCATGGGTGGGATCTGTCAACACAAACATAAGGACATTTTGCCATGGGTGGGATCTGTCAACACAAACATAGGACATTTTGCCATGGGTGGGATCTGTCAACACAAACATTGCCAAGGGTGGGATCTGTCAACATAAACATAGGACATTTTGCCATGGGTGGGATCTGTCAACACAAACACTGCCATGGGTGGGATCTGTCAAAAACATAGGACATTTTGCCATGGGTGGGATCTGTCAACACAAACACTGCCATGGGTGGGATCTGTCAACACAAACATAGGACATTTTGCCATGGGTGGGATCTGTCAACATAAACATAGGACATTTTGCCATGGGTGGGATCTGTCAACACAAACATAGGACATTTTGCCATGGGTGGGATCTGTCAACACAAACACTGCCAAGGGTGGGATCTGTCAACACAAACATAGGACATTTTGCCATGGGTGGGATCTGTCAACACAAACATAGGACGTTTTGGCCATGGGTGGGATCTGTCAACACAAACATAGGACGTTTTGCCATGGGTGGGATCTGTCAACACAAACATTGCCATGGGGGGGATCTGTCAACACAAACATAGGACGTTTTGCCATGGGTGGGATCTGTCAACATAAACATAGGATGTTTTGCCATGGTGGGATCTGTCAACACAAACATAGGACGTTTTGCCATGGGTGGGATCTGTCAACATAAACATAGGACGTTTTGCCATGGGTGGGATCTGTCAACACAAACATAGGACATTTTGCCATGGGTGGGATCTGTCAACATAAACATAGGACGTTTTGCCATGGGTGGGATCTGTCAACACGAACATTGCCAAGGGTGGGATCTGTCAACATAAACATAGGACATTTTGCCATGGGTGGGATCTGTCAACACAAACATAGGACGTTTTGCCATGGGTGGGATCTGTCAACACAAACATAGGACGTTTTGCCATGGGTGGGATCTGTCACACAAACATAGGACGTTTTGCCATGGGTGGGATCTGTCAACATAAACATAGGACGTTTTGCCATGGGTGGGATCTGTCAACACAAACATAGGACGTTTTGCCATGGGTGGGATCTGTCAACATAAACATAGGACGTTTTGCCATGGGTGGGATCTGTCAACACGAACATAGGACATTTTGCCATGGGTGGGATCTGTCAACATAAACATAGGATGTTTTGCCATGGGTGGGATCTGTCAACACAAACATTGCCATGGGTGGGATCTGTCAACACAAACACAGACCTGTTTACCCCTCTATCCCCTTGACCAGTAGATTAGGTGTAGCAAACCAGTAGATTTGGTCTCAAAACAGTTTGATTTCCCCTCGCACGTTAAAACCAATAACAAATATAATATGACTGTGGAAAACACATTTCTGCGACAGCTTTAGAATATATATCTCACTTACCCTTTGTTGTGTGTGTGCTCAACATGATGAAGAAACACAGGAAAACGTCACTCTATCATAGAGTTCTGCAGGCAGCACTTTTTATTGTTAATGTTCAGTTACACCACACAGGGAGAGCAACCAGCACTTTTCCACTAACTTCATACAGTTCTGCATGATGCCTACACACAGGGAGAGCAGCCAGCACAGTTTGTCACTAACTTCATACAGCTCTGCATGATGACTACACACAGGGAGAGCAGCCAGCACAGTTTGTCACTAACTTCATACAGCTCTGCATGATGCCTACACACAGGGAGAGCAGCCAGCACAGTTTGTCACTAACTAGATACAGTTCTGCATGGTGACTACACACAGGGAGAGCAAATAGCACTTTTCACTAACTTAAAAATAGTTCTGCATGATGAATATACAGTACATGGCTTGCTGTCTTTTCATTTTAGGTTAGTCTAGTGGTACTTAAGACTTTGCGTGTAAGCACTTCTTAACCTGCGCACGGATTCAGAGGACATGTCCCTGACAGCCTCGACAGGTTCCCTGGATCTGATTTGACCACCAGTAAACTCTCCAGGTAACATCTGAAAGGGAGGCCCGCTGGCTAGTCCTGTTCTTCTTGACACATGAGAAGACACGCTCACAGTGAGCGCTGCCATGAGGAATAGTCAAGATACCTCTCATCACAAGAGACAATTCTGACAGAAGCCCTTCATCCAGTTCCCCAATCTTCTTCCATGTGGAATCAATCCCATCAGCATCCCCTTCAGTCACACATTGCCTTATATCAGTACACTGATATGTGATGAACTGTTCAATGACTGTGTCAGCTGTGACACCTCCTATCACTCGACACAGTGTTGCTTCTGCCTTTGTGATGTCATCTTCCAACTTTCCTTTGGCGTCGTCTTTGGTCACGGCAGCCGTAAAAAAGTTCGTAATCTGTGGCCGGAACTGCGCGCGCAACACTTATGAGACTCACAGTTGACATGCCTTTTTATGTCGTGTTGTCCGCCATGCGAGATACCAGAGCATACTATAATGTAGTATGCTCTGGAGATACTGAAGTGAAGTTTGCACTTGGTGCAGAAGGCGAACTCTGCTCCTTTACTTGATGATATAATGCCCGGGAAGTCTGTCTGGTACTGCAGCTTGAACTTTTGAAAATATTTCTTCTTCTTCTTCTTAACCGCATCAATCACACGGGAATCACAGTCTGAGTCGCCGCCGCTTTCATCAGTTTCATGAGCACGCTTCTTCTCAATCGCCGCCATTTTCACTGCGCAGAAGTGGTAGCGTTCAGCTGCATCAACTTCCCGCCCGCGACGACTATGGCGGACGCGTAACTCATCACCGCACACGCGCGAGAGAACAGGTAACTTGGCCGGGCGCCACCGACAGTGAACTGTATGTTGATAAAATTCTGGATCGAAATCTGCCGAAGTGGTTTCGGTGAGCAACGGGAGAAAGCGCGTTTCGCGATCGGGAGATTTGAAGTCGAGCGGGAGACCGTATAACAACGTCTGAACTCGGGAGAATCTCCCGGTGAGGTCGGGAGGTAAACATGTCTGCAAACATAGGACGTTTTGCCATGGGTGGATCTGTCAACACAAACATAGGACGTTTTGCCATGGGTGGGATCTGTCAACATAAACATAGGACGTTTTGCCATGGGTGGGATCTGTCAACACAAACATAGGACGTTTGCCATGGGTGGGATCTGTCAACATAAGACGTTTTGCCATGGGTGGGATCTGTCAACACAAACATAGGACGCTGATGGAATGTAGGGCTTGCCACTTCCATGAAACTGCAAATATCTGTCATTTTTAACTTTCTTGATTTTATCCTCCTACGGCCTACCAATCAGACATTCATGCGGCTTCTTCATACCTGCTGCCACATGCTGCTTGTCACTTAGGGCAGTTGTGTCCTTTTCCATCGTGCATTAAAGCTCTGGCCATGCTGCTTGTCACTTAGGCCAGTTGTGTCCTTTTCCATCGTGCATTAAAGTTCTGGCCTTTACATGCCCATGGTGAATCAAGCTTCCTGCTTTGGAGTAGATTAAGCCAATGGCAGAACGATGCTCATTCTGTCACCACACAGCCAGGGCACTCTGTGTGCCGAAATCGTATGAATATGTTCAAAAACCATGAAGACGTGATTGGTAACATATGTGAATGCGTGTTCTGAAACAGTAGGTACATTTTCAAGTACCAGGAAGATTTTCATGGAAACATATATGAATGCAAAACAAAGCCTCTTGGCAACACTTTCATTCACCATCAAACACATGATTTTTGTAAAGATCCAAGTCATAGTAAACAACGCTTATCATCCAACAGAATGCCCATGACACATTCTGAACAAAGTTCAGAAACACTTCTACCAACAGGCATGCACTAACAAACACAGGTACACACTCACCTCCTTGTTGTTCGTGACAACATTCTGCAGTAGATCGTTTTTGATGACAGCATCGTTTCGTCGCTGTTCCATCTGCAGACCGAAGATCATCCTGGTCTCCATCAAGGGGGGCGATAGCCAGCGTCCATCTGCAACCATCCCCACTCCTCAATATCACATCTACTACCATCACCACTCCTCAATATCACATCTGCATGCCACCATCACTCCTCAATATCACATCTGCAACCATCACCACTCCTCAATATCACATCTGCAACCATCACCACTCCTCAATATCACATCTGCTACCATCACCACTCCTCAATATCACATCTGCAACCATCACCACTCCTCAATATCACATCTGCATGCTACCATCACTCCTCAATATCACATCTGCAACCATCACCACTCCTCAATATCACATCTGCAACCATCACTACTCCTCAATATCACATCTACTACCATCACCACTCCTCGATTTCACATCTGCATGCCACCATTACTCCTCAATATCACATCTGCTACCATCACCACTCCTCAATATCACATCTGCAACCATCACCACTCCTCAATATCACATCTGCAACCATCACCACTCCTCAATATCACATCTGCTACCATCACCACTCCTCAACATCTCATCTGCAACCATCACCACTCCTCAATATCACATCTGCAACCATCACCACTCCTCAATATCACATCTGCATGCCACATTACTTAATGACATCTGCATGCCACCATTACTCCTCAATATGACATCTGCATGCCACCATTACTCCTCAATGACATACTGCATGCTACCATTACTCCTCAATATGACATCTGCATGCCACCATTACTCCTCAATATGACATCTGCATGCCTCCATTACTCCTCAATAAGACATCTGCATGCCACCCAACACTCGTCAATATGACATCTGCATGCCACCATTACTCCTCAATATCACATCTGTGTCACGGTCGGATATCCTGCCCCTAATGCGTTTTTGTTTTTATACTGGCTTTTACCCTCCTCCTCCTTCCCCATCCTCAATATAACCTGTCCTCTTCCCTATGTAGTGTGGCGTTTTCTTTTAGCCCAGATTTTTCGTTCTTTTCCCCTAGTGGTATAGTTTGTTTAGCCCGAGATTTTTCGTTCTTTCCCCTAGTGTATAGTTTGTTCAACCTCCTTCCTCCCTCTTGCACGTGGTTCTGGCCTCCGCCATGTTCTGCAGAATTGGGAGATTCCGGTAGTTCACGTGGGCCGACTATGAACTTAGTTTACGGGAAGTGTGCCAGCGGCTTGAAACCGGATTTTGTGGAGGCACTTGCAAGTCAGACCGGCTACAGTGCGGAGAGCCTCTCTCCTCTGGCCAGAACTCTCAGTGTTCAGCTTCGTTGCTGAGTAGTTTCCCCTTCGTTGTGGGACTTGGTTTCCTGGGACGGGACGCCATCCTTCGTTGGTTGGGCGCCAACTAGGCTCACCATCCACAAGCTTGTTGGTAAGTTTTTAGTACTACCCGAATTAAAGCGTTGAGTCGCGCGTTTCTCGTCGCCCCGTGATAGGATGTTTGTTTCAGCTTTACTTATCTTCAAAATAACATCCAAACTCTCGGAAGAGAATCATTTCTATCTTTTTTGTACTCGGGTTTATTTGCCACTAGCTTCGGTCACGACAACGAGCAATGGCGGAATTGTTCGTTTGTAAACGGTATATAAGGTTTGCAGAGTCGTTTTTTTTATATAGCTATCGTTTTAAATTTCCCCGTGCGATTTTCCTGCTATCGCTCGCTTTCCCCTTCCCGTGTTGCCTGTGTCGTCACGTCGAGCGCGAAGGTGTGGCCGTCAAGTCTTAATATTTTCTTTTGGTTGCCCTTCCTATGTTTTCTTGTTCCTATATTTTTTTTTTTCCTTTCCGTTTTATAGTAAATTCATATGGGAGTTGAAAGAATGTTTTTTTTAAGCCACAATTTATAGTAGCAATGTTGCCAGTTTATGTTGTAAATATTTCTGATTTCATAAGTATATAATTTGCTAAGTTTACTGAGGTAAGCTAAGGGAAAGTTATGGCCAACCCCTCATCTCAAAAGTGAGAGGTAAAGACAAAGGCGGAAAAAGGACAGTCTAGAGTGAAATGATATGTTGGTTATTATAATATGTAATGTGTGCGACATTACTCTACGTAGACTGACTTCCTTATCTTTTCCACCTTCAACTTGCTTTCCCTTCCTGGTGACACCTTTCTTTCTTTCTTTTCCCACTCTTACCATCCAGGTTTTATGTAATCACTTGCTTGCTTTACTTTGGTCTTTGTTGTTTTTTTTGTGTCTATTTCTCGCCCCTTCCTGTACATTCTACCTTTTGACTTTTTTTTTCCTCCCTTTCTACCACCCTTTCATCTCCAACTTGACATGTTGTGGAGTCCTATTTGATTTGGTTGCTTTTTCGTGACCACTGACCTCTGTACTACCTCCCCACTGACAAACTGACCAGTACAATCAACAGGCTGAAACATGATTTTAATCGAGGTTTTAGGGCTTGTTTGTTTTTGTTTTGTATCTTGGTTTGTGCGCACCTTGGCTCGCACACTGGGCGTGTGCGATCCTTCTGCCTTCGACCGAGAACCGTCTGAGGGGATCTGGGACGGATCCAGTAACGTGATCATGCGATCCGCGATCCGGAAGACTGACCCCTTCAGTGTGCAACCTCCTCAGTGACCCCGTCTCGTTGGCGGCCATTCCTCAGTGACCCCGTCTTCGTTGGCGGCCATTCCCAGTGACCCCGTCTTCGTTGGCGGCCATTCCTCAGTGACCCCGTCTTCGTTGGCGGCCATTCACTTTTCAGTGACCCTGTCTTCACTGGTGCCACTCTTCAGTAGTGACCCTGTCTCAAGTTGCGGTCACTCTAAAGTGACCCGGCCTTGTGTGGTCTCTCTTCCGTGACCTTGTCGTCTTTGGGGCCACCCTTCAGTGACCTAGTCTTCGTTCGCGGCCACCCTTCGAGTGACCTTGTCCTGTGTTGGGCCACTTAAGTGACTGTCAGCCAGGTGTGCGTTCGTGACCACTCTTCAAGGCTGTTTGGGAACTTCCAGGAACCGTTGGAGCCGGGCGTAAAGACTACTTGACGCCTCCGCCTTATGGATTCTTTCTTTGTGGGGGACCCCGTTCTCCTCCGAAAGATAAGTAATAGACAGTCCTGTTGTGTCATGTGAGCGTGAGGGTGCATGTCAGTGTGTCATTTCTTTTTCACTTGAATTGATGTGTAGGGGATTTTCTTTTGAGGTTTTTTTTTTTAATTCTTTTATCTGAGATTAGGCCCTGTTCTGTTGATTTAATTATTTTGTTCCTTTTCTTCTTTCCTCACATCACTTATAGTAGCGGGTTAGGAAAGGGATTAGCTGGGCAAACCCTGGGAGGTTGGGTTTATTTTCATTTGTTTTGTCCCTAGGGTTAGGTAGCCTCTTGTAATCCAGTCTTCTTCTTTACCCTACTTTCTGTTATTCTGTCTTTCTTCCCTCTTCTTGTATTTATCCCAACCCCACTTAGAGTGTGAGCGTGAGTGAAGAGATTGTTTTGTGTAATAAATATTATTTGTGTGTACGTCCCGGGTTCTTGATGCTTCCGGTGAGTGTGGTGTGAGTGCCTGGCTCTGCTCTCCCTGTGGGACGGACAGTCGGGACATCCCGTCTTGACAATCTGCATGCCACCATTACTCCTCAATATCACATCTGCATGCCACCATTACTCCTCAATATCACATCTGCATGCCACCATTACTCCTCAATATGACATCTGCATGCCACCATTACTCAATATGACATCTGCATGCCACCATTACTCCTCAATATGACATCTGCATGCCACCATTACTCCTCAATATGACATCTGCATGCCATCATTACTCCTCAATATGACATCTGCATGCCACCATTACTCAATATGACATCTGCATGCCACCATTACTCCTCAATATGACATCTGCCTGCCATCATTACTTAATATGACATCTGCATGCCACCATTACTTAATGACATCTGCATGCCACCATTACTCAATATGACATCTGCATGCCACCATTACTCCTCAATATGACATCTGCATGCCACCATTACTTAATGACATCTGCATGCCACCATTACTCAATATGACATCTGCATGCCACCATTACTCCTCAATATGACATCCGCATGGCCACCATTACTCAATATGACATCTGCATGCCACCATTACTCCTCAATATGACATCTGCATGCCATCATTACTCAATATGACATCTGCATGCCACCATTACTCCTCAATATGACATCTGCATGCCATCATTACTCAATATGACATCTGCATGCCACCATTACTTCTCAGTATAACAACTGCAAGCCACCATCACTCCTCAATATGACATCTGCATGCCACCATTACTTCTCAGTACAACTGCAAGCCACCATCACTCCTCAATATGACATCTGTATGCCATCATTACTTCTCAGTACAACTGCAAGCCACCATCACTCGTCAATATGACATCTGTATGCCATCATTACTCCTCAATATAACATCTGCATGCCATCATTACTTCTCAGTACAACTGCAAGCCACCATCACTCGTCAATATGACACCTGTATGCCATCATTCTCAGTACAACTGCAAGCCACCATCACTCGTCTATGACATCTGTATGCCACCATTACTCCTCAATATAACATCAGCATGCCATCATTACTTCTCAGTACAACTGCAAGCCACCATCACTCGTCAATATGACATCTGTATGCCACCATTACTCCTCAATATAACATCAGCATGCCATCATTACTTCTCAGTACAACTGCAAGCCACCATTACTCCTCAATATAACATCTGTATGCCATCATTACTTCTCAATACAACTGCAAGCCACCATTACTCCTCAATATAACATCTGCATGCCATCATTACTTCTCAGTACAACTGCAAGCCACCATTACTCCTCAATATAACATCTGCATGCCATCATTACTTCTCAGTACAACTGCAAGCCACCAACACCCCTCAATATAACATCTGCAAGCCACCAACACCCCTCAATATCACATCTGCATGCCACCAGCACTCCTCAATATGACATCTGCATGCCACCAGCACTCCTCAATGACATCTGCATGCCACCAACACTCCTCAATATGACAACTGCAAGCCACCAACTCGCCTCAATATGACATCTGCATGCCACCAACACTCCTCAATATGACATCTGCATTCCACCAACACTCCTCCATGACATCTGCATTCCACCATATTTCTCAATATGACATCACAACATCTCCACATGATACTTACTGCAAAAGTTCCCAGCCTTTCCCACCTATTCCTGCTGTAGTCTTATCCTAAAACAGGGTATGAAGGAGCTGAAATGTTCCCAGTAGACATAATGAATCCCACAACAAACAGTGTCACTGATAATGTTCCCAGTAGATATGATAAATCTAACACCAAACAGTATCACATACCATAATGCTCCCACTCAATGCAATCAGTCTGACTCCAAACAATATCACTTACAATACCATCACAGTCTTGATTCAAGTGTCTCTGTGCACTGTTTAAAACTGGGCTGGATTTTTTTTTTTTCAAATCAAGGTTGCAATCATTATCCATATTGGCAAAACAATGCTCAACGCTTGTTTCTTCACATCAGATACTTGAAAGATAATGCTCTTGCCCAGAGCACAGGTCACGGCACTGCCCACACGCTCCACACAAGTGATTGCCTGCCCCTGGCAGTCAGGCCCTACATTCACAAAGTTCATGCAGACTTCCTAATGGAAAAAATATTCAATTGCTTTTAAAGGATTTTTCAAGAACTTCTGACATAAAATGCAAGGTCTGTAATGTAGAAAATACAGGCTTCATACATCCTTCAGTTACTCCCTACAGTCAGTCGCAGGACTGTAAAGTAGAAAATACAGGATTCATACACCCTTCAGTTACTCCCTACAGTCAGTCCAGCAGAATCCAGTCAGCCGCAGACGATCGGACAGTGCAAACTTTTGGCTGATGCAAAATCAATTCAAAATTTGTTTTAAAAAGTTCTTTGACAGATTCCATAATTTTCTCACCAAGATAAAAGTTGCTCCATCAAAATCTTAATGTTCAAGCACTTTCAGACACTGAGCTATTTACAAACGCTAAAGTCCAAATTTCATGGACTTTTCAGACTTACAATGGAATTCTAAAAACGCAAGGATTACTCAGGATTTCGGGGGCTTGTATAACCCTCATTTAAATTGTGTTGGGGAAAAAAGAGAGACCTGTCAGAGGGATGATGTTGCTACCTACCTGTCAGAGGGATGATGTTGCTACCTACCTGTCAGAGGGATGATGTTGCTACCTACTGTCAGAGGGATGATGTTGCTACCTGTCAGAGGGATCATGTTGCTACCTGTCAGAGGGATGATGTTGCTACCTACCTGTCAGAGGGATCATGTTGCTACCTACTGTCAGAGGGATCATGTTGCTACCTACTGTTAGAGGGATCATGTTGCTACCTGTCACAGGGATCATGTTGCTACCTACTGTCAGAGGGATCATGTTGCTACCTACCTGTCAGAGGGATCATGTTGCTACCTACCTGTCAGAGGGATCATGTTGCTACCTACTGTCAGAGGATGATGTTGCTACCTGTCAGAGGGATGATGTTGCTACCTACCTGTCAGAGGGATCATGTTGCTACCTACTCAGAGCTTAATCTAGGATTTTGAAAAAGGGGGGCAGTCCCCCCCTCATATCAAAAAAAGGGGGGCACTCCCCCCCCCCCCCCCCCCCCCCCCCCCCCCCCCCCCCCCTACAACCCCACGTTACATATCTCCTCCACCTTTGTACACAGACTTCAACACACCTTGATCAAATCATCTAGATTAAACAACCACCTTGGGGCGACGTAAATACGTTTTGTTTCTTGTGTTTCAAACACAATTCACATCGCATCACACCGGTCTTCAGCTTAGGTATCCAGGGCCACTTCTTCAGCCAATCGTCTTGAAACCAGTGTTCCCTTGCACTGGCACTAATTTCAGGCTGCTTCTCCGAGCTTTTGGATGTAGTCGCGGTTTCTTCATGATCTTCTCCACCCTCGCATGGCAGAGAATCTTTTTTTTTTTTCACTTTTCCTCCACGAAAGTCGAAGTCGAATAGGGTGGGTGGGTGCACGCTTCATTTTGGAAAATATCC
This sequence comes from Conus ventricosus, assembly GCA_018398815.1. Classification (NCBI taxonomy): domain Eukaryota; kingdom Metazoa; phylum Mollusca; class Gastropoda; order Neogastropoda; family Conidae; genus Conus; species Conus ventricosus. The sequence goes on along the minus strand of CM031620.1, from coordinate 2,000,268 downwards.
AATATGGCGCCTTAAACTCTCGCAACTTCTCGTCGGTGATCGAGAAGGAGATGAACGCCGCCGACTGGTTGATTTACACCAACAGCCAATGAAATATCATGAAATCGTTCACTCCTGCTCAGTCCTAGTTTCAGTTTTTCAAGCAGACGACAAACGAGCGCCCGCAATGATCAGTCAACAGGGCGGGCAGTTCTGCAAATGTGCAGGAGTCTGCCCGCGTTAAGACTCGATAATTGCGGGAAGGAACAGATTTTCGGGGGATTGTACCAATCCCGCGCTCTAGATTAAGCTCTGCCTACTGTCAGAGGGATCATGTTGCTACCTACTTGTCAGAGGGATGATGTTGCTACCTACTGTCAGAGGGATGATGTTGCTACCTACTGTCAGAGGGATGATGTTGCTACCTACCTGCAGAATGCAGTACCCTCCATTCTTCTTTTTCTTCAGGATGTCAAAAGCCTCGGGGTCATAACCTGGAGCCACAATGCCATCAGACACCTGCAACGGTTAACACCGCAAACTGTCACCATCAAATGAACTCAGATCACAGCCTGAAGTTATGATGACAGTTAATAAACACACCAAACTGTCACCGTTGATTAAATCAAGGTCATAACATGAAGTTATAATGATAACACAAACAGCAACGTCATAACATGAAGTTATGATACCACAAACACCAAAATGTCACTGTAAAGGATTCCACATCACAGTTTGATGCTATGATGATGATAATGGCCACACTTAACTAAAACTGTCACAGGAATTTAGTCTTAACTTAAACCTATGATGATAGTGGACAACACACACAAAACTGGCACTGTCAAATGAAGGAAGGTTAAAACCTATAGCCATGATGGTAATGGACACATCCACACACACACACACAGAGCTACCACACACTGACAGCATGTCCACACATCATCCCAGAATGTTAGGTCACACAGAATAAAGGGGCCCGTGAAAATCATAAAGAGCTCCCTGCTGATGTTTTTTGTATAGGTATCCAACAGAATAAAGAATTGGTTCATTTGTAATTGCACATATATCCAATCAGCCATGAAAATGTTCAATAAAAAAAAACACAACAGACAGAACGCAACAATGACATCCCACAATGCAACACTGCAGCTATGACATCCTGGATTTCCCCCCACGCACCTCTCTGGAAATGATCTTGGCGGTCGTCACGTCACACACGTCGGACAGAGCAATGAAATCGCCGAATGACGACATTCTGTCAGCACCTGGAAAAGACATCCCCAGAATCCTGAACTACTATGGTGGGTCCACCTCTCGGCAACACAGGACACAAACAAACCTGTGCCTGGTACATGCAAAATCCAATGCACAACACAAAAAGATATCAAGCAGAAATAACGTGTAAATTGTTGATGTTTTTGTGCATTCAGATATCTCAAAAATTCATTTTGAAACAAAATGATATTACATCAATTGTTAACATCTTGAAACCACATGAAATCTTTATGCTCTTTCAGGGCTCACATGCCTGTGTGAGATGAAATGGACATCATCTTCTTTTGGGTCAGTTCACAGTGAAAATATCTTTGATTTCCGTGACTTTTCCCTTAATTTTTTCCCCAGGACTTCTGTGACAGGAAAATGTTCTTAGAGGTTCCACAACTTTTCCTGTGTTCCTTACCCAGTAAATATCCTGGGTCTTCCCCGTTCTAACATCAACACTTCTTTTTGCTGTTTACATCTGACCCAGTATAGGCATCAACACCTCTCTACACATCTTTGCAAGTATAAACACCCAACACATCTTTTACCATTCTACCAAGTATAAACATAAATACCTCTTTCTCAATTTGTCAAATATAAAGGTCAGAACATCTCTTTGACTTTTAACAAGTATAAGTACCAACACCAATCTCACCTCGAGCCCTTGCATAAGCAACAGCCAGGGGAGATAAATTTGGGAGGTCGTCCACCTGACAGAGTTTCGTCTCTCCCTCTGACAACGGAATTCCCACTGCCGCCCCTGTACACGTGCACACACGGACACACACACACAAGCATAGATATATCAAGATATGCATGAATAAATACATGCATGCACACAAACACATACCTATGAAGAGCACCTACACAATTATTTTGTAGATAATTATTAAACATCCAAAATCAGTATTTTTTTTTCAATATTGTTGCAAAATATAACATCCAATTCCCATACATATACTCACACTCACCATTCCCACCCCTCCATATACACACACACAGACCAACAAGACAGACATGCTGAAAAGAACTGGTAACAAGCAGTGAGGTTTTACTCTTACACACACACACACACACACACACACACACACACACACACACACACACACACACACACCACAAACACGCACACATACACACAACACAACACACACAAAACAACACACACACACACACACACAACACAACACAACACACACACACACAAACACACACACACACTGACCGGCAGGGCTGACATGTTTGAAGGAAGCGGCCGCAGGCAGCGAGGTGGCCAGCTGCAGTTCGGTCACCAGCTGCCAGGCGTTCAGGGCGTCGCACAGGTTGATGAAGCCCGGTGACCCGTTTTTCACTGCAAGCACACGACGCCATTGTCTTCAAAGCTCAGCCATTGTCTTCAATGTTCAGCCATTGTCTTCAATGTTCAGCCATTGTCTTCAAAGCTCAGCCATTGTCTTCAAAGTTCAGCCATTGTCTTCAAAGTTCAGCCATTGTCTTCAAAGTTCAGCCAGTGATCAGGTTACGGCCTTGTCACGGAACTACATCATATATTGCAACACTAATACCATAGTACCACATCATATACTGCAACACTAATACCATTGTACCACATCATATACTGTGACACTTCAGCCGCAGAAAGCATGTCATATAGTGTGACATTAATCCCATAGAAACCAAATCATAAAGCATGACACTAATACCACAGAAACTGCATTATATATTGTGACACTAATACCACAGAAATCACATCATACAAGATCATCCCTGACTAAATGCGTAAGATCACGCGCTTACTAAATTACAATCAAAATGTTTCTAAAACATTTTCCTTGATTCTGATCAATCCAGTCTTTAGAGGCTGCACTGTACCGCCTCTTCCCTCTTTAGTCCTGTTTTCATTCATGAATTCAACTGCCATTAGTTGATTTTACGGAAGAAAGATTTTTAATAAAGTTTCTGGTATGCTTTTAGAGATGTGTGAATGGTTGGTTGTTTTTTTTTTTTCTTTTTCTTGTTGATCACTTGAGTTGATTTTAACGTGGTGACAGCCCTGATATGGCTCTCTGCGGTTGGCTGGGCTATAAGCATTACCTTACCTTAACTGGCATTAGATCTGTGTGTACTTGGAGTTTCTACTGTTGTGCGCAATCCACAGATGAAGATACACATGTATGCACACACATGCAATGTCTCCTCTGGCAGGTTGCCTAACGATGACCTGACCCAGCCTTCTCCCCGTGGGCCAGGACACGATGATTCTGGCTGTGGATGTGCTGCATAGGAGTACTGCTGCAGCAGCACCTCCGAAGGGACTGAAAGACCAGTCCTTAAAAACCCTGTATACATGCAACTACCTATACAAGCACCTCCATCTTTCTGCACTCCCACTGCCCATCATCCTCTCCCCTCCCCCCACAGCCAGCCCCAGGGACAGTGTACCTGTGAGAGGCAGGTGAGGGAGGGGGAGAAAGAGCTGGGCGGGTTTCTGGTGAGGGTTCATGCCGTAGCGCAGCGTCAGCTGGGCAGACCCTGCTCCGTATTCCTTACGGAAGTAGTCTGATATGGCGGCATCATATTCCGCCGTGTGGGTGAAGGCCTGCACACACGATGTCGGGATCATAACAGAACAGAAACACAAAGCTTTACATCTGGTTAGGCGAGTGGTTACTATGACCGTTTTATTCAGTTAGTGGCTATGCACATAAGACCATGACAATGAAACTGAAACAGACATCAATATGCTTCACTACAAAAGAACATGTGTTAAACTGCATTGTAGTCTGCTGTCCTAGTCAATTTCGGCACTCTGATCACCACCATCATTTCAAGTTCAAATACAAGTTTATAAACTTTTTAACTGAAGTCATCCCAAAGGGCTCCGTTGTCTTCTCTCACGTCAGTATACTACGTATCCCTGAAAACATCAGGACAACAAAACAGAAAAATTGATACAACTACACCAATGCTATGCTGCACCAAAATTTTAATATACATGAATCAAATCAGTATGCCATCAACATGTTCTGTTCCGTTCTAATTTCACCATGTTCAGTATTTCAGTTTCCCTTTCACCACTGCAGAGTACCTTGAATCAAACAGCGACAGAGCTACCGTCCGTTGAAGATACCATCTCCACGGAAAACTTTGAACAAAAGAATTGTGTGTTTATTCTTTCTAGATCACTGGGTCCTGCCGAGTCCTCTATGTGTCTGAAAGCAATGTATGGGGCTAGTCTGGGGGAGGCCATCGTTTCATTGTGGAAATGGTATGTCTGTAGAGAATGTATGGGGCTAGTCTGGAGAGGCCATTGTTTAATTGTGGAAATAGTATGTCTGTAGAGAATGTATGGGGCTATTCTGGGAGAGGCCATCGTTTCATTGTGGAAATAGTATGTCTGTAGAGAATGTATGGGGCTAGTCTGGCGGAGGCCATTGTTTCATTGTGGAAATGGTATGTCTGTAGAGCTGATCACCAAAGGGAAGTCTGCCAAGAATATGACGACATATTGCAGTGACTTCATGCAGACATGCTGCCATGACTTTATGGTTTGAAGGTGACAACCAGCCATGATATGACGACATACTGCAGTAACTTCATGCTGCCATGACTTTATGGTTTGAAGGTGACAACCAGCCATGATATGACATATTGCAGTGACTTCATGCAGACACGCTGCCATGACTTTATGGTTTGAAGGTGACAACCAGCCATGATATGACGACATATTGCAGTGACTTCATGCTGCCATGACTTTATGGTTTGAAGGTGACAACCAGCCATGATATGACGACATATTGCAGTGACTTCATGCAGACACGCTGCCATGACTTTATGCTGATATTGTGCCATGGAGTGACAGTGACACACTACCTTGAGAGCCAGGTCTTTGTCATGACTTCATGCTGACATTGTGCCATGGAGTGACAGTGACACACTACCTTGAGAGCCAGGTCTTTGCGAGTGTCCAGGGCGGTGTCCTTCTCCGGGCTAGCCTGCATTTCGGCCACCACCCTGTGACATGATGGTCAACACGTCAACAACCTTCTTCATAGTCCTCACATGATGGTCAACACGTCAACAACCTTCTTCATAGTCCTCACATGATGGTCAACACGTCAACAACCTTCTTCATAGTCCTCACATGATGGTCAACACGTCGTCAACAACCTTCTTCATAGTCCTCACATGATGGTCAACACGTCAATAACCTTCATATTGCTCACATGATGGTCAACACGTCAACAACCTTCTTCATAGTCCTCACATGATGGTCAACACGTCAACAACCTTCTTCATATTGCTCACATTATGGTCAACATGTCAACAACCTTCTTCATATTGCTCACATGATGGTCAACATGTCAACAACCTTCATATTCTTCACATGATGGTCAACACGTCAACAACCTTCTTCATATTGCTCACATGATGGTCAACATGTCAACAACCTTCTTCCTATTGCTCACATGATGGTCAACACGTCAGCAACCTTCTTCATATTGCTCACATTATGGTCAACATGTCAACAACCTTCTTCATATTGCTCACATGATGGTCAACATGTCAACAACCTTCTTCATATTCTTCACATGATGGTCAACACGTCAACAACCTTCTTCCTATTGCTCACATGATGGTCAACACGTCGACAACCTTCTTCCTATTGCTCACATGATGGTCAACACGTCGACAACCTTCTTCCTATTGCTCACATGATGGTCAACACATCGACAACCTTCTTCATAGTCCTCACATGATGGTCAACACGTCGACAACCTTCTTCCTATTGCTCACATGATGGTCAACATGTCAACAACCTTCATATTGCTCACATGATGGTCAACACGTCAACAGCCTTCTTCATAGTCCTCACATGATGGTCAACACGTCAACAACCTTCTTCATATTGCTCACATGATGGTCAACACATCAACAGCCTTCTTCATATTGCTCACATGATGGTCAACATGTCAACAGCCTTCTTCATTTTCCTCACATGATGGTCAACATGTCAACAACCTTCTTCATATTGCTCACATGGTCAACACGTCAACAACCTTCTTCCTATTGCTCACATGATGGTCAACACGTCAACAACTTTCATATTCCTGTCACCTCTGTCATACGACAGACAAAACATCAACGTTTTCATCTTCTCCATCACTGAATCATCACCCAAATCTTTATTGTCTTCATCACTCTGTAACAGCTAATCACAAAACTAATGACCTACTTTGAAGGTCAGGAAAGTCAGTAGTATTCAGGTCAACAAAGTCAGTAATTCTGAAATCACCAAGTCCATAATATGAAATCACAAAAGTCACCCAGTAATCAAACATAAATCACTAGGAATTTTCGAAGTCACTAAAGCTATAAGAAACATCAGGGGGATAGCAGTTTTCAAAGTCACTGGTCCCTCAGTACCACCAAGGTCACAAAGTTACTGAAGTCATCCCAAGTTATGCGGGTGGACAGACGATTTGGATGGCAAGAAGGAACAAGTTCATTCTTCCCTCTACGCTCACTGACGTGCCATTCACTCTTCACACTGCACCAGGAGGAACATGAAAATGCACCAGAAAGAAAAGTGCAATGACATCTTATACTCAAAATCACACACCTGCCATAGTGCTTAGGATTAAATATCTGTCATAATCCTGATAATCATGCACGTGTTGTACTCATGATATCACATCTGTCAGTACTCTATGATTATGAATCACACACCTGTCATAAACCTGTGGATCACCTGTCATTATCCTGGGGATCACAGACCTCTCATAATCCTATGGATCCCCCACTCGTCATAATCCCCTGGATCACACGCACCTCAACATTCTGCACATCCTCACCTATCATAATCATGTGGATCAGTCACCTGTCATAATCCCCTGGATCACACGCACCTCAACATTCTGCACATCCCTCACCTATCATAATCATGTGGAAAACTCCACTGACATACTTGTGTGGATTGCACTCATCATAATCTTCTAGATCACTCAACTGTCACTGCCTGTGAATAACACACCTGTCAAAATCCTCAGAACCACACACACACACTCACCATAATCTTCTAGATCACTCAACTGTCACTGCCTGTGAATAACACACCTGTCAAAATCCTCAGAACCACACACGCACACTCACCATAATCTTCTAGATCACTCAACTGTCACTGCCTGTGAATAACACACCTGTCAAAATCCTCAGAACCACACACACACACTCACCATAATCTTCTAGATCACTCAACTGTCACTGCCTGTGAATAACACACCTGTCATAATCCTGAGGATTACACACCTGTCATAATCTTGAGGATTACACACCTGTCATAATCTTGAGGATTACACACCTGTCATAATCTTGAGGATCACACACCTGTCCTAATCCTGAGGACTACATACCTGTCCTAATCCTGAGGACTACATACCTGTCACAATCCTGAGGACTACATACCTGTTCTAATCCTGAGGACTACATACCTGTCCTAATCCTGGGTATTATATGCCTGTCATAATCCTGAGGACTACATACCTGTCACAATCCTGAGGACTACATACCTGTCACAATCCTGAGGACTACATACCTGTCACAATCCCGAGGACTACATACCTGTCATAATCCTGAGGACTACATACCTGTCATAATCCCGAGGACTACATACCTGTCATAATCCTGGGTATTATATGCCTGGACTACATACCTGTCACAATCCTGAGGACTACATACCTGTCCTAATTTTGAGGGCTACATACCTGTCGCAATCCTGAGGACTACATACCTGTCACAATCCTGAGGACTACATACCTGTCATAATCCTGAGGATCACAGACAACGGTGACACGGGCATGATTCTTGGCAGCAGCTCTCAGTAATGTCACCCCACCTGATCACACACACACACACACACACACAGATAAGATAAGATAATGTTGCTTACAGCCCAGCCGACCGCAAAGGGCCACATCAGGGCTGTCACCACGTTAAAATCAACCCACCAGTCATAAAAAAAATAAAATAAAAAAAACACCTTTCACACATCTCTTTAAATGACATCGTCTAGAAACGCACCAGAAACTTTGTTAAAAATCTTTCTTCCGTAAAATCTTAAATCAGAAGAAAAATGTTAATCTCTCTCAAAAACTCAAGGATCACGTCAGGCGGGACATCCCTGAACAGGATCTTCATGGACTCCGCTGTAAAATGTTTGTGTCTCACATCGTGCAAGTCCCAACACTCTAAAAGAACATGTTTCATTGTGAGTGGCGCATGACATGGAATGCACCACGGAGCTTCTTCACTCTTTAAAAGGTATGAATGGGTAAAATACGAATGGCCGGTGTGCAGCCAGCACAGAACCGTTCCCTCTTTACGACCACCCGACGTAGATGGGAGGAAGTCCTTAAGGTTTGGACAGATCTGAAAGAGTTTGTTACTCGTCTGTGTGTTCCAATCCTCCTGCCAGAGGTCTCTCACATAATCGTTAATTTTGGGTTTCACATCTGAGCAGGGGGTATAAATGTTGGACAGTTTCTCTCTTGTGGCGTTCTTGGCTAAACGATCAACCATTTCGTTCCCGCCGATGCCAACATGACCAGGAACCCAAGCAAGAGTAATGTTGTAACCGTCCGCTTTCAACTTGCTAAAAAGTTCAAAGAAATGTAAAAGTTCTGGATGCTGAAGGTTGCGGCCAGCTATGGCCTCCAAAGCTGACAGCGAATCCGACAGAACCAGAAAGTCCCTCTTCGTAGATTGTGAAATTATCTTCAATGCCAGATAAGATAAGATAAGATAAGATAATGTTGCTTATAGCCCAGCCGACCGCAAAGGGCCATATCAGGGCTGTCACCACATTAAAATCAACTCACCAGTCATATAAAAAAATAAAATAAAAAAAAAAAAACCACTTTCATACATCTCATTAAATGACATCGTCTACAAACGCACCAGAAACTTTGTTAAAAATCTTTCTTCCGTAAAATCTTAAATCAGATAAAAAATGTTAATCTCTCTCAAAAACTCAAGGATCACATCAGGCGGGACATCCCTGAACAGGATCTTCATGGACTCCGCTGTAAAATGTTTGTGTCTCACATCGTGCAAGTCCCAACACTCTAAAAGAACATGTTTCATTGTGAGTGGCGCATGACATGGAATGCACCACGGAGCTTCTTCACTCTTTAAAAGGTAAGCATGGGTAAAATACGAATGGCCGGTGTGCAGCCGGCACAGAACCGTTTCCTCTTTACGACCTCCCGACGTGGATGGGAGGAAGTCCTTAAGGTTTGGACGGATCTGAAAGAGTTTGTTACTCGTCTGTGTGTTCCAATCCTCCTGCCAGAGGTCTCTCACATAATCGTTAATTTTGGGTTTCACATCTGAACAGGGGATATAAATGTTGTACAGTTTCTCTCTTGTGGCGTTCTTGGCTAAACGATCAACCATTTCGTTCCCGCCGATGCCAACATGACCAGGAACCCAAGCAAGAGTAATGTTGTAACCGTCCGCTTTCAACTTGCTAAAAAGTTCAAAGAAATGCAAAAGTTCTGGATGCTGAAGGTTGCGGCCAGCTATGGCTTCCAAAGCTGACAGCGAATCCGACAGAACCAGAAAGTCCCTCTTTGAAGAATGTGAGATTATCTTCAAAGCCAGTACCAGAGCAGTAAGTTCAGCAGAATAGACAGAAGCATCGGAATGGATATGTTCCAACAGTATCTGAGAAGGAGCCCCGGGGCAGTAGGCCGCACAGGCCACTCCATCCTCAGACTTGGAACCGTCAGTGAAAACTTTTTGATAGGATGGGAATTTCGAACAGAGGTCAGCATACAATGCCTTGTACGCCAAAGAGCTGGTAGACTCTTTGCGAAAAGCTGCAAGATCGAAACGAATCTCTGGTGTGAAAAAGGTCCACGGAGGTTGATCCGGAAACTTGGAAAAATCGGAAACTACTCCCAGGTTTAGACCTGCATTCCGCACGTGAGGCTGCATACGAAGACCAAACGGCGGAATACATTTAGGGTTGTTTTCAAACTTACTTTGGAATGGAGGGTCAAAGACACAGTCATAGGCAGGATTCTGCGGTTCTGAGAACAGTCGGATATAATAATTTAAAGACAGTTTCAGCCTGCGGTTGGACAATGAAGGTTCGCCCGCCTCTGCGTACAGGCTGTACACAGGGGTGGTGCGGAACGCTCCAAGACAGAGACGAAGCCCTTGATGGTGGATAGGGTCCAAGAGTTTGAGGTAAGAGGGTCTTGCGGAGCCGTAGACAGCACAACCATAGTCCAATTTGGAACGGACCAAGGCTCTGTAGAGGTGCAGCAAAGTTTTCTTATCAGCGCCCCAGTCAGTGTGCGCTACGACCCGCAGAATATTCAGTGCTTTCTGGCAAGCAGTTTTGAGGTTTTTAATATGGCTGAGAAAGTTTTTGGTCAAAATGACTCCCAGAAATTTGGCCTCTTTAACAGCTGGGATGGGAGATTTCCCTACTGAAGTTCAGGATCTGGGAAAAAACATGACGGAAATTATGGAAGTGAATACACTGCGTCTTTGTTGGAGAAAAGGTGAAACCGTTTTCAACCGCCCACCGATGGATTTTATCTACGCAAAGCTGGAGCCTGCGCTGGACACTCGGGTACAGGCTTCCAGTTGCGTAGACAGCGAAATCATCCACAAACAATGAGCAGTCTGAACCCTGCTGAACTGATTGAACAATGTTGTTGATCTTTATGCTAAAGAGGGCAGGAGACAGTATGCTCCCCTGTGAACACCCAACTCCTGCTCGTGAACATCAGAGAGAGTGGTGCCAACCCGGACCTGAAACTGTCGTTCTGCCAAAAAATTTTGAATAAAAAGCGGAAGATGACCTCGAAAACCCAGATCGTGAAGATCATGAAGTATCCCCGACTTCCAGGTGGTATCGTAGGCCTCCTCCAAGTCGAAGAAAATTGCCACTGCATGCTGTCTGTTTAAAAAAGCGTTCCTAAGTGTAGATTCCAGACGAATCAAATGGTCAACTGTACTACGATGTTTGCGGAAACCACACTGTTCTTTCGCCAAAAGGCCATCGGTTTCGAGTTTCCACATGAGCCTAGCATTGACCATTTTTTCCATCAATTTACAGACACAGCTGGTCAAAGCTATGGGACGGTAGTTAGATGGATTAGAAAGATCTTTTCCAGGTTTGGGGATGGGAATAATGAGGGCTTTCCGCCAAGAGGGTGGAAAGCAACCTGTAGTCCACACATGGTTGTATACCTGTAACAGGATGTTCAGACCTTCTTGCGGAAGATGTTTCAATAGTTGATAATGAATGTCATCTATACCTGGAGAGGAATCGCTGCAAGAGAGTAAGGCAGATTTCAGCTCGTTTAATGTGAAAGGAAGATTGTAATCTTCCATGTTGTCGGATGAAAAGTTGCAGGGTGATTTTTCTTTTAGGGCTTTGTTTTTGACAAAAGTGACTGATTTATTAGAAGAGGAGGAATTCTTTTCAATGGTTGAAGCAAGCAGATTAGCAACTGCTTTCTTCTCTGTTATTAAAGAATCCGAAAACTTGAGATGGTTCACAGTGGGACAGGTGTTCTTCCCTTTGATTTTCTTAATGATGTTCCACACTTTTTTCTTAGAAGTTTTTGATGTCAGCCTGGAGCAGAAGCTTCTCCAGGACCGACGTTTACTGATTTTAAAAGTGTGTCTTGATTTAGCACGGAGTTTCTGATGGCTCGAGCGTTGGGACCCGAAGGTCGTTGGTATACCTGACGCTGAGCCCGTTTTCTAACTTTGGAAATTTGTTGGCATTCTGAATCCCTCCGGGGGGTGCGACCTTGTCGTGGTCGGAGGGTTTGCGTGGTCCATGATCCCTTGGGCTTTGCTGGCGGGGGCATCATACTTGGAGATAGGCTTTTTTTTCACACTGCTTCTAGGCCTGAGAGGTCAGATGCTGTTTGGCCTAAGCGTAACGGGTAAGGAGTTGATGCCCCTGGTAGGGCTTCCCATGTCAGATAGGCTAAGGTGAGGATCCTGACTAAGAGTAACCCGCCTTTCTCCTTTTCTTGTTTTCTGCCTCCCTTATTTGGCCCTTTTCTATCTTCGTCTCCCCTTCAAGTCTTCTTTTCCACACCCTTTTCTCTCTGTGGTCTCCTTAAGATCCGCCGCGTTTGCCGTGCGGTGCGACCTGTTGGGAGGGGAATGAATCCGGGTGATTGAGGGGGCCACGCTCTCACACATCACTTGGCTCGGACCTCTCCTAGACAGGGATACACTTTGGCCCGGGTGTACTAATCGGCTCCCCTTCTTGGGTTGGGTCAAGACGGGCATTCCCCAGCTGGCCAAGTAAACCCCTGCAGTGCTCAGCTCTCTGTTCCCGGGAGTTGAGCATGATCAGGGGGATAGGGTTGGTTGCTTCTGCTTGTCGTTTTGTCTCTCCCGAAGCCCGGAAGGGTCAAGACAAAGGGTTTCTTGGCCCTGGCCCCTTAGTTGGACTCCAAGGTGGGTGGGTAAGGGAGGGATGAAATATACTAAAATACACATGGCTTTTTTAAAACACATCCCCCAAAAAAGAGGAAGGGAGCATCCCCTATTTTTAGGGGATTCGATTCTGACAGCGATTCGGATATGAGATACGACAGAAACAGGTTTCGGGCTTCCTGGGTCTTATGGAAGGAACGGAGCAAGAAAGACCCCTTTCAGCTTTGAGCCCATTTGCTATCCAAAAGGGCTTTCAAGGTATAGCAGGTGACCCTCGGTCCATCAAGAGGTTGAGGAATGGTTCATTTCTTATTCAATGCAAGTCACACAAACAATCGGGAAAAGCTGCTGAAAGCAACTAAACTAGTGGACAGGAAATCAGGTAACTCCCCACAAACATTAAATTCATCTAAAGGCGCGAAATTTGCTGCCGGGATTATCAGGAGTCTCAGAGGCAGAAATCAAAACGGAGCTGGCATCCCAGGGGGTGACGGAGGGGCGCAGGGTGACTGTCAAGAAGGGGGCAGAAAGAGTGGCCACCAACACCCTCTTTCTGACATTCTGCAACCCTGTGCTGCCTCCGTCATCAAAGTCGGCTACCTGATTGTCCGGGTCAGTTGTACGTTCCGTCCCCGTTGAGGTGCTTCCATGCCAGAAGTTTGGCCATGTCAAGACCGTTTTTCTGGGCGGAGGGGTGTGGTATTTGCTGCAAGGCAACCCATGATGGGCCGTGTAAAATCCGGGACATTGTGCAAACTGCGGTGCGACCATCCCTCCTCTTCACGGAATTGTCCTCTGTGGATTCAGGAATCTGCAATACAAAGGGTTAAGACAGAAAAGAAGATCTCCTTTTTGAAGCCCGCAAGCAGGTTGTGGGCAGTCAGTCGCCGACAAGCTTCTTCGTATGCTTCGGCCGTAAAGAAAGTTCCAACAGTTCCAACTCGGTCAGTCTGCTGTCAGACTGAAACTTTACGTTTCGAAGACATTGCAAGGAAAAACTGTCAGCTCGGGTGGAAGCAGGTCCACCCCCCTCTCAACCCAAAGTGAGTGCCCCTGGTGGAAGCCAAAAATCCGCCACCCCCTCAGACTGCCCAGCAGTCTACAACATCTGCTGCTGGGCAGATTAAAAAACCAGCACCCCGACCTCGAACTCCTCTGTCCAGTGCCCGTGCGGGCAAGGAGTTCAACCCAGTGTGGAGATGGTGGAGATAAGGAAGAAACCTCCACCGTCTCCCAAACCCAGACCTACTTCACCTGTTGGCAAGTCTGCCAGCAGGTCTGCAGATAGTCCAGTGAAATTAAGCAACAAAATTTACAGCTTTAGCAGCAGATGTTGAGGAGGAGATCACCTGATCTCTCTCCTTTTCGCCCTCTGCAAACCCTGGATAATACAATATTCCATTGGAATATCCGTGGGCTAAATTCCAACTTCGAGGAGCTGCAGCTTCTGTGTCAATCTATGAAACCTTCTGTCGTGGCTCTTCAAGAAACCCAAATTCAAAGCCAGAAGACCTTTACTCTTTCTGGCTTTAATATTCTTTCAAAACCTGCACAACCATCCACGTTGGGACTGTCGGGGGGTGTTGCCCTTCTCCTTCACAGAACTTTGTTGTATAGTCCTGTCGCTCTGTCTACCTCCCTTCAGGCTGTAGCTGCGAGAGTCACTCTCCACAAGACTGTAACAGTCTGTTCTCTTTATCTACCTCCATCTGTCCCGGTTTGTCGTCAGGACCTTGTCAGTCTGTTAGGGAACTTCCTCGACCTTTTTTTGCTGTTGGGTGACTTTAACGGTCACAACCCTCTTTGGGGTAGTACCGGTTCGTCATCCAGAGGTCTGCTGATTGAGGATGTCCTTTCGGATTTGGATTTGTGTTGTCGAACGACGGATCTGCAACTTACCTCCATTCTTCCACAGGTTCACTTTCGTGTTTAGATTTGTCGGTTTGTGACCCCTCGCTGGTCCTGGACTATGAGTGGTCTGTCCATGAAAGATCTGCACGGAAGTGACCATTTCCCTGTCCTTCTACAACCTGTAATAACTGAACACGTCTCTGTCTCTCAGCATTTAAATTATAAGAAAGCAAACTGGGATCTATTTGCAGCCACTGTTTCTAAGGAGTTCCAGGACACTGATTTTTTTCAGAGTCCTGACCCAGCTGAATCACTGACTAACACTATGATTAAATGTGCTAAGGCCTGTATTCCAGTGTCTTCCGATAAACTTCAAATGCCAAAAACACCCTGGTTCGATTCAGAATGCCAGAACCAGAGCAGTAAGTTCAGCAGAATAGACAGAAGCATCTGAATGTACATGTTCCAACAGTATCTGAGAAGGAGCCCCAGGGCAGTAGGCTGCACAGGCCACTCCATCTTCAGACTTGGAACCGTCAGTGAAAACTTTTTGACAGGATGGGAATTTCGAACAGAGCTCAGCATACAATGCCTTGTACGCCAGAGAGCTGGTACTCTTTGCGAAAAGCTGCCAGATCGAAACGAATCTCTGGTGTGAAAAAGGTCCACGGAGGCTGATCGGGAAACTTGGAAAAATCCGACAACTAGGTCTAGACCTGCATTCCGCACGTGAGGCTGCATACGAAGACCAAACGGCGGAATACATTTCGGGTTGTTTTCAAACTTACTTTGGAACGGAGGGTCAAAGACAGTCATAGGCAGGGTTTTCTGGTTCCGAGAACAGTCGGATATAATAATTCAAACACAATTTCAGTCTGCGGTTGGACAGTGAAGGTTCACCTGCCTCTGCGTACAGGCTGTACACAGGGGTGGTGCGGAACGCTCCAAGACAGAGACGAAGCCCTTGATGGTGGATAGGGTCCAAGAGTTTGAGGTAAGACGATCTTGCGGAGCCGTGCACAGCACAACCGTAGTCCAGTTGGAACGGACCAAGGCTCTGTAGAGGTGCAGCAAAGTTTTCTTATCAGCGCCCCAGTCGGTGTGCGCTACGACCCGCAGAATATTCAGTGCTTTCTGGCAAGCAGTTTTGAGGTTTTTTGATGTGGCTGAGAAAGTTAAGTTTCTGGTCAAAAACAACTCCTAGAAATTTGGCCTCTTTTAACAGCTGGAATGGGAGATTTCCCTACTTGAAGTTCAGGATCTGGAAAAAACTGACGGAAATTATGGAAGTGAATACACTGCGTCTTTGGAGAAAAGGTGAAACCGTTTTCATCCGCCCACCGATGGATTTTTATCCACGCAAAGCTGGAGCCTGCGCTGGACACTCGGGTACAGGCTTCCAGTTGCGTAGACAGCGAAATCATCCACAAACAATGAGCAGTCTGAACCCTGCTGAACTGATTTCACAATGTTGTTAATCTTGATGCTAAAGAGGGCAGGAGACAGTATGCTCCCCTGTGGAACACCCAACTCCTGCTCGTGGACATCAGAGAGAGTGGGGCCAACCCGGACCTGAAACTGTCGTTCTGCCAAAAAATTTTGAATGAAAAGCGGAAGATGACCTCGAAACCCAGATCATGGAGATCATGAAGTATCCTGACTTCCAGGTGGTATCGTAGGCCTTCTCCAAGTCAAAGAAAATTGCCGCTGCATGCTGTCTGTTCAAAAAGGCGTTCCGAAGTGTAGATTCCAGACGAATCAAATGGTCAACTGTTGTCCGATTTTTGCGGAAACCACTGTTGTTTCGCCAAAAGGCCATCGGTTTCCAGTTTCCACATGAGTCTAGCATTGACCATTTTCTCCATCAATTTTACAGACACAGCTGGTCAAAGCTAATGGGACGTAGTTTGATGGGTTAGAAAGATCTTTCCAGGTTTGGGAATTGGAATAATGAGGGCTTTTCGCCAAGAAGGTGGAAAGAAACCAGTAGTCCACACATGGTTGTATACCTGTAGCAGGATGTCAGACCTATTTGCGGAAGATGTTTCAACAATTGATAATGGATTCATCTATACCTGGAGAGGAATCGCTGCAAGAAAGGCAGATTTCAGTTCATTTAACGTGAAAGGAAGATTGTAGTCTTCCATGTTGTCTGACGAAAAGTTGCAGGGTGATTTTTCTTTAAGGGGCTTGTTTTTTGACAAAACTGGCTGATTTTTAGATGAGGAAGAATTCTTTTCAATGGTTTGAAGCAAGCAGATTAGCAACTGCTTTCTTCTCTGTTATTAAAGAATCCGAAAACTTGAGATGGTTCACATGGGACAGGTGTCTTCCCTTTGATTTTCTTAATGATGTTCCACACTTTTTTCTTGGAAGTTTTCGATGCCAGCCTGGAGCAGAAGCTTCTCCAGGACCAACGTTTACTGATTTTAAAAGTGTGTCTCGATTTGGCACCGAGTTTCTGATGGGCTCGAGCGTTGGGACCCGAAGGTCGTTGGTATACCCGACGCTGAGCCCGTTTTCGTACTTGGAAATTTGTTGGCAGTCTGAATCGAACCAGGGTGTTTTTGGCATTTGGAGTTTGTCGGAAGACACTGGAATACAGGCTTTAGCACATTTGATCACAGTGTTAGTCAGAGATCTGCTGGGTCTGGACTCTGAAGAAAATCAGTGTCCTGGAATTCCTTAGAAATAGTGGCTGCAAATAGATCCCAGTTTGCTTTCTTATAATTTAGATGTTGAGACAGAGACGTGTTCAGTTATTACGGGTTGTAAAAAGACAGGGAAATGGTCACTTCCGTGCAGATCGTCATGGACAGACCACTCATAGTCCAGGACCAGCGAGGGTCACAAATCGACAAATCTAAACACGAAAGTGAACCTGTGGAAGAGTGGAGGTAAGTTGCAGATCCGTCGTTCAGACAACCACAAATCCAAATCCGAAAGGACATCCTCAATTAGCAGACCTCTGGATGACGTACTGACACTACCCCAAAGAGGATGTGACCGTTAAAGTCACCCAACAGCAAAAAAGGTCGAGGAAGTTCTATCAGACTGACAAGGTCCTGACGACAAAACCGGGACAGAAGGTGGAAGATAAAGGGAACAGATTGTCACAGTGTTGTGGAGAGTGACTCTCGCAGCTACAGCCTGAAGGAGGTAGACGAGAGCGACAGAGCTATACAGCAAAGTTTTGTGTATGAGAAGGGCAACACCGCCCGACAGTCCCAACGTGGATGGTTGTGTCAGGTTTTGAAAGAATATTAAAGCCAGAAAGAGTGAAGGTCTTCTGGCTTTGAATTTGAGTTTCCTGAAGAGCCACGACGGAAGGTTTTATAGATTGACACAGAAGCTGCAGCTCCTCGAAGTTGGAATTTAGTCCACGGATATTCCAATGGAATACTGTACTATCCATGGTGCAGAGGGCGAAAGGAGAGAGATCAGGTCATCTCCTCATCAACGTCTGCTTCTAAAGGTGTAAATTTATTTGAGAGTTGTACCGGACTGTTTGCATCTTCAGACCTGCTGGCAGACTTGCCAACAGGTGAAGAAGGTCTGGATTTGGGAGACGTGGAGGTTTCTTCCTCATCTCCACCATCTCCA
>CM031620.1:1879591-1977091 GCA_018398815.1 Conus ventricosus | reverse complement strand
CCTCCCCCACAAACGTCACCAGCTCATCACACTCTCCCCACCTTGTCGGGTTCGGGCCACGACCCCCCACGAGGGGGTCAACACTCCGGTGGAGGTACTTTTCCACTTTGGTGGTACCCCCCACTGACACAATCCGGTTCAGGTACGCATATCGTTTAGCTCGATCTGCCCCTCACCCCGCGGTCGAACCACCCGACGATCGTCTCATCTCCCAGGGGTACAGGACGTTGGGGAGGGACTTCTTTCCCGCTCCCCTATTGGGCAACGTCCGCGGTCCCTTTCCCCTGGGAGATCCGACCACGGGGCCAGGGGTAACCTTTCGTCCCTGAGCCTGCGCGTCGTCTCGCCATCCCCATCCCACCACCCGGGAGGCTCGGCGTCGTAACAATCACGACCCTCTGCCAGAGGGGCCGCCGGACCCCACCCGGAATGCAGGAGGCGTGCTCTCCTGGGGCGCAAGGTTACCCGGTCCCCGGGGAGCCCACTGCCTCTGGGCCGCCACAGCCCTTCTTCTCCCCGGGGACCGGTGGTTCTATTCCCCCCGAGAGGAATCCAGTGGCTTAGTTTCCGACTCTTCCCCTGACTCCATCTTTGGTCTCATTGGCATCGGCCCCCAGAGCTGGATCAACTGGGCCCCCTTTTCCTTCGGGCGCGGGTCCGATCGGCGGTCCCCTATTTTCACGCCGATTACGGAAACCCCGGGGAGCCTTTCCTCGTTTTCCCCCTTTCCCAAGCGTTCAAGACTCCCACGTACCCTGACCTGGCCTTCCGAAGGTTGGCCTGAACTTCCCTTCACGAACATACTGACCCACAACTGGAGGAGGGTTTTGAGGTTTCCTCCCCCGTCTGGGACCTTTCCATTTTGGAGAGCTGGCGCCCGGGATCTTGTTGTTAGGGAATCCCCCCCCTCTAACATCTTGCCTTTCCGTTTCACTGGGTCCCCCCCTACCCAGCGTCACGGCCAAGGATAGCCGCCCTCCAGACCATCATTCCTCTGTGGGACAGATCGGCCTCTCCCCCGCCAGGGGTGCACATGCCGTTCCCCACCGGGATTGACTTCTTATCAGCCCCAACGCGGCCCATTAGGAGTATTCCTCAAGGACTCGCGTCAGGCCCCTCATGTCTTTTCTCTCTTTTCTGCCAATCCGGCCACCGGGAGATTGCCATTCCCCGGCTGACCCTGGCTCACCCCCAACCGCCCCCCTCCCAATCCACTCTCTTTCTATCAAAATCCTGATGAGTGGGACAAAATCGCCAGGGCGGGCATTCTGCACACCACCGGGGCATGCCTCATTGACATGTTCCTACAGCGAGCTGAGGAACTCTGGCCAAGGGAGGCATTGTTCAGCGTCTTCAGACCCGGACGACACTGAGGCAGGCTCCAGCCTGTTTGATGACCCCTTATGCGTTTTTTTGTCAACAAGATAGCGCACTACCTTGGGGCTGGGGGCGGACAGCGCAGCCAGGATCACTTTAACTGCCTTCTGGCAGTGAGAGATGCCTTTGCTATCACAGGCCATCTCTCCCAGCGCTCAAGGGGGCCTTACGCTGCATTCCGGGTCAGGAGCAGTGGGCTTTTCGGTGACATTCCTCTGCGGTCATTACCATGCCGTCGAGGAGCGCAAACGGGCCCGTTTCTTTTGCGACCACAACCCCTCGTCAGCATCGCCCTTCTAGACCATTCTTTCGTCAGTCCCTACCCACAGCCAGACCCACCCTACCCTAAGCAGCGTCCTCAAGGCCCGCCAAACCCCTACGCCCAAACCGAAAAAAACCCCAAACAAAATTTATTTCGGTTCGGCCAACAGGCCCGCCCCGGAGGTGACTAGGGGACTCACCTTCCGGGGGGTGGGAAATGTCAGTCTTCCCGTCACACCTCGGCCCCTCTGTCCCCTGGCAGCAGTCTGTCCCGGCATGCCCACCATTTGGCGGCGCAGGGGTCTCAACCCCTGGGTGGTATCTGTTTGCGGAGGGGTTCCGCTACCCTGGGCACACGAACGCCCTCCCCTACTGTCCTCCCCTCCTCCTTCCACCGGCGATCCACCTCCCGCCCAGGCGGAGGCCTTCGCCTGGAAATCGAGGAGCTTCTCCGGAAGGGCGCCATAAACCGAGGTACCACACCCCAACCCCGGTTTTACCCCTCGTCTCTTTGTAGCCCCAAAAGGCCTCGGGCGGCGAGGCCATCCTCGACCTTCCCCTCTCAACAGATTCCTCGGCCAACCAGATTCAAAAATGGAGCCCCCGGCCCAGATCAGGGACTCCATCCACCATCTGACTGGGCCACCTCTATAGATCTGAAAGAGCCTACTTTCAGATCCTCATCCACCCATCCCACAGACGATACCTTCGTTTGTCGGGCGGGGGGGCTTTCAATTAAAGGGCCCCTCCCTTTCGGACTCCCCCTGGCTCCCTTCCTCTTCACGAAGGTAGTCAAGGAGATGGCCGCCCTTGCCTGGCAGGAGGACATTCGCCTCCTGTCTACCTCGACGACTGGCTCGTCTTGGCTCCCTCTCAGGCCCTAGCCCAATTCCACCCTCCAAACTACTTCATCTTTGCTCCTCTCTGGGGTTCGTCACCAACCCCTCAAAATGCGAGCTCTCGCCCCGTCGCAATTCACCTTCCTGGGCATGAGCTTCGAACACCACCTCCCTGGTAAATCTCCCGACCCCGGAGAGGGCCGCTCGCCTAGTGGATCTCATTTCCCACCTTCGCTCTCTCCCCTCACTTCGGCAAGGACACTTTCCTCCTCCTGGGATGATGGAGTCCCTTCTCCTCTCATTCCCTAGGCAGAGTTCCAAAGCACAGCTTCAGAGGGAGTTCCGCCGTCGTTGTCCCAGACCAACGACAGCTGGAACCAGACCATCCCCTAGGGCCTTGGTTCTTTGGGCCACGGAGGAGTGGCTCAGCCATCCACCCTTGGCCCCCGAGTTCCCCTCTCCTCCCATCCCCCCGGAACTTTTCCAGACGCCTCCAACTCGGGCTGGGGGGCCATCTGGAGAGCAGTCAAGCCTCGGGGGTTTGGGATCCTCTGATGCTCGTCTTCACATCAACATCTTTGAACTGGAGGCGGTCAGGCTCGCCCTCCTCCAATTCCAGTCCATGTCGCCCACCGATTTGTTCTTTTCACGGACAACACTTCGGTAGTTGTTACATCAACAAAGGGGGGGGGCACACTCCATCGGCCTCTCCCTCCGTACAGAGGCCCCCTCACGCGGTGTCACAAAGCAGGGGGTCACCCTTCGCTCGAGAAACATAGCAGGACTCACAAAAATCCTGCAGACTCTCTCAGCCGATCCAATCATGTCCTCCACACGGAAGGACCCTCAGCAGGCTTACCCTTTCAACCGTGTGGGAACATTGGTTCAGACCAATGATCGACCTGTTTGCCACACGGGTTCAACCATCGTCTGCCAGTGTATGTGTCCCGGTCCCGGACCCCCAGGCTTACGCCATCGACGCCCTGTCCCTTCCCTGGTCCGGCCTCATAGCTTACGCCTTCCCTCCCTTCCCGATCCTCCACAAGGGGATCAGGAAGGCGAGACTCGAGAGACCAGGCTCATTCTCATAGCCCCATGGTGGCCCATCAGTCCTGGTTCCCGGACCTCAAGTCCCTCTCTCACGAACCCCCTCTCCATTGAACACCAGGTGGACTTCTCAGGCAACCCCGTTGGGCCTCCCTCACGCCAATCCCAGATTCTTCACCTCCACGCCTGGGTTCTGTGTCAGCCCGGCTGCGAACATCCAAATCCTCCTCCCCGAACGGACAGGTTTCCCGGTCCATCCTCAATACCCTCTCCATCGCCGGGGCCTCTCGGAACTCCGAGACCTAGCCATGTCCTCTCGCAGAGCTAGCACAGAGTCCCTTTTCGATTGCAGATGGGGAAAAGGGTCTCATGGTGCAAAGACAATTCTGTCCCTCACAATTCGCCCCACCAATATCCAATAGGAAATTTCCTGTCCCACCTTACCCTCTGCTAGCTCCATCCGGGCTACAGGTCGGCCATCTGCAACCGACCGCCAAAGGGCGGACCCTTTTTGAGAAAGATTTCCTTCCAGAGAGATCTCCAGAGGGGCTTTTCTTCGTGAGGCCCAATCCCCTGACGTGTTCCCCTTTGGGACCTCTTCACTGTTCTTGACGTCCTCAATAAACCCCCCTTTGAGCCTTTGTCCTCCATTTCCCTTTTGACCTTCTGTCTATGAAGACTACCTTCCTCCTCTCCCTCGCTTCCGCCCGAGGCGAGGCGAGATCCATGCCTTAGCGGGGGGCCCCAGAGACTTTTCCTTCCACAGAGGGCGGCTCCGTTTTCTCTTAAGTTCCTTCCCGAGTTTTTAGTAAGAACCAGGAACCCGGCAGTCCCTCCCCCTTAACCTCGTTATCCGCCCGCTGGCGGATACACTAGGGGCGGGCACCTCTTCGGACAAGACTTTGCCCCTTACGATGTCTAACACACTATGGGAACGCCGCGCCCCAGGCGCGTTTCACAAAGCGTCTTTATACCCCCGTAACACGAAAGACATCTCAGCTGGCACTGTCTCTAGGTGGCTCTCCAAGACGGTCAGAACGGCCTATTCCCAGGGATCCGAGGACCTCCCCCTTCTTGTCCCCCCGGGCCCATGAGGTCAGAGCGCTGGCCACTTCGGCAGCATTCCAGCACTTTTTCCATGCGCCACCTCCTGGAGGCAGCCTTCTGGCTTCGGAGAATCCCTTCATGAAATTTTATTTGAGGGACTCCGCATGACCAGGGCTGATGGTTCTAATGGGATTAACCTTTGTGGCGGCTAATGCATCCATATCGGGTAACCCCAGGAACCACTAGGGCCACTCGCCCTCCTCCTTTTACTATGAATTCTGCTATTGTCTGACATGGACAGTATATGAGCCAAAAAAGGGAGTTTGTATTATACCCCTGTTTGGCTAGTATACTTTCCATGTCAGACTCTAATGCCCGCCCTGCCTTCCCCACTAGCGCCAAGGTTCTGGGGGTTTTCCTTGCGAGCAGGCCTCGATTAATAGGTATGGAGGCTGACACTGGCTTCTTCCGGCGGGGGAAGTGGGTTGGGCACCACGTGACTGTCTTATCACTGCATTAGCCACACAAAAAATTCGGCCTGGCAGAGCAACTAACGCCGTGAATGCTATTGGGCTGAAAATGGTAAGTATATGCCAAACAGGGAGTATAATACAAACTCCCCCTTTTGGCTGCTTCATCCCTCTGTACACAGTGCTGTTTTCACTACTGCCAGGAAAAAATACTGTGGCTGCTTCATCCCTCTGTACACAGTGCTGTCTCACTACTGCTATAGGAAAAGATACTGTGGCTGCTTCACCCTCTGTACACAGTGCTGCTCACTCTGCTATAAAGGGAAAAGATACTGTGCTGCTTCATCCCTCTGTACACAGTGCTGTCTCACTACTGCCAGGAAAAGTTACTGTGGGTGCTTCATCCCTCTGTACACAGTGCTGTCTCACTACTGCCCGGAAAAAATACTGTGGCTGCTTTATACCCCTGTACACAGTGCTGTCTCACTACTGCAGGAAAAGATAAATGTGGCGCTTCACCCTCTGTACACAGTGCTGTTTTCCACTACTGCCAGGAAAAGATACTTTGGCTGCTTCATCCCTCTGTACACAGTGCTGTCTCTCTACTGCCAGAAAAAGATACTGTGGCTGCTTCATCCCTCTGTACACAGTGCTGTCTCTCTACGCCTGGAAAAGATACTTTTGGCTGCTTCATCCCTCTGTACACAGTGCTCTCCACTACTGCCAGGAAAAGATACTGTGGCTGCTTCATCCCTCTGTACACAGTGCTGTCTCACTATGCCAGGGAAAAAATACTGTTGGCTGCTTCATCCCTCTGTACACAGTGTTTTCTCATACTGCCAGAAAAGATACTGTTTGGGTGCTTCATCCCTCTGTACACAGGCTGTCTCACTACTGCAGGAAAAGATACTGTGGCTGCTTCATCCCTCTGTACACAGTGCTGTCTCACTAAATGCATAGGAAAGATACTGTGGCTGCTTTATCCTCTGTACACGTGCTGTCTCACTACTGCTATAGAAAGATACTGTGGCTTTCTCATACCTCTGTACACAGTGCTGTCCTCTACTGCCAGGAAAAGATACTGTGGCTGCTTCATCCCTCTGTACACAGTGCTGTTCAAATGCATAGGAAAAGTAACTGTGGCTGCTTATCCCTCTGTTACACAGTGCTGTCTCACTACTGCCAGAAAAGATTTCTGTTGGGTGCTTCATACCCCTGTACACAGTGCTGTCCACTACTGCAATAGGAAAAGATACTTTGGTGCTCATACCTCTGTACACAGTGCTTTTCTCACTTTTGCTATAGGAAAAGATACTTTGGCTGCTTCATACCTCTGTACACAGTGCTGTCTCACTACTGCTTTTAGGAAAAGATACTTTGGCTGCTTCATACCTTTTGTACACAGTGCTGTCTCACTACTGACAGGAAAAGTTACTGTGGCTGCTTCATACCTCTGTACACAGTGCTGTCTCACTACTGCCCGGAAAAGATACTTTGGCTGCTTCATACCGCCACACTCAGCTGGTTCTGATTAATCAGATTTTTGGAAAGAACACTTCATTAAACAGCACCCAGAGTAGCCACTGCCTTCTTTTTGTACAGTTAAGATGTTTTACTACTGCCATCCTCTCTGCTTCGTCCTAAGCAAACGAACACCATCGTGTGTTACTGCTACTGCGCCCAGACAGACAGAGCAAGCACATCTAAGATGAATTTGGAATTACACAGTCGCCAAAACTGCCACCAGCTTGGTTGGCCAGTCCTGCTAAGGGCCTGGTTCACCTGGTCGGCCAGTCCTGCTAAAGGCCTGGTTCACCTGGTCGGCCAGTCCTGCTAAGGGCCTGGTTCACCTGGTCGGCCAGTCCTGCTAAAGGCCTGGCTCACCTGGTCGGCCAGTCCTGCTAAGGGCTGGCTCACCTGGTCGGCCAGTCCTGCTAAGGGCCTGGTTCACCTGGTCGGCCAGTCCATGCTAATGGTCTGGTTCACCTGGTCGGCCAGTCCTGCTAAGGGCCTGGCTCACCTGGTCGGCCAGTCCTGCTAAGGGCCTGGCTCACCTGGTCGGCCAGTCCTGCTAAGGGCCTGGTTCACCTGGTCGGCCAGTCTGCTGAGGGCCTGGTTCACCTGGTCGGCCAGTCCTGCTAAAGGCCTGGTTCACCTGGTCGGCCAGTCCTGCTAAGGGCCTGGTTCACCTGGTCGGCCAGTCCTGCTAAAGGCCTGGTTCACCTGGTCGGCCAGTCTGCTAAAGGCCTGGTTCACCTGGTCGGCCAGTCCTGCTAAAGGCCTGGTTCACCTGGTGGCCAGTCCTGCTAAGGGCCTGGTTCACCGGTCGGCCAGTCCTGCTAAGGGCCTGGTTCACCTGGTCGGCCAGTCCTGCTAAGGGCCTGGTTCACCTGGTCAGCCAGTCCTGCTAAAGGCCTGGTTGACCTGGTCGGCCAGTCCTGCTAAGGGCCTGGTTCACCTGGCCGGCCAGTCCTGCTAAAGGCCTGGTTCACCTGGTCGGCCAGTCCTGCTAAGGGCCTGGCTCGCCTGACACGGAGATACTTGCCATGGGTAGGACGGCAGTGGAAAATTTTTTTTCTGACATTGCATACATTTCATCATACAACACACATGCACGCACACACACACAACCACATCCATGCACACACACACACACAAACCACACCCATGCACACACACACACACACACACACACACACACACACACACACGCGCGCGCACACACCCACACCCACACACGCATACACACACACACACGCACACACACACACACCACAGACACTGACCGATATCAATCTGTTCCACTGCTTCCTCCACCTTCACATCCGCCTTCTCCACCGTCTTGACGAAGGGATACAAGTTACACACCACCACTCTGACACATCACACACAACACGAAGGGATACATGTTACACACTACCACTCTGTAACACATCACACAACACGAAGGGATACATGTTACACACCACCACTCTGTAACACATCACACAACACGAAGGGATACATGTTACACACTACCACTCTGCAACACATCACACAACACGAAGGGATACATGTTACACACCACCACTCTGTAACACATCACACACAACACGAAGGGATACAAGTTACACACTACCACTCTGTGACACATCTCACACAATACGAAGGGATACAAGTTACACACCACCACTCTGTGACACATCACACACAACACGAAGGGATACAAGTTACACACCACCACTCTGTGACACATCACACACAACACGAAGGGATACAAGTTACACACCACCACTCTGCGACACATCACACACAACACGAAGGGATACAAGTTACACACCACCACTCTGTGACACATCACACACAACACGAAGGGATACAAGTTACACACCACCACTCTGTGACACATCACACACAACACGAAGGGATACAAGTTACACACCACCACTCTGTGACACATCACACACAACACGAAGGGATACAAGTTACACACCACCACTCTGTGACACATCACACACAACACGAAGGGATACAAGTTACACACCACCACTCTGCAACACATCACACACAACACGAAGGGATACAAGTTACACACCACCACTCTGCAACACATCACACACAACACGAAGGGATACAAGTTACACACCACCACTCTGCAACACATCACACACAACATGAAGGAATACAAGTTACACACTACCACTCTGTAACACATCACACACATCTCTTTTCTATAACACAGATTAAACTCTACACCCGTTACACACAACTCAGAAAAACAATACAGATCATACATCATCACCCTGGAACACAATACTGGTTACACACCACTCTAAAAGACAACACAGGTTACACACAACTCAAACATAAACACAAGCTGCAAACCGCTCTGTAGCACACGTTCATCCTACCAGCTTGTAACACAGTGCAGGTTACACACCATCCTGTTACATAATACACACTATCATGTAACACAAGTGACACAGAAACACTTGTAACAAAATACACGTGATATATCAGTACCCTATCTAAGACAAGTTTTAACCCCCCTATAACATGACAGAGGTTGTACACCAACCAGTAACACAACAGATCATACCCCACTCTGTAACACAACACAGGCTATACACTACCACCCTGTAACATTACACACATATTACCTTGCAAGTTAAACACATCACCCTGTAATGCATGTCACAGACTGCTACCCAGTAACAGAACACACACTGCAAATCACTCTGTAACACAACACACATTGCAAGCACTACCACCCCGTAACATTACACACATATTACCTTGCAAGTTAAACACATCACCCTGTAATGCATGTCACAGACTGCTACCCAGTAACAGAACACACACTGCAAATCACTCTGTAACACAACACACATTGCAAGTCGCTCTGTAACACAACACATGTTACATACCACCATCCCGTCATTCAGTTTACACACATTAACAGCCTGTAACAAACACAGGTCACATACTATCACCATCCTCCAACACACAAACACAAGTCAATGGAGGATTGTCTCGTAACATCTGAACACTTCCACACCAGGTATAAAATCTCATTTTTGGAACTACTTCTAGAGTTCTTTTTCTGGGTTCTAGTGACCACTGACTACTTCCTCCCCACCTCCATCCCTCCTCCTCCTTCCCCACCAATGTCTGCACAGGTCAAGTAGTACAATGAGGCAGGAATGAGTGTCAGAGCAAAAACAGCGAAGAACTGAGGGGACAGGCTCTTGACGGGACAAACGGCAGCGCCCCTGTGGGGATATGGGGTCAAAGCCTCCAGAAGGTCAAGGTTCAATGACAATTTTACCTATTTCATCCACCTCTCCCGCTGGATAAAACATGCTTAAAGATTTTTTTCAAACATTTTTTTTTTTTTTTTTAACGATCATTCACAGATTCAACTTTTAATTCTAGGTTTTTGTTAAAATCGTTTTTTTAAACAGTTAAAAAACAGGGCTGTTATGGCCTCACAAAGTGTAGCCTTCTGACTCCTAAGTGTAGTTTTCCAAATTTAAGCTCAGGATTTGTATACCCTGTCACAAGTCCGACTCCTTTGCACTTTTACTTGCACTTTACTTTGCACATGACACGATGAACAACTCAGAAGATGGAAATCTTGCTGGTTATCGGGTGGTTTTGACCTGACCTACAAAAAAACTAAATGGCTGACAAAGAAACCAATTGGCACCAAACATACTTTCATCATTCCTGTTCAAGAAAGGCCTTAAAAGTGTAACAGCGGAAAGAAAGAAAGGAAGGTGGGAAAAAAACCCACCTCTCGTCCCTCCACTCACCTGATCATCTGGTGCCCTTGTTTCTTCAGATCAGCTTGGTCAGAATCAGTCAGCCGTGCAAGGATGCCTGCCACAAATCATCAGACTGTAACCACAGATCTGTTTTCTACACCACCCACTGCTCACAAGTTCTTCCTAAGTCCAGGGTTCCCAGGTGATGGGCATGAGGCCAAAAAAGGACCTTTAAAGGACTTTAAAAGGACCTCAAATCAGTTTAAAAGGACCTTTGCCAACATGGGAGGGGGGGGGGGGGGGGGGGGGGGGGGGGGGGGGTAGACAAGGCGGGAAAAGGAATCTATCCTGTAAATGTTACTCAAGAACTCAGCATATAGCTGTTCCCCAAGCTGTTTATGTTCGCATGTTCGCAATCCGTCATGTTATGTAACCTATATTTATTTGGGTAATAATATTTCATCATTATGCCCCACTCTTTTAATGAATTTCTATAAAGGGAACATTTTAACATAGATAGCATGAGCGAAAATGTTAAGTCAGCTATATGCCGCCAACATTAGCACCGCGTCTGCACTGTGGACCCGTGACGTCAAAAACGCTGGATTGCAGCAACCTACCAGCAGAAGACTAAAGCCACTGCCCACAGCTTCCCGTCGTCTGCTAGCTAAGCTTACTAAACAGAAAGCCCACTGATAGGCCTAGCGTTATAGGCCTGCCTACTGCGTTTCAGACGATCGCGTCGGCATCTGTCAACTCTTTGCAACTTGCAAAAGTACGGTTTGGGTTGTGGAAGATGCATCGGTTTTGTTTTCAAGCCTCCTTCTCTTGAAAGAACAGGACTTGACAGTACCTTTCAAAATTAAAAGGACCTCCTCGTGAGTTAAAAGGACCAACTTGCTGAATCGAAGGACTTAAAAGGCCTTTTGACAAAAATCCCATTAAAAACGACTTCAAAGGACTTGAAAGGACCCTACGAACGCTGTAACCCTTTCCATGGGATTACAGTGGAATGATTGATGAGGTGTGTTGTTACCATAGGTTTGTTCCTTTCTTCTTTGGAGTGTAGGGAGGTGGAACTGGCATGTGGAGCGAGAGGTGAAGAAGCCAAGGTGACACGACAGATCTCAAGATCTCATCCACTGGCTGAACTAACACATCTATCATAACAGGCAAGATGTCAGGCCCTGATCTGGTGGATAAACAAAAATACTCCACCTGACAACCTGTGAGTGGAGCCCTCCTCTACTGACTGACTGAAATATTTTTCTTGCAAGGAAGATGGTAATCATCTATTGATTGAAGAACTAATCCATAAAGACAAGCTGTATGTAAATCCTTATTTATTAGGTGAATAAATAAATCTTTCTTCCCAAGCAAGATGTTATCCCTCAACTACTGGTTGATTGAATAAAGCCTTCAGGAAAAACTAAATGTAACGACCTCAACTATTGGTTTAATGAATAAAGCCTTCAGGAAAAACTAAATGTAATGACCTCATCTCCTGGCTGAATGAACAAAGCCTTCAGGAAAAACTAAATGTATGACCTCATCTATTGGCTGAATGAATAAAACCTTCAGGAAGAACTAAATGTAACGACCTCATCTCCTGGCTGAATGAATAAAGCCTTCAGGAAAAACTTAATGTAATGACATCTCCTGGCTGAAGCCTTCAGGAAGAACTAAATGTAATGACCATCTCCTGGCTGAATGAATAAAGCCTTCAGGAAGAACTAAATGTAATGACCTCATCTCCTGGCTGAATGAATAAAGCCTTCAGGAAGAACTAAATGTAATGACCTCATCTCCTGGCTGAATGAATAAAGCCTTCAGGAAGAACCAAATGTAATGACCTCAACTATTGGTTGAATGAATAAAGCCTTCAGGAAAAACTAAATGTAACGACCTCATCTCCTGGCTGAATGAATAAAGCCTTCAGGAAGAACTAAATGTAATGACCTCAACTATAGGTTGAATGAATAAAGCCTTCAGGAAGAACTAAATGTAAAGACCTCAATAAAGCCTTCAGGAAAAACTAAATGTAACGACCTCATCTCCTGGCTGAACGGCCAATTCCTTCACAAACCAGACGTCTGCCCCTCTTCTATTGGCTGAACGGCCAATTCCTTCACAAACCAGACGTCTGCCCCTCTTCTATTGGCTGAACGGCCAATTCCTTCACAAACCAGACGTCTGCCCCTCTTCTATTGGCTGAACGGCCAATTCCTTCACAAACCAGACCCCTCTTCTATTGGCTGAACGGCCAATTCCTTCACAAACCAGACGTCTGCCCCTCTTCTATTGGCTGAACGGCCAATTCCTTCTTCACAAACCAGACGTCTGCCCCTCTTCTATTGGCTGAACGGCCAATTCCTTCACAAACCAGACGTCTGCCCCTCTTCTATTGGCTGAATGGCCAATTCCTTCACAAACCAGACGTCTGCCCCTCTTCTATTGGCTGAACGGCCAATTCCTTCTTCACAAACCAGACGTCTGCCCCTCTTCTATTGGCTGAATGGCCAATTCCTTCTTCATAAACCAGATGTCTGCCCCTCTTCTATTGGCTGAATGGCCAATTCCTTCTTCACAAACCAGACGTCTGCCCCTCTTCTGTTGGCTGAATGTCACGCTTCTGCAGACCTGCCTACCTCATGTTGTGCTCATCAGTAATAACCACAGAGATTTTCAGTAATTTTGCATTTCCTTCAGTAATTCCACGGACGCGTAATACACGGCGTTTTTGAACAAATAATGTGTACAAAACTCCAACTACATTTTTAACATTGAACAAATAGGCTAATGTGTACAAAACTCCAACTACATTTTTAACATTTTAACAAAAAATATAAACAGTAAAAAAGGAACAAAAACAACAAAGCAGAATTAAAATACCTTGGGATGATGGCAGATGACGGACTCAGGACAGGAGTTTCAGGTCAATTCAAAGGTGATATACTTGACAGTTTGTAACTTACACAGCAGTCACCACAGATGACACCACTGATGAAGAACCTAATGTACAAACCCCCCCCCCCCCCCCACAAAAAAAAAAAAAATATGTGTGTGTGTGTGTGTCCCTGAGCTGTGCTGACAAGATAGTGGCGAAAATGAAAAGGACCTTTTCATTTTCGCCACTATCTTGTCAGCACAGCTCAGGGACAAGTTGTTTTCGCAGATCAGCTCACACAACAGTCTTTCTGCGTTGGTGATCTTCCGTGTGTGGGTCTGACGGCTGCTCTCGCTGGATTTCGTAAACAACGATGTGATCTTCTGACTGGAGGCACTCGCAGCTGTCTCTTTGTGCATTTTCCCCGAGATATGGCGCTTGCAGTCATTTGCTCCCCATGTCCGATGGAGAAGTCTGAATTGCACACCGAGCAGAAATGAGTATACAAATCCAGGTCCATGACAAGGCCAAGTCCGCGTGTATTTACTTCGGAACACTTGCTTCTTCGCCTTCTTCCGTTGTGGCACAGTGGTTTTCGAACCCTCGTCATCGGTTTCATGCAAACGTTTAGAAGATTTCTCTGCCATTTTCACAATCGCCGGCAAAAATCGGTTGAAACTTTGTCTTACAATGGCTGAACAAAAAGCTTCGAATGGCGCGCACAGATGTGATGGCGTGTCGTGTTGGCCCACAGCACCACATTGACCAATCGCAAGTTCCGAACTATCTGTGGTTTCGGCTTGAGTCAAGGGAAGTTACTCTGCGGTCTCGGAAAGGTCTAGCAGTCGACAATTTTTCGAGTCTGAAATTTGCGTAGTTTTTCAATTTTCTTTTCCGTAATTTCGCACGGAAAATCGTACCTCCGTAATGGGGGGTTAATTTCCGTAAAATTACGGACGATTACGGAAGGGTAGGCAGGTCTGCTTCTGTGTAAAGACCTCACTTGTTGGCTACATGAACAAACTGCTCCTGACGAGTTCAATGTTAAACACTTCAGTCGACTAATCCTACAAAAAACACTAGATGTGTGGACTTCATCTATTGGCCGAGTTTTTTTTTTTCTTTTTCATTTTCACGTTGTTTATAGCCCATCTGACTGAGTCCTTCTCACAACCATCACCTCACTGGCCGAGTCAACAAATCCTTTCTGACACGCTACGTGTTGGGGCTTCTTCAACACTGACATGGAGGATTCACTGTGACTGAAAGGCTGGATGCTTGGCTCTGAGCTACAATCTCATTGTCAAGAAAGTTACAAAAGTGAAAGAAAAATAACTCTTTTACCATACAGTACGTTCTGGGCCAGAGTAAAGCTGTGGACATTTTCAGTTCATTTTTACCTTCAAGTTTCATCCACTAATTGCTAAATTAGTACATGTTCATACTTTAAGATGTTTTGTGGAGTTTGTGCACATTCTTTTAATTTTTTCCTGTACAGGATCATTGATTTCAATATACGATGTATCCCCATTCATACATGGACTGAAACCCCTAGAAACCCTGACCACAGCTACTACTATTTCTCAGGTTCAGGGCAGGATGGAGGGACAGGGGACTGGGTGGGGTCAGAGGGTTGCAGGATGGAGGGACAGGGCATTGGGGTCAGAGGGCTGCAGGATGGAGGGACAGGGCATTGGGGTCAGAGGGCTGCAGGATGGAGGGACAGGGCATTGGGGTCAGAGGGCTGCATTATGGAGGGACAGGGGATTGGGGTCAGAGGGCTGCAGGATGGAGGGACAGGGGATTGGGGTCAGAGGGCTGCAGGATGGAGGGACAGGGCATTGGGGTCAGAGGGCTGCATTATGGAGGGACAGGGGATTGGGGTCAGAGGGCTGCAGGATGGAGGGACAGGGGATTGGGGTCAGAGGGCTGCAGAAGACAGGGAGTCACACTTGCCTCCATGGACGGCAGGGTGAAGAGTTTTCACACGACCCCCCAGCATCTCAGGGGCTCCAGTCACCTCCGACACATCACTGGAAACAGACACATAGGTCATCTCTGACACATCAATGAAAACAGACACATAGGTCACCTTTGACACATCACTGAAAACAGACACATAGGTCACTTCTGACACATCACTGAAAACAGACACATAGGTCATCTCTGACACATCAATGAAAACAGACACATAGGTCACCTTTGACACATCAATGAAAACAGACACATAGGTCACTTCTGACACATCACTGAAAACAGACACATAGGTCACCTCTGACACATCACTGAAAACAGACACATAGGTCACTTCTGACACATCACTGAAAACAGACACATAGGTCATCTCTGACACATCAATGAAAACAGACACATAGGTCACCTTTGACACATCAATGAAAACAGACACATAGGTCACTTCTGACACATCACTGAAAACAGACACATAGGTCACCTCTGACACACCACTGAAAACAGACACACAGGTCACCTTTGACACATCACTGACAACAGACACATAGGTCACCTTTGACACATCACTGACAATAGACACATAGGTCACCTTTGACACATAACTGACAACAGACACATAGGTCACCTTTGACACATCACTGACAACAGACACATAGGTCACCTTTGACACATCACTGAAAACAGACACATAGGTCATTTCTGACACGTCACTGAAAACAGACACATAGGTCATTTCTGACACATCACTGAAAACAGACACAGGTCATTTCTGACACATCACTGAAAACAGACACACAGGTCATTTCTGACACATCACTGAAAACAGACACACAGGTCACCTTCAACACATCACTGAAAACAGACACACGGGTCCTCTCACATATTACTGTAAACAGACATGCAGGTCACTTCTGACACATCACTGAAAACAGACACACAGGTCATCTCTGATACATCACTGAAAACAGACACACAGGTCATCTCCGACATCACTGACAACAGACACACAGGTCATCTCTGACACATCACTGAAAACAGACACACAGGTCATCTCAGTCATATATCACTGAAAACAGACACACAGGTCCTCTCATATATCACTGTAAACAGACCTATAGGTCATCTCTGACACACCACTGACAACAGACACACGGGTCCTCTCATATATCACTGTAAAACAGACCTATAGGTCATCTCTGACACATCACCGACAACAGACACACAGGTCCTCTCATATATTACTGTAAACAGACCTATAGGTCATCTCTGACACACCACTGACAACAGACACACAGGTCCTCTCAGTAGAAAGAAACTCGTGGAGAGCGTGGCAGCAGAGAGTCCTCAGAAGAGAAGCCCCCTTCAAGCAAGTGTTTCGGCCCTTATCTCCCGACACTCTAGGGGGTTGGGCCACACCGGTTCATGACTCCGGATGTCCCTTGCTGCCCCTTTTTTTTTCCCCATCTTGGGACGAGCCATGGCTGGGATTCGAACCCATGACCCTCTGGACATGCTCATTTACTTAATGACTCGCGCTTTAACCACTGAGCACCAGGGACACCTGATATTTGTAGGGAAATTAAGCCTTATGAAGTTCACTTTTGTTCCGCCTTGACCAGATCCAGCTTGAACACCCTCTCTGCCGCTTCTGCCATTGCTTCAGGGCTCTGGTTTTTCCTTCCCTGCAACTGAGAGCTGTTTCATGAGGCTGTATGCAGACGTTCCTACAAATCCCCTAGCTCCAATTTCTGCAGTGAGGACTTTGACCTGATAGCCTTCTCTCCTCAGGCTGTTTGCCAGATCAGCATACTTTTCAGTCTTGTAGATTTGAGCTGCCTCCATTCTGTTCTCATATGGCACCGTGAGCTCGATCATGATTAGCTGCTTGGTTGACTTAGAGTGGACTACTATGTCTGGTCTCATGCCACTCTTGCTGATGATCTCTGGTGACTCTTCCATTCTGGGAGGTCTGCAGTGCACTCCCAGTCATCTGCCCCATCCAGCAGACTCTGCCTGCATGTTTCGAGTGGCACTGTTGTTCTTGGCCATGATTTGCTGCCTCCTGCCGTGAAGAATGTTGCGGGTGCTTTTGGAGTCCTGATGCTCCCTTTTGTGGTGTTGGTACTAGCCCAGACTACTTGTACAATCTCTTTGAGCACTTGGTTGTGCCTCCATGTGTACCTTCCTTTAGCCAGGGCTACTTTACATGAGCTTAGAAACATGCTCCACTGTTTGCTTTTCATGCAGAGGGGCATGCAGGATCGTCTGTTTTCCCCCACTTCACCAGGTTTGCATTGAGGGCAAAGGTCATATGCGATTGAGAATGAAGCTATCCTGAGAGGGGCCAGTCCCAAACCCAAAAGTTAGACTTCTTTGGAGGCATTCCCCCACGTTGCCTTTTCCCCTTGGGGCCGCGGGACTGTTTTTTGGGTTTTTTTTTCTCCTTTTAATCCCTGAATCATCATGTCTCTTTTGGTTTTTTCCTTTGGTTTGCCACCTTCGTTTGGTCACCCCCGTCCTTGTCTTTTGGCTGTGTGGCCCTGTTATTTCTCTGATTTTGAGACTTTCTTTTGCAGAATCCTCGCCCTTTTGAAAATTTCCTTTCTGCCCCGTTTCAGCTGGGGTTGATTGCTTCTCCACCTTGTCTCCTGAGTCCTCCAGCATGCTTTTAAGTCTGTTTCCTGCTTTTTTTTCCTCCAGGGGGATTTTAGTGTATTTGAGCTTTGCTTGGCGACAGTATAGTGCGATTCGTCAGACAGGGTGGGACCCAAGCCATTTCCCCGGAACTTGTTGATTTTGGGTTCCATTGCCTCCACTGTGCTGGGTTTCAGATTCTAATCATAGAGGCCATAGGAAAACTTTTGGGTTTGCGAACTGCGACACCAACCTTGTATTTGCCCGGGAGCCCCATGGTCAATGGTCTCCAAGCCTTTTTCCCCATTGCTTGGTTTCTTTTGCTCTTTGGGTCTTTCAGGTTCATCTCCTCTTTCCCAAAGGGTCTTGGGTGGTTCTTCTGTGACTGTTGGAATGGGCCCGGTTGGCCCTGGCCCAGATTCGGCCACTTTCCTTTTCCCCAGTGAGAGACTCCGTGATTTCTTTGGCTTGAACTTCCTTTTGGATGAGGCAACTATGTCGTCCAGCCTCTCCAGCACATGACGTGTCTCGTCTTCTCTGGATGAAATCACTGTAGTGTCATCCATGAAGGCCTTGAGAGGAGGCATCTTGTATCCATCGCCAAGGTCTGTTTGTCTCGCGTTGTTTGTTGCTGCTTTCAAGATGAGTTCCATTGCCAGCACGAACAGTATCGGGGAAATTGCACAACCCATTGCAATGCCCACTTCCAAGTTGATCCAATCAGTTGTGTACTCCTTGGTAGAGAACCGCATTGAGAACCCATTGAAGTACTTCTTGAGCATGTCGCGGATGTTCTTTGGCACATGGTACATCTCAAGAGCCAACTGTATCATCTCATGGGGCACAGATCCATATGAGTTTGCCAGATCAAGCCACACTACGTCCAGGTCTCTCTTTTCTGTTTTTGCTTTTTGGATTGCGTCCCAGATCATTGTGGCGTGTTCTACACAGCCAGCCACGCCTGGGATGCCACCTTTCTGGACTGACATATCCAAGTACTTGTTTTCCATCAGGTACTTGGTCAGCCTTGCTGCCATGACAGAGAAGAAGATTTTCCCTTCGACGTTCAGTAGTGATATTGGCCTGAACTGGCTGATGTCACTTGAGTTTTGTTCTTTGGGGATGTACACACCATCTGCCGTCATCCACTGGCCACTGATCTTCTGGTTTCTCCAAGCGATCGCAGCAGCCTGTGGAGCCACTCCAGCACCTTGGGACATTTCTTGTAAAGCTGGTAAGGTATTCCGTTTGGCCCTGGTGATGATTTGGCTCTGGCTTTGTCGACCACACCTTCTTGATTTCCGCCAACGTTGGAGGCTTGCCATTGAACTGTTCCTCAGGGTTGGTTGGCCACACCAGACCTTGAATGTCGAGTGGTGCTTTGCTCTGTGAGTCAGAGTATGTTTTCCTCAGATGCTGCTCAAGAAACTCCTTTGTCCACACTTAGGGTCCCAGATTTTGGCTGCTCAAACAGTGTTCTGGCAAACTGGAAGGGGTCTCTGAAGAAGCGCTCTGTGTCTTCTTCTTTTTGCTCTTCCTCTTCCTCGCAGATTCCGCTTTGCTGAGGGCGCTGTGTTTTTCTTTCAGGTCTTCCCACAGTTTTTCCAAGCCTTGTTTTTCTGCTGGCAGTGCGGTCTTCATATGCTTCTTAAGGTTGTTCTTTTGGACTCTGATCTTGTCCATCTTTTCTTGGCGTCTGGATTTCTTTGGAGGTGTTTTCTCTTTGGGTAGTTTTACTCCATAGGCGTCTCTACATGTGGCATACACAATGTCCCATATGTGGCTAGTTTGTGTTCCAGGGTGCTTTTCCCTATCAGTGCATCGAGTCTTTGGACGATTTTTGCATCCAGTTTCTCCCAATCTTCAGTTTCGTTTGCTCGTGGCAGGTTGAGTTTCAGGCGCCTGGCATCGAGGGCCTGTGCAAATTCCTCATCGAACCAACAGCGTGGATGTCCTTGGCACTGTGGTTTAAATCCTGGCCTTGGTCTTCCGACGTCTTATCTGCTGATGCAGTGCGCTGCTGCTCATTCAGATGAGTCTTCACACATCCCATCTTTGTCCTGTGGATCTTCATGCCACGGGTGGTAGCGAAACGCTTTCCACAGACACATGGATATTCCATTTGGTCCATGTTCATAGTCCGTTTGGGATTTGCAGTCGTGATTGGTTGAGCACCGATGGATTCATCATTCTCTCCCCCTTTCGGTGATCCTGGGAGCATCTTTTCCTTTTATTCTTAGTAGCCACATGTTTAAGGCAAAGTGGGAGCCAGCCCACAGAGCCCTTGGTTCTGGTCTTTCCCAGGCGATCTCATTTATCACTGTAAACAGACCTATAGGTCATCTCTGACATCACTGACAACAGACACACAGGTCCTCTCATATATCACTGTAAACAGACCTATAGGTCATCTCTGACACACCACTGAAAACAGACACACAGGTCCTCTCATATCACTGTAAACAGACCTATAGGTCATCTCTGACACATCACTGACAACAGACACACAGGTCCTCTCATATATCACTGTAAACAGACCTATAGGTCATCTCTGACACACACTGACAACAGACACACAGGTCCTCTCATATATCACTGTAAACAGACCTATAGTCATCTCTGAACACCACTGACAAAGACACACAGGTCTTTCATATATCACTGTAAACAGACCTATAGGTCATCTCTGACACACCACTGACAACAGACACACAGGTCCTCTCATATCACTGTAAACAGACCTATAGGTCATCTCTGACACACCACTAACAACAGACACACAGGTCCTCTCATATATCACTGCAAACAGACACGACATATCCCCAGATGGAAGCAGAAAAGCTCACAATCATGGAAGCAGAAAAGCTCATCACAATTCTTGTCCCTCATTTACACACCACATATGCCGGCATCGCACTTCAGACACCCGACAATACTGCTAGTCCCTTAGTTACCTGACAGGTATGGTGGCATCGCACTTCACAGACACCCGACAATACTGCTAGTCCCTTAGTTACCCGACAGGTACGTTGGCATCCCGGATCGCTTTAGCAGTTCCCCGGAAGCCACCAGACGGAATCCCAGAGCAGACAGCTTCTCGGCGAAAGGGATGAGGCGTTCCTTGTTGGAGACACTGAGCAATGCTGTCGATGACACACATTTCTGTCTGACATGAGGCGATCTTTGGTGGAGACATGCAAGTAATGCCGTCTCAATGAAAATACAATATGAGGTAACCCCTGTTGGACACACACTGAGCACTGCTGTCCATGAAATACATTTTTGTTAACACATCTACAGGGCCTTTTTTTTCAGTCAGACATAATAAAAATGTTGCCATTAAAATGCATTTCTACAACATGTGAAGCATTCCTTGTTGGCCTAACTGAGCAATGCTATCAATAACATGCATGTCTGTAAGTCATGTTTTAGGGGTGTGTGTGTGTGTGTGTGTGTGTGTGTGTGTGTGCGAGTTGTTTTATTTTATGTCTTTCCACATTACATATTAGACACACACACAAAAAATTGGGGCGGGAAAAAGGTTAACACAACAAGTCAAAAGAATTTACTTATCTATAACTATAACACAAAAATACAAAAACCACTTAATCAAAGATAAAAAAAAAACAACCAAACATATAACTCTTCTGTCTTATCTCACCACTGACTTA
Organism: Conus ventricosus; assembly: GCA_018398815.1. Taxonomy (NCBI): domain Eukaryota; kingdom Metazoa; phylum Mollusca; class Gastropoda; order Neogastropoda; family Conidae; genus Conus; species Conus ventricosus. The sequence continues at coordinate 1,955,641 of CM031620.1, read as the reverse complement.
TCTATTAAAGTATCTGCCAATTGGACTTTCAGCTAAGTGCAAAAATTAAAGATATGTTTCAAAATCACTTGTTGACAGGAAAACAATATTCAGTATATGTGTGTGTGTGTGTGTGTGTGTGTGCACATGTGTGTGTGTGTGTGTGCGTGTGTGTGTGTGTGTGTTTGTGTGTGTGTGTGTGTGTTGTGAAATTCTATAGATTGTATTGGTTTCATATTGACATTTCTGAACCATCCGATACAACATCAGTGTAATTTTGTTGATGCTCTTCCTAATCTTACATCAGCCAATGAAAATCAAAAGTGAAAGTTTTCGAATGAAAAAAAAGTGCTTCTATATGGTAGTTTCTTGTTTAAACAGGCTCTTCCTAATCTTACATCAGCCAATGAAAATCAAGGTGAAAGTTTCCGATTGAAAAAAAAAGTGCTTCTATACGGTAGTTTCTTGTTTAAACAGCTCCCCACTTTCAAATGGCTTTACTCACTCTTCACCCATTCAGTTATCAATCTTTCTTAGTTCTTGCATCAGTCTTGGTGACATGACTGACAACAACAGGCAGTTCCAACCAGAACCATTCTTCAACTCTACAGATGGTGATACCGACCTGGTTCCCACTCTCATTTTGACCATATACATGATTACATCGTAACATTGCATCCCTAACTTGCCATGACTGCAACATGGGGTTGCTATCAACGTCCTGCCACTGCGAGAGCTGACTTGAATGACAGATTTTGTATGAAATGAATTATAGTATTGCCCAGGTGGCTCAAGGCCACAACAGTCTGCAGAAAGAATTGCCTGCATTGGGTAGTGTTACACTGATGCACCGATTAGAAGCAATCATCATACTGAATATGTTGACTAGTCTACTGGTTTGACAGTCCTTCGCTGAAAATCTGCTAGAATACGAACAAGTTGTCTAGGCTGGTGTGGTGTAAGGAACTGATCTGGAAGGTCTACCTGCACCAGCCTCTTTACCCCCTTGTAAAGAAAGGTCACACCATTAGCAGTTAATGAACCTCTCAGAGCAAGGGAAGGTCATACAGAGCTGCCAACCTGCTCATGCGGCTTACAGTAGCATTTCACAATTTTCACAGTAGCATTTCCAATTTGACAGTAGCAACTTAATTTTGCGCGCGTTCTAAAAAGAAATTGGGCCTATAACCAGTTTTACGGACCACATTAAAGCTACAGTACTCTTAGTATATCTATAAATGTTATTATACAGAGATGAAGCAGAGGAAGAGGGCAAATTGTAAAAAAAAAATCTATGTGCTACAGTAAAACCGAAAGCGGAAATGCAGTTCCGACAGACCGATAGAGACGTTACTTAGCGCTGTCCAAACAAAACGAAAGTATATTCGAATTTGTTTGTTTCGCCGTAGCAATTTAATGATCGTAGTAGCGTCGTAGCAAGCATTCTCTTGGCGTAGCAAACTACGGCGATATTGTAGCAGTTGGCAGCTATGGTCATACATGTTGAGAACCTTAATTGCCAGAATCACAGCCCTGCAGCCTTTAGCTCTAAAGCTGACTGCTGCTCGCTGAAAATGCTCCAGCTTGTTGATATCTGTTCATTATTCCAGCCACTTGGTCTATGCCAGCCTGTGTGTACTCTAATGAACCAGAAACTCTGCATCTCCAGAGAAGCACCTGGGACTTGGATGCAAGAGTGGGAAGATCTTCAAACCTCTCCTTAATTCTGATACTGGGCTGGAGTCACAGTTGGCAGACCTCAAGAGTCAGTTCCTTGTTGTGGATTGCTTCAACCTTTCCTTTCCAGATACCAGTTTTGAACTGTAGAAGACTCAATCAAACCAGCGCATGGACCAAATAAATATATCATCTGGGCTTCTTCCCAAATCTGAACAATGCAAAACACACAACTTTTAAGGAACATATGAGAGTATGTCGTACGTGTGCAAGTGTGTGTTTTTTTGTGTGTGTGTGTAAGTGTGTGTGTGTGTGTGTGTGTGTGTGTGTGTGTGTGTGTGTGTGTGCGTGCACGCGCGTATGTGCATGTGTGCATACATGCATGTCCGTGAATACTATTTTAGTGCACATGTGTAAGAGTGTTTCACTGTGGTGTAAACATGTTTTGCATGCGTATATGTGTGTACTATTTATATATGTGTATACATATCTTTGTGTGTGTGCGTGCGTGTGTGTGTGTGTGTGCGTGTGCGTGTGTGTGTGTGTGTGTGTCTGTGTGTGTGTGCGTGTGCGTCTGTGTGTGGTGCAACTGGTTTGTGTATACAACGTACGCATATATGCCACTGTGATGCGTGCAACTGGCGGGGGGGGGGGGGGGGGGGTGTGTGTGTGCGTGTGTGTGTGTTATAAGAGAGAGAGAGAGAGAGAGAGAGAGCGAGAGAGAGAGAGAGAGAGAGAGAGTGTGTGTGTGTGTGTGTGTGTGTGTGTGTGTGTGTGTGTGTGTGTTTTGGTGACAGAAAGAGAGACTGACAGACAAAATGACAGACTGACACTGAGGCACACAGAAAGTGAGAGAGAGGATCCATCTCTGTCTGCATTTTCCATTTGCTTTGACATTTTCACTTGTTGCACACTAACTCATTTTACACACACACACACACACACACACACACACACACACACACACTCACTCACTCCCCTCCCTCCCACACACATTCTTCCTTCATCATTCATGAGACAGACTACAGATCTTATAAATGTTGTAATTACCTTCACCAGTTCAATGACAGTTGTACAGTGAATCCCTAAATGACTGAACTAGTCGATGAAAAAAGTTGTGCACTGTGGTGTGCCAAGAAGGGGAAGTGGGGTAGGCATGGATGGGGGGGGGGGGGGGGGGGGGAGATGTGAAGAGGGGAAGGAGGGTATGGAGGGTGGGGTAGGTTGAAAAAGGGGCGGAGAGTGTTTAAAATGGAACTAGAATCCAAAAATAGAAAATAATCTCATAATGGAGAACACGGGGTTGAGGGTGGGGGGTTAGGCTGAAAAAAGGAATGGTGGGAGTTGAAACAGCGCTAGAATTCCACATATATAGAAAATAATCTCATTTCACATTAGTCTGTCAAAGTTGACTGCTATTACTAGTATTAGTGTTAAATTTAACAGCATGTCACATTAAAAAAAAATAAAAAAACCTCCTCGCCAATGCACTCCACATTTTAGCCTCAGTTCCATTAGAGAAGCATCAATGTGCTCAGACTACTTTATCATTAAGTCCTCTTTCTGAGCACCACCAACTTTCCTAAAAACGATTTATGCCACAGTCTCTAAGCCCAGATTTTATCATGGTTTTTTTTAGTTTGTTTTTTTTTACTTTCAAATTTCCCTTTGGGTTTTTTTTCTGTGCGAGTGTGTTCGCTTTTCCTGTATCATGTGAGACATGGGCCCTCACGGCAGATCTGGAAAGAAGAAACTGAAACTTCTTCTTCTTCTCCTAAATACTGGTTCACTCAAAAACGAGTAGGTCACCAGCGCGCATGTTAAAAAGTAAAATAAATAGCATACAATAGTGCGACTCAGACTGTTGGCCCTGGAGCAAATTTGGCAACAAGGGGTCGCACTCGATATTCAAGAAGTTAAAAGCAATGGCCAATTCAGGCCCAGGTAACAGTAAAATATCTGGGGAAGTTAAATAGAAAATCGTCAATATGCAGATCTCAAAAACTGTCTTATCAATTTGTTTTTTTAAATGAGATTGCATTTGTGGCAATCTTGATGGCACCGGCAATGAGTTCCACGCCGTACAGAACTAGGATAAAATGAATGTAAGTGGCTGTCAATATTTGATGCAGGTATGGTATAACATTGACGCCACTCCTGGTGCTACTTTTATTCAATACTAGTTGTTCCATTGGAATATCGATTACTTTAGCTCTGCCTTTGAAGAAGATGTTAAGTTTGATAAAGCTCTTCTGTCTTCTAAGGGTTTCCATTCTAATTTCCTCATGTTCTTCCCTAGTATTCCCCTTTTCTCTGATGTGGTTCCTGTTACGAACCGTGCTGCTCTCTTCTGAATCTTTTCGAGGTTATCAATGTCCTTTAGATGGTAAGGATCCCAAACTGAGCAACCATATTCCAGTACTGGTCTAACCAGTGTTTTGTAGCGGTCGTCTTTAACCTTTTGGGGGCAGTCATTGATATTCCTGTATAAGAAAGCTAAGATGTTATTTGCTTTCTTACATACTAAATTGTAGTGTTCTTTCCATTTGAGACGACTATCTATAATCACGCCTAAATATTTTGCAGCATTAGTTTCTTTAAGAATAGTATTATGGATAGAATAATCTGATCTAATTGGTGAGCGTTTGTTACATATACGCAACACTTGGCACTTTTGGGGATGAAATTCCATTTTCCAAGTTCTTTCCCACTCTTGTAAAGCGTTTTAGATCTTCTTGTAGAATGCGTGTATCATTATTGCTTTGATTGTTCTATATACTAAGCTGTCATCTGCAAAAAGCCTTATAGTATTTCCCAGGAGAGAGATTTCTACTTATGTCATTTATATAAATTAAGAAAAACAAGGTCCCCAGAACAGTTCCCTGTGGACACCTGACAAGACTGGTTTACAATGGGATGACGACCCTTCCACAACTTCTTTCTGCGTTCTCCCAATGAGGAATGATCTAGCCCATTTTAGCAAAGAACCGCCAATGCCGATGTGTTCTAATTTAAGCAGCAGGCCCTCATGGTCAACCTTATCAAAGGCTTTAGAAAAGTCTAATAAAATTGCATCTATTTGCTGTCTGTGTTAAGACAGTTATTAAAATCGAGAGTTGTTATAAGTTGAGTCTCACAACTCCTTCGCTGTCTAAAACCATGCTGGGCGTTATTTAAGAAGTCATATTTGTCAAGATGGTCCATTATGCTACTATATATTATGTGTTCAAGTAGTTTTGCTGACATGGATGTAAGAGATACAGGTCTATAGTTCTCGCTTTTGTTTTGTCACCCTTTTTGAATAAGGGAACAATGCTCGCATCTCGCCACTCATCAGGTATTACTCCCTGGTCCAGTGAAGCTTGGTAAAGTAGTTGGTATACCTCATCAATTCATTGGCACATAATTTTAAGAGCTTGCCAGGAACGCCATCGGGACCAGTAGCTTTGTTTTCATTGATGTTGGTCAGTAACTTAAATAAATACTCCTGCTTTGTTTACTTTGATGTTTTGCATTTCAGGGAGTTTATCATCATCCTTTAGTCTAACGTTAATTAAAGGTTTGGGATTTGAGAAAACTGAACAAAACTGCTTGTTTAGTAAATTTGCTTTCCCTTCAGGGTCCTGTATTAGGTTATTCTGGTTGTTTCTCAGGTCTGGAATCCCAATGTTGTCCTGTCTCTTACTCCTTATGTAAGACCATAATTTCTTGTTTTGATGTTCACCTTCTGAAATCATCGAATTAACATAATTGGAGTGAGCAAGCCTACATTCTCTCTGACACCTCTTAATAGGTTTATACCTAACCAGTAATCTTTCTGAATTAGGATGTAGTTTCAATTTCTTAAAGAACGATGTTTCCTTCTCAACAAACGTTTGTTTTTGTAGTAATCCCTGGCTGGTGGTTCTTGCTTGAAGTTATTTTAGTAGGTATGTTGTCATCCATAATAAATTCCAAGTTAATTTTTATACACTTCCAAAGGTCACTGACATTATCTTTAACACTATGGGACCTCAAAAAAAGACGACTGAAATCATTAGTATCCTGCGCAATTTTGGTAAATCTGCTTGGTTCCAGAGTCTGATGGTACGTTTAGGGGGTTTTCTTCGAAAGGGTTGAAAGTTGCTCTCTAAGAGAATTATGTCATGATCACTCAGGCCTGCAATTAATTCCGATTGCCTAAAGCGCCTGGACAATTGGTAAAAAATAAATCCAGGAATGCCTTACGAGTTGGTGCTTCACTGACTGCATAATCCTAGGTCTTTGGTGGTATCAAAAAACTGAGTATTAATATTTTTACTGTATTGATTACCAAGTATGGCATCTTCACCCAATCAATATCTGGTAAGTTAAAGTCTCCACCAATCCATAATATTGCCTTCTATTGGCCAAACAATGTTAGAAATGTCTCTGCAAATAGACGAACATACATTTTCATCTGAGTCTGGAGGTCTGTAAACTGATCCAACAATGAAGGTCTCTTATTCTTAAAATTAATCCTACAAAATAAACTATTTTTGCCTTGATATAAAAACTCACTGGCTAAGTTCTTCCTAATGGCAATCAAGACTCCCCCACTCTTTTTCCAAGTCTGTCCTTTCTATAAATATCAAAATCCTCCATTAGAAGTTCATGCTGGATGTTCCAGTTTCTAGCCAAGTTTCTGTTCCAATTACAACATCAATGTTTTTTCGGTGACTAAATTACTGAGTTCTTCCTTTTCTTGATAAGAGATTGAAACTTTACGACTATGCATTTAAGTTTATCTTTTTCTCTTAATGATTTGGAGTTCAGTTGCACTTTATGATATGGGGTTTTATCAGTTTTAGAATCAGGGGTGGATGCAAACTTAGGACAAAATTTCAAGTTTTCTTTTGGGGGTCGGTCTGGTGAGATAGGGTCAAAACGGTTGCTTTCTGAGCTGCAGTCTTCAATACAATCTTCAAAAAGTCTCGAACTAAAGTTTGGAAGCCGCAGGTAAAACAAGTCCAAGATATATCACTATTGCATAATGCTTCATAAACTGCTGAGTTTAATAACATACATTTAGTGTGATACCATGTATTGCAGACGTCACAGGCAACTGCTTTATGTTTCCATGTGACTCTCAAATTGCAACTCCGCATGGATATTTTACTTTGGTGGACGGACCAGGATTGAGTTCAATGTCTCCCGATAGCAGGATAGGCTTAAAAGCCATGATTTAACTCCTCTATGTCTAACTTTTATTCAAACAATTCCTTATCACTGTACTATTTCTGATGTTAATTGAAATCAGGGGTTCAAATCTGGGCCTAGTAATAGACGTGAGAACAGTACTCGGCACAGGTGTACACAGGAGGCTAACATGGTTCAGGTTGCACAAGTTTTAAAACCTGCAAAATGGAACTAAAGGCGTCTACGTCTAAAATTTCAAAATTAAACTGAGTGCTAGGGATATTGTTGTTCCTGTCACATGTGGAAACAGCAAGGAAAAATAGAAAACTTTTAACGAAGCGAGGAAAAAACACGCCGGTAGCCATCTTGAAAGCCAAATAAGAAAGACTCACCTTACCTGAAAGGGTTTTTAAAACACAATTTCGTTAAAAAAAAAGAAATTTAGCGTTAAACTACCAACAGCCAACAATGCTGATTATTAAAATTCACGGTTACTCGTATGAGTAAAAGATGCAAGGCGTAAAGATGTAAAAATGAATTTAAAACGGGGAGCTCCAAAAACCAGGCAGCCTCTTCGCTGGACATGCGCTTTTTTTTTTGGGGGGGGGGGGGGGGGGGGGGGGGGAATGAGGTGTTATCGCAAGATGCTAAGCATGCTTCATCCCAAAAGTGACAGTAGCCATCAAAATGTTTATGTTGGTCGCTCAAGAAGAACCTGATTTATTGATAAATTTCTTTCTCGAACTATCTTCTATCACCAATGAACAAGTGGGCCAAATCAACGAGCATCATGTATAAGGGTCTTGTCACTTGGTCATATCTTGTCATCGTAACTGACCAAGGTTTGCTGACCGCTCGAAAACAAGGTATGACCACGTGACAAGACCCACTAAGGCCAATGACCTGCTGTTCTCCGCTGATTCCGGCGCTGAGGGAGTCGGAACCTTACCTACTAACCTAGTGGTAAACAATACAGTTAGCAGAGAATGTGAAACCCTTCTTTACTGGCTTCTGAAATCTTACCAATTTCTCCTGCCATGCTGCAGACTCGGGAGACTTCTGGAAATCAGTTGAACAGCCAGTGAAACGAAGTCTACGCAAGCAGACAGACCAGCCGAGCAGTCAATAAAGTGTTCGTCTGCCGCCAAACCACGTGTGACCAGTGAACAGCCTGTCGGAGGACTGAGTGATCTAACTTGTTTGACCTACTTTTACTTAGTTCAGAGTCGTCGCCCCTGCACTGTGTGTGTGTGTGTGTGTGTGTGGAGGGGGAAAGGGGGACTGGCTAAGCGTGCTTATATAATATCTGTTGGTTATTTGTTTTGTTATCTGCCTTGTGGACCCAGTCACTGGCTAAGCGTGCTTAGGGTGACAGTGAAAAGGGAAGAGAAGAAGAGGGAAATAATGAGAAAAGCGCCTGAACTGAATAGAAACAAAGCTCCAGGGGACACAAAGGTTTACATAAATCAAGATCTAACAAGGAACCAACGTGACAAACATAAAGTACTAAGAGAGGAGTTGCGACAGAGAGCTCAGGCAGGAGAACAAAACCTGGCCATAAGAAACTGGAAGATAGTGGAACTTAGACAGGGTCCAAAAACCCAACCTCACTCTGGCGGAGGGTCTGAGGACACCCAAGGAACAGTTTCTTCTAGAAATTGACTCAAAAGAGAATGTGTACATAGTGTAAATAACAAATGTTCAGATTTTTTCTATGTACTTTATTCTAACGTTGATGGGTTTTTGAACAAAAGAGAAGAGTTGCTTTCCAGGATAGATGATATACATCCATGTGTAATTGCAGTGACCGAATTGATACCAAAGAATTTACAAAATTTCAGTGAGAAAGAGTTTTGCATTCCTGATTATGATATGTTCATTAATAGAAACCACCAACGTGGGGTAGCTTTATATATGAGTAGTTATTTAAATGCTAGAGAGTGTAATGATTTCGATGAATACGAGTATCAAGAAAGTGTTTGGTGTACATTTGATAGTGAGTGTAATGGTAAAGTGTTGATTGGTTGTGTGTATAGAAGCCCCAATAGTAGTACAGAAGAAAATAATAATAAATTATTTGAAATACTAAAATCTGATAAAATGTTAAAGTATGACAAAATATGCATAATGGGGGATTTTAATTATCCGAATGTTTATTGGGATGGGAGATGGTCAGGGGTTAAGGGAAACGAGATCATAAGACAGGTGCATGATGCTTTTTTGATCCAAAAAGTGACCAAACCAACAAGAAGAAGACTAGGGCAGAACCCAACCCTTGATGATTGGATATTGGTTAATGATGATGGTTTTATTTCAGAAGTTGTTCATCTTGATCCGCTGGGTAAAAGCGACCATGATGTTTTATCATTTCAATTGAATTTGGAAAAGCTTAATGATACAGTTCAAGAAGAATTTATGTATAAATTGAACCAGGGGGACTATCAAAAATTTAGAAATATTATGGCCAATCATGATTGGAAAGGGATATCAGACATGGATATAGATGAATCCTGGAGGTATATCAAGAATACTATACATGAGGGAATGGATAAGTGTATTCCCAAAATAAAGAAAAATGCAAAGAGGAAATTCACTCCAGTCTGGATGAATAAAAAGCTATGAGAAGTATTAAAAAGAAGTATAAATTATTTAAAAAATACCTAAGTACTAAATCAGGAATAAATTACATGAAGTACACACGGGAAAGGAATAAATGTTGCAAGTTATTAAAAGTAACTAAAAGGGAATATGAAAAAATGGTTGCAAAAAATAGTAAAGATAATCCTAAATTATTTTGGAAGTATGTTCAAAATAGATTAAAAGTTAACACAAGTATTGGTGCCCTAAATAAACCAGATGGTTCCTTGGCAGTAAGTGATAAAGAAAAAGCGGACACATTAAATGATTTCTTTGCTAGTGTTTTTACACATGAAGATTTAACAAATATACCATTATTGGATGAATGTGCATATTCAAGTGGGATATCCTTGTCAGAGGTAAGAGTTACCCCAAAAGCAGTGAGAGATAGACTGGTCAAATTAAACCCAAATAAAGCACAAGGACCTGATCAGATCCCCTCAAAAGTTTTAAAAGAATTAGGAAATGAATTATCTGTCCCACTATGTTCATTATTCAATAAAACATTAGAATCGGGTACCTTACCCCAAGACTGGAAGACAGCTGAAGTAACAGCCTTGTTTAAAAAGGGGTCAAAAGCAGATCCAGGTAACTATAGACCAGTCAGCCTGACGTGCGTAATATGTAAAGTGTTAGAAAGCATAATTAGAGATTCAATTGTAGAACATTTTACAGATAATAATTTATATGCAAAATGTCAGCATGGGTTCCGTAAAAAACGTTCTTGTGTTACTCAGTTGCTTGAAGTTGTAGAAGGTATGACAAAATTATTGGATGATGGTCACAGTGTCGATGTTATATACTTAGATTTTAAGAAGGCTTTTGATACTGTGCCACATGAAAGGCTACTTGTTAAACTATCTACTTATGGTATATCTGGCAAACTATTAAAATGGATACAAGGATTTCTGACAAATCGGGTACAGCGTGTAAGAGTAGGTAGTGAAAGATCTAATAAAGCCAAGGTTCTAAGTGGTATACCTCAGGGTAGCATCTTGGGCCCAATATTATTCACAGTGTTTATAAACGACCTGCCATTATCATTAAAAAGCACCTGTAAAATATTTGCTGATGATACAAAACTGTACGATAAAACTTTGCAATTCTCAGATTTACAAAACGATATTTATAAACTCCAAAATTGGTCTGATGTATGGAATCTGTACTTCACTATCTCTAAATGTGGTGTGCTACATATTGGAAAGAACAACCAGGAACATGCTTATTATATGAGACACAATGGCAGCTTACAGAAGATAAAGACCTTAAAAGAAGAAAAAGATTTGGGAGTAACTTTCGATAGCATGTTGTCTTTTGATCTACATATTGGCAGAATAGTTAATAAAGCCAATCAAATGTTGGGTGTCATAAGGAGAAGTTTCTCTTACTTAGACAAGGAGGTATTCCTAAAACTTTATAAATCTTTTGTGCGACCCCATTTGGAATATGCTAATGTGATTTGGTGCCCATACTTGAAAAGACAGTCATCACAAATAGAAAGAGTTCAAAGACGTGCTACAAAGTTATTAAAAGAATGCAAAGATAACTCTTATGCAGAAAGATTACAATATTTGAATCTACATTCACTAAAAGGCAGAAGGACAAGAGGTGATCTTATACAGACTTATAAAATATTTAATGGATTTGACAATGTTTGTGTTGACTCACTCTTTTCTCTTTCAAAAACATAACATCACAAGAAATGCAGAAGGAAAGATATTTATTCAGCACTGCCGTACTAACAGAAGAAAATTTTCCTTTTCACACAGAGTAGCCCCTTTATGGAATGAACTCCCAACTAATATAAAATTTGCAGAAGACACTAACAAGTTCAAGAATCTCTTGGATGTAATTCCAAAGTATAAGGAACTTTTCAACCAATTTGATGATTAAAATGCCATATTAGGCATTGAGTAACAAAATGACAATTGCGTTTCAACACCTAAAATAAAAAGTATTGACAAAGAGGGGACGTACATAGGCCGCGAGGCAAAGGCTTTCGAGCCAGTCCCTACTACTACTACTTATATAATATCTGTTGGTTATTTGTTTTGTTTTCTGCCTTGTGGACCCAGTTTTACTAAGTTCAGGGTCGTCGCCCCTGCTCTGTGTGTGTGTGTGTGTGTGTGTGCGTGTGTGTAGAGCAAAGTATGCATGTATAAACTATACTCTTATTCCAGACGCGGGCAAATCATTGACTTGTATTCTGAAAAGAATTGTTTCCTTATCTAAATGAATAAATGTCCGTTTCATTAAACCCAGCATCTGATTTCCTTTGTTGATTGCCTTTTGAATGCGGTATAGATCATGAAATGGAACGCCGAGGGTTTTTTTCCAGTTATTTTTTACATTCATATTCAGATTTTTTTTGGGTTTTTTTTTTGTACATGTATTACTTTGCATTTAAATAGATCTATAAATTCCACAGAGGCTGGAGCTAGGGGGTGGTAAACACATCTTCTGACTTCACAAAAGTACTCTCGATTTCTGTATGCACTGCAATTCATGTTGTTCATAATCTTGCCGACAATGAGAGGTCGGATCAGGGCTCTCACTTCGTCAACGTCAAAGCCTTACATACTTGTTTCAAACAACAGCAACGAACTAGATTGTCTCAAACATGCAGACATTGCGACAAATCTCACTTCCCTAAATCGTTAGACTAAAACGTTTCTCCCTTTCAGGCACTCAAAACGCATATCTGATGGAACATCTCTGGGAAAAGGGTTTTCTTGGAGTCCGCTGTAAAGCCCTCTTGCCTAACATCCTTAAAGTCCTAGTATGTAGTGCGTCACATAGAATGCGCCGCAGAGGATCCTCAATAGGACCAACGTATCCATAAAGGCAATAGCAGAAGCAGCTGAGAAGAGTTTCAGCTAGATCTTTTGTGGATGAGAAACAAGAGCATGGTCAGGCCACTGTTGGAATATGGTCACAGTGTCTGGCAACCACATTCCAAAGGTCTATGTAGTGACATTGAGGATGTGCAACGTCGTGCAACAAAGACACTGAGCCATCTCAAAGACAAACCCTACCCTGATAGATTGAACATTTTGAAGCTTCCGAGTCTTGAGCACCGCCATCTTCGGGGTGATAGGATTGAAACTTATAAGTACCTCAATGGAACGTACAACACCCATGAACTTATGTTTGAAAAGGACAATAAAAGCCAGTTAAGAGGAAATTCAATGAAGCTGAAGAAAAGCAGAAGTGAATTAGCAGTTAGAGCAAATTTTTTCTCGAATAGGATCAACAATACTTGGAACAATCTCCCAGAGTCAGTGGTTTCTGCGCCATCAGTGGATGCTTTCAAGAGAAGACTGGATGAACATTGGAAAAATCTACCATCATTGTATAACCCTATTTGCCAAGAATAACTTCTGGAAAACTGAGCTTGCACGCAATGCTAGAATTCAAAGTTATAATTAGATAGACGAATAGGCTCTTTAAAAGTAGAGCCTCAATCGCTCTTATTACTATACTACTACTAAAAGTGAACTCCATGAGGATTAACTCTCCCATCTGACAAGTGTCTGGAGGCTACATCATTCAGGCACCCGTCACAAGGCGACTTGAGATGGTGAGGTAATGAAGGTTGTAGTTATGTAATGACTGTTTTGGTGAGGTAATGAAGGTTGTAGTTATGTTATGACAGTGTTTTTGGTGAGGTAATGAAGGTTGTAGTTATGACAGTGTTTTGGTGAGGTAATGAAGGTTGTAGTTATGACAGTGTTTTGGTGAGGTAATGAAGGTTTTAGTTACGTTATGACAGTGTTTTGGTGAGGTAATGAAGGTTGTAGGTATGTTATGACAGTGTTTTGGTGAGGTAATGAAGGTTGTAGGTATGTTATGACAGTGATTTGGTGAGGTAATGAAGGTTGTAGGTATGTTATGACAGTGTTTTGGTGAGGTAATGAAGGTTGCAGTTATGCCATGAGTGTTTTGGTGAGGTAATGAAGGTTGTAGTTATGACAGTGTTTTGGTGAGGTAATGAAGGTTGTAGTTATGACAGTGTTTTGGTGAGGTAATGAAGGTTGTAGTTACGTTATGACAGTGTTTTGGTGAGGTAATGAAGGTTGTAGGTATGTTATGACAGTGTTTTGGTGAGGTAATGAAGGTTGTAGTTATGACAGTGTTTTGGTGAGGTAATGAAGGTTGTAGGTATGCTATGACAGTGTTTTGGTGAGGTAATGAAGGTTGTAGTTATGTTATGACAGTGTTTTGGTGAGGTAATGAAGGTTGTAGTTATGTTATGACAGTGTTTTGGTGAGGTAATGAAGGTTGTAGGTATGTTATGACAGTGTTTTGGTGAGGTAATGAAGGTTGTAGGTATGTTATGACAGTGTTTTGGTGAGGTAATGAAGGTTGTAGGTATGTTATGACAGTGTTTTGGTGAGGTAATGAAGGTTGCAGTTATGCTATGAGTGTTTTGGTGAGGTAATGAAGGTTGTAGTTATGACAGTGTTTTGGTGAGGTAATGAAGGTTGTAGTTATGACAGTATTTTGGTGAGGTAATGAAGGTTGTAGTTACGTTATGACAGTGTTTTGGTGAGGTAATGAAGGTTGTAGGTATGCTATGACAGTGTTTTGGTGAGGTAATGAAGGTTGTAGTTATGTTATGACAGTGTTTTGGTGAGGTAATGAAGGTTGTAGTTATGTTATGACAGTGTTTTGGTGAGGTAATGAAGGTTGTAGTTACGCTATGACAGTGTTTTGGTGAGGTAATGAGGGTTGTAGTTATATTATGACAGTGTTTTGGTGAGGTAATGAAGGTTGTAGGTATGTTATGACAGTGTTTTGGTGAGGTAATGAAAGTTGTAGTTATGCTATGAGTGTTTTGGTGAGGTGGTGATGGTTGAATTTATGAAAGGCCGTTTGTTTGTGAGGTAGTGATGATTGTAGTTATTATAATGTGTTGCAGAGATGGTTGTGATTATGAAAGGCAGACTGTATCGATGAGGTAGTGATGTACTTATTGTTCGTCAGTGTTGGCAAGGTAATAGTGATGGTTGTAGTGATGGTAAGGAAGTGTGTTGTGAGGTAGTGATGGTTGTAATCATACTGTGGCATGCAATACATTGGTGAGGTATTGAATGGTGTATTCATGGTGTGTTAATGTGTCGGTGAGTTAGTGACGGTTGCAGATATGGAAGGTAGTGTGTAAATGGAAGGGAGTGTGTTGGTGGGTGGGGTGGTGATGGTTGTAGCTATGGAAGGCAGTGTGTACGGAAGGAAGTGTGTTTGTGAGGTAGTGTGGTGATGGTTGTAGCTATGGAAGGCAGTGTGTACGGAAGGAAGTGTGTTGGTGGGGTGGTGTGGTGATGGTTGTAGCAATGGAAGTTAGTCTGTTGGTGAGGTTGTGTGATGATGGTTGTAGCTATGGAAGTTAGTGTGTACGGAAGGGAGTGTGTTGTGAGGTAGTGTGGTGGTGGTTGTAGTTATGGAAGGTAGTGTGTACGGAAGGTAGTACGTTGGTGAGGTAGTGTGGTGGTGGTTGTTGTTATGAAAGGTAGTGTGTTGTGAGGTAGTGTGGTGGTGGTTGTGGTTATGAAAGGTATTGTGTTGTGAGGTAGTGTGGTGATGGTTGTGGTTATGGAAGGTAGTGTGTTGGTGAAGTAGTGTGGTGGTGGTTGTAGTTATGGGAGGTAGTGTGTTGGTGAGGTAGTGTGTTGGTGGTTGTAGTTATGAAAGGTAGTGTGTTGTGAAGTAGTGTGGTGATGGTTGTAGTTATGGAAGGTAGTGTGTTTGTGAGGTAGTGTGGTGGTGGTTGTAGTTATGGAAGGTAGTGTGTTGGTGAGGTAGTGTGGTGGTGGTTGTAGTTACGAAAGGTAGTGTGTTGGTGAGGTAGTGTGGTGGTGGTTGTAGTTAAGGAAGGTAGTGTGTTGGTGAGGTAGTATGGTGGTGGTTGTAGTTATGGAAGGTAGTGTGTTGGTGAGGTAGTATGGTGGTGGTTGTAGTTATGGAAGGTAGTGTGTTGGTGAGGTAGTGTGGTGGTGGTTGTAGTTATGGGAGGTAGTGTGTACAGAAAGGAGTGTGTTGTGAGGTAGTGTGGTGATGGTTGTAGTTATGGTAAGCAGAGTTCTGGTGAGGTAGTCTTGGGACGGTTGTAGTTATGATATGCAGTGTGTTGGTGAGATATTGTAGTTATATAGCATACAGGTTGTTTGTGAGGTAATGATGGTTATACTTATGGTATGTCAGTATGTTGGAGAGGTAATGATGGTTATACTTATGGTATGTCAGTATGTTGGAGAGGTAATGATGGTTATACTTATGGTATGTCAGTATGCTGGAGAGGTAATGACGACAGCTGTAGGCTTGGCATGGTATGTTGGAGAGGTAATGACGATAGCTGTAGGTTTGGCATGGTATGTTGGAGAGGTAATGACGATAGCTGTAGGTTTGGCATGGTATGTTGGAGAGGTAATGACGATAGCTGTAGGTTTGGCATGGTATGTTGGAGAGGTAATGACGATAGCTGTAGGTTTGGCATGGTATGTTGGAGAGGTAATGACGATAGCTGTAGGTTTGGCATGGTAGTGCGTTGTTGGGATAAGGGAGACAATTTTGACGGTGCCTTCGCGAAGTCTGATTTTAGAACTCCCGTCTCCCAAACCCACTCTCCTCTCTTGGCCCCACACTTCGTTCCTTCTGCCGGGAAGAATGGTACATTTAACACATGGGGACTCTTCACCACTGAAAGAAGGAATTGTTGAGTGAATGGAGGGGTAGGAGTGATTGGCAGAGGTCCTACAACAGGAGTTTACCGCTTTTTTGTTAATATCACGGAAGTGGAAAAAGTTCAGAGCAAAGTTTAGGGTTATTCAGGCATTTCAGGTGACAGGAAAAAAACACTTTTGTCCGTAATAGGATGATGGTAGGGATGTGGTTGTGGTATAGCAATGTGTCGGCCAGTCAGTGGTGTGATGCTGGTGCCAGGTGTGTAGCAATGTGTTGGCCAGTCAGTGGTGTGATGCTGGTGCCAGGTGGTGTAGCAATGTGTCGGCCAGTCAGTGGTGTGATGCTGGTGCCAGGTGGTGTAGCAATGTGTCGGCCAGTCAGTGGTGTGATGCTGGTGCCAGGTGGTGTAGCAATGTGTCGGCCAGTCAGTGGTGTGATGCTGGTGCCAGGTATTCTAGCAATGTGTCGGCCAGTCAGTGGTGTGATGCTGGTGCCAGGTGGTGTAGCAATGTGTCGGCCAGTCAGTGGTGTGATGCTGGTGCAGGTATTCTAGCAATGTGTCGGCCAGTCAGTGGTGTGATGCTGCTGCCAGGTATTCTAGCAATGTGTCGGCCAGTCAGTGGTGTGATGCTGGTGCCAGGTGGTGTAGCAATGTGTCGGCCAGTCAGTGGTGTGATGCTGCTGCCAGGTGCCAGTCAGTGGTGTGATGCTGGTGCCAGGTATTCTAGCAATGTGTTGGCCAGTCAGTGGTGTGATGCTGGTGCCAGGTGCCAGTCAGTGGTGTGATCCTGGTGCCAGGTGGTATAGCAATGTGTTGGCCAGTCAGTGGTGAGATGCTGGTGCCAGGTGGTGTAGCAATGTGTCGGCCAGTCAGTGGCGTGATGCTGGTGCCAGGTGGTGTAGCAATGTGTCGGCCAGTCAGTGGCGTGATGCTGGTGCCAGGTGGTGTAGCAATGTGTCGGCCAGTCAGTGGTGTGATGCTGGAGCCAGGTGGTGTAGCAATGTGTCGGCCAGTCAGTGGTGTGATGCTGGTGCCAGGTGGTGTAGCAATGTGTCGGCCAGTCAGTGGTGTGATGCTGCTGCCAGGGCGTTGTGGTGGCAAACAATACAAATTACAATATTCCTGTCTTTAACTCTTGTTCTGCGTCCATCTCTTGTTTGCACGCAAACATGTTAGATGCTGGAACCATGAAATGCGGATTTCTACTGCAGGTATGTTTCAGTTCAGACATACCCACAGGGATAGTTCTGGACAGACTCAATGGAAGCTAAACACCACACTTACAGGGCGAAACATTTGCCATGATTTGAATGGCCTTTGCACTCCTGGTCTCCATTCCAAGTCTTCCCAGTGGCATGAAATTAACAACTGCTATAAAACACTTAGAGTCAAGTACAGCTTCACTGTTCTGTTAAGATCTGGAGGTAAAAAGTTTTGAAGGTAAAATGTTCTGTGATTGCTATGTTAGTAAAAATTCAATATTTCTGGTGCACACAATGGCAAATTAATGTGGTATTGATCAAGTTGATTAACAGACTAGCAAGAAGAAAAGCACCATACTTACACACACACACACACACACACACACACACACACACACACACACACACACACACACACACACCACAGAATGAATGTAGGATGATTTAATTTCATACAGCTACTACACAAAGGTTGAAAAGCAACTCTTTTGTGACAATGCTGAATAAATGGCAATAAAATAATGTCTGCACAACACTGACAACTTAACTGTAAATAAATAACTACTTATGTAGACAACACTGACCACACCATGAAACTATGTCCAGTCACCTCGTTCACATAACGAGCGATCAAAAAACATCTGTGACCAAACAATAATGAAGGAGTTATTGTCTCCCAACCTCCATCTCCCTGAATTCGTACAACACTGAACAAGCAACAGATATATCATGTATAATCATATTTACATAATGTCAAACAATTTAATGACCAGCTCAAAAACTGGTTTTCTTTAAAAAATAAATAATAATTTCACATATTTTTTCCTCTCTTTGAACAACTCTTTGTACAAACAAACACAGAACAGAGGAGCTTCTTCTGTCAGTGGGAGGTGTTTCTTTTTTTCATCTTAGCTTAAGCTCCCCCCCCCCCCCACCCCCCCCATGGGGCCAAAGTTGTAATAAAAAATCTATATACAACTGTGTTTAAAAACAGCATCACCACCTCCACCAATCTGCAATATCTTTCATGCCTCTCCAATAAGGGTCCCATACTTTCCAGTTGAGCAAAAATCTTTTTTTGTGTTCTCGTAACATGTAGCCTTTTGCACAGGTTCATTTCAGCCTGTCAAGCAAACCAAGAGAATATCACAAGCGATGCATGCACAAAAACATGTGCAATATATCACAAGCACAGAACAAATGTGGTATATCACAAGCCACCCATACACAAACCATGTGGGTTTTTAATTAACAAACAATATCGAAGTACGGCTTTGTGGCAGGCGTGGGACAACGCTTCGCCCATGAAGTACAGAATGAATTACTGGTCGTATACCATCTGTATCAATACGGAGGGTGGCCGTGAAGTACAGAAAGAATTACTGGTCGTATACCATCTGTATCAATACGGAGGGTGGTCGTGAAGTACAGAAAGAATTACTGGTTGTATACCATATGTAACAATACGGAGGGTGGTCGTGAAGTACAGAAAGAATTACTGGTTGTATACCATCTGTAATAATACGGAGGACGGTCATGAAGTACAGAAAGAATTACTGGTCGTATACCATCTGCAACAATACAGAGGGTGGTCGTGAAGTACAGAAAGAATTACTGGTTGTATACCATCTGTAACAATACGGAGGGTGGTCGTGAAGTACAGAAAGAATTACTGGTTGTATACCATCTGTAACAATACGGAGGGTGGTCGTGAAGTACAGAAAGAATTACTGGCTGTATACCATCTGTAATAATACGGAGGACGGTCGTGAAGTACAGAAAGAATTACTGGTCGTATACCATCTGCAACAATACAGAGGGTGGTCGTGAAGTACAGAAAGAATTACTGGTTATATACCATCTGTAACAATACGGAGGGTGGTCGTGAAGTACAGAAAGAATTACTGGTTGTATACCATCTGTAACAATATGGAGGGTGGTCGTGAAGTACAGAAAGAATTACTGGTTGTATACCATCTGTAACAATACAGAGGGTGGTCGTGAAGTACAGAAAGAATTACTGGTTGTATACCATCTGTAACAATACAGAGGGTGGTCGTGAAGTACAGAAAGAATTACTGGTTGTATACCATCTGCAACAATACGGAGGGTGGTCGTGAAGTACAGAAAGAATTACTGGCTGTATACCATCTGTAACAATACAGAGGGCGGTCATGGTAGTGGACAGAATGGGTCAACTTGTTCCATGAAGAAAAGCAAAGCTGTTGTTTTTTGTGCAGACCTTATCATTTTTAAGACATGTTACAAGCTTTTACCATTGTAAATGAAAGTGCAGATGACTGCTGAATTTCATGGTGAACTGTAGTTAAGAAATGGCATTAGATTTTTTAAAAAAATAGGGACACAAAGAACAGATGAAATCTTCAGTTCATCGAGATGGAACAGTTGTAAGTAAATGCAACTATATTCCGAAGGGTACATGTCCCAAAAAATCTTGTCCCTGAATTGAATCCCAGGTTCTGTTACCTTTCCCGGTGATTCACTGAAAGAAGGGCGGCAGAAAACTTGCTAAAAATGAAAGAGGGGAGGTAACAACATGACCTTTGACTCCATCCAGTGCCTCTTCCTGCTTTTCCTTCCCTCTCCTCACACCTTCACCTCCCCTCCAGACCACCTTTCTATTGGAGGATGCTGCTACACCCGCACCTGTGACCATGTGTCACCAAGTCAACAAAGATTAATGTTGACACAAGCCTCAACTAATAACCTTTTGTATAGCATGTAACAATACAGACTAAACAAACTCCTGAATGTGTTTTGCACAACCGTTACTTTTCAACACTGAATAGTACAAAAAATTGATTAACATGTTCTCCAAGAATACACCCACACACAATGTTGAAGTCTGTGTGTGTGTGCACGTGTGCGTGTGTGTGTGTGTGTGTGTGTGTGTGTGTGTGTGTGTGTGCGTGCATGTGTGTGTGCGTGAGTGCAAGAGTATGGATGCATACATGATGACGAGTTCTCTGCTGCACTAAAGTTACACCTGAAGGTCATCTGGGAGAGCACTGACCCCTGCCGTGGTCACGCAACCAACCCCCAGCCACATCATTCCTACATCCCTTCATCTGTCTCTCTGCTGTGGTTACACAGTCCTTTACGCTTCAACCACACCCCAGCCACATCAATCCCACATCCCTTCATCTATGATGGTCACACAGTCCTTTCCACTTCAACCACACCCCAGCCACATCAATCCCACATCCCTTCATCTCTCTCTGCCATGGTCACACAGTCCTTTTCACTTCAACTAAACCCCAGCCACATCAATCTAACACCCAGCCACATCAATCCTACATCCCCAGCCACATCAATCCCACATCCCTTCATCTGTCTCTCTGCTGTGGTCACGCAGTCCTCTTCACTTCAACCCCACCCCAGCCACATCAACCCTACATCCCTTCACACCCCAGCCACATCAATCCTACATCCCTTCATCCATCTCTCTGCTGTGGTCACACAGTCCTCTTCACTTCAACCACACCCCAGCCACATCAACCCTACATCCCCAGCCACATCAATCCTACATCCCCAGCCACATCAATCCCACATCCCTTCATCTGTCTCTCTGCCATGGTCACACAGTCCTCTTCACTTCAACCACACCCCAGCCACATCAATCCTACATCCCCAACCACATCAATCTACACCCCAGCCACATCAATCCTACATCCCCAGCCACATCAATCCCACATCCCTTCATCTGTCTCTCTGCCATGGTCATACAGTCCTCTTCACTTCAACCACACCCCAGCCACATCAATCAACACCCCAGCCACATCAATCCTACATCCCTAGCCACATCAATCCTACATCCCCAGCCACATCAATCCTACATCCCCAGCCACATCAATCCTACATCCCTTCAACTATCTTCAAAAGTGTCGCAGACACATCAGGACTGTTTGTCATTCCTGAATCTTCACTGTCTGGGCTATACTATGAAGGTCAATGCAGGGTTCTAATTTCATTGGTTCCTCTCTGGGCTATACTATGAAGGTCAATGCAGGGTTCTAATTTCATTGGTTGCTATGTACTGACCCTCCCGTCTCCTGTTCCAGCATTGATTTGTTCACTGGATCCCCCTTGCAGTCTGGGATCCCCATCAGATCTTGTACATTCATAGAGAACAATCATCTAATAAATCTAATTTTCCCCCCATTGAAATTCAAAGCATCACTTGTTGAAAAGTGTATGAAAACGCCTTACCTTGCAATGTTTAAGAAAATAAATCAACAATCCTGGATCTGACCTTTCATATGAATCTGCACCTAAATGTTTGTGTCAGCTTGCTGACAGACAAACCATGCGATAGGTGTTGGTGGATGTTTGTGTCAGCTTACTGACAGACAAACCATGCGATAGGTGTTGGTGGATGTTTGTGTCAGCTTACTGACAGACAAACCATGCGATAGGTGTTGGTGGATGTTTGTGTCAGCTTACTGACAGACAAACCATGCGATAGGGTTGGTGGATGTTTGTGTCAGCTTGCTGACAGACAAACCATGCCGTAGGTGCCAGTGGATGTTTGTGTCAGCTTACTGACAGACAAACCATGCCATAAGTGCCAGTGGATGTTTGTGTCAGCTTGCTGACAGACAAACCATGCCGTAGGTGCCAGTGAATGTTTGTGTCAGCTTACTGACAGACAAACCATGCCATAAGTGCCAGTGGATGTTTGTGTCAGCTTGCTGACAGACAAACCATGCCGTAGGTGCCAGTGGATGTTTGTGTCAGCTTACTGACAGACAAACCATGCGACAGGTACTGGTGGAAACACAACCTTCTTAGCAGAAGTGATACTCCCAAAGGGATAACAGCGAGAAAGATAGAAAAGTGGGAAAATGGGATAACAGCGAGAAAGATAGAAAAGTGGGAAAATGGGATAACAACCAGATAGAAAAGTTGGAAAATGGGAACACAGCCAGATAGAAAAGTGGGAAAATGGGAACACAGCCAGATAGAAAAGTGGGAAAATGGGATCACAGCCAGATAGAAAAGTGGGAAAATGGGATAACAGCCAGAAAGATAGAAAAGTGGGAAAATGGGATCACAGCCAGAAAGATAGAAAAGTGGGAAAATGGGATAACAGCCAGAAAGATAGAAAAGTGGGAAAATGGGATCACAGCCAGAAAGATAGAAAAGTGGGAAAATGGGATCACAGCCAGAAAGATAGAAAAGTGGGAAAATGGGATAACAGCCAGAAAGATAGAAAAGTGGGAAAATGGGATAACAGCCAGAAAGATAGAAAAGTGGGAAAATGGGATAACAGCCAGAAAGATAGAAAAGTGGGAAAATGGGATCACAGCCAGAAAGATAGAAAAGTGGGAAAATGGGATAACAGCCAGATAGAAAAGTGGGAAAATGGGATCACAGCCAGATAGAAAAGTGGGAAAATGGGATCACAGCCAGATAAGATAAGATAAGATAATGTTGCTTATAGCCCAGCCGACCGCAAAGGGCCACATCAGGGCTGTCACCACGGGGAAAATGGGATAACAGCCAGAAAGATAGAAAAGTGGGAAAATGGGAACACAGCCAGATAGAAAAGTGGGAAAATGGGATAACAGCCAGAAAGATAGAAAAGTGGGAAAATGGGAACACAGCCAGATAGAAAAGTGGGAAAATGGGATAACAGCCAGAAAGATAGAAAAGTGGGAAAATGGGATCACAGCAAGAAAGATAAAAAAGTGGGAAAATGGGATTACAGCAAGAAAGATAGAAAAGTGGGAAAATAGGATAACAGCCAGAAAGATAGAAAAGTGGGAAAATGGGATCACAGCGAGAAAGATAGAAAAGTGGGAAAATGGAATCACAACCAGAAAGATAGAAAAGTGGGAAAATGGGATCACAACCAGAAAGATAGGAAAGTGGGAAAATGGGATAACAGCCAGATAGAAAAGTGGGAAAATGGGAACACAGCCAGATAGAAAAGTGGGAAAATGGGATAACAGCCAGATAGAAAAGTGGGAAAATGGGATAACAGCCAGATAGAAAAGTGGGAAAATGGGATAACAGCCAGAAAGATAGAAAAGTGGGAAAATGGGAACACAGCCAGATAGAAAAGTGGGAAAATGGGATAACAGCCAGATAGAAAAGTGGGAAAATGGGATAACAGCCAGATAGAAAAGTGGGAAAATGGGATCACAGCCAGAAAGATAGAAAAGTGGGAAAATGGGATCACAGCCAGAAAGATAGAAAAGTGGGAAAATGGGAACACAGCCAGAAAGATAGAAAAGTGGGAAAATGGGATCACAGCCAGAAAGATAGAAAAGTGGGAAAATGGGATCACAGCCAGAAAGATAGAAAAGTGGGAAAATGGGAACACAGCCAGAAAGATAGAAAAGTGGGAAAATGGGATCACAGCCAGATAGAAAAGTGGGAAAATAGGATAACAGGGAAAGATAGAAAAGTGGGAATTAGAAAGATCTGTTCTGCACCGCAATTTTGTGAGCATGAGAAAAAAACCCACCAGGAATACGAAAGATTTGTTCTGTAGCATATTTTTGGCCATGGGACCACAGCTAGAAAAACGAAAAGTGGGAATTGGAAAAAAAAAACTGTTTGATTTTATGATTTTGGCAATAGGGAATGTAAAGGGTTTGTTTTGTATCATGATTTGGAAATTGGTAACACAGATAGAAAAAACAAATGTGGGAATCAGAAAATAAATGTTCTATGTTATGATTTTGGCAAAGGGAATTACAGCAGGAAGAAAAGACAGTGTGAACCAGAATGATTTGTTCTGTACAAAAAGTCTTTATCAACACCCCTTGTCATCTCCATAAAAGACAGTGTGAACCAGAATGATTTGTTCTGTACAAAACGTCTTTATCAACACCCCTTGTCATCTCCATAAAAGACGGTGCGAAACAGAATGATTTGTTCTGTACAAAAAGTCTTTATCAACACCCCTTGTTATTTCCAGAACTGACCGTTGCAATTCGCTGTAGGCAAGCATCCCTCTACAATACAAGGACAGCATTCCAGGAAGAAAAAAAAAAACGGCCAAGACTCTCTCCTCTTCGTCCAACTGCACTGGCTGCTTGAACATCTTGGGCACTAAGAACAAAAATGGTTCAGTTTGTTTAAACATTTACTTCTCACATTGTTTTCAATTGTCTTCTTGGACTTTTTCAGCTTTACACTCCATCTCAGTCCCTCATTCTTCTAGTGATAAACGAATCTTTTGCTTTCATTCTTCTAGTGACAAACGAATCTTTTGCTTTCAGTCTTCTAGTGATAAACGAATCTTTTGCTTTCATTCTTCTGGTGATAAACGAATCTTTTGCTTTCATTCTTCTAGTGATAAACGAATCTTTTGCTTTCATTCTTCTAGTGATAAACAAATCTTTTGCTTTCAGTCTTCTAGCGATAAACAAATCTTTTGCTTTCGTAACAGATGTTTAAAGAAAACACAAACTTGTGAGGTAAAAACAGACGTTAAAAAACAACACCTTGAGAGGCAATGCACCTTCCATCTGACCGTTTCTATCATTTGGAACAAACTGGGTTTACCTGTCTGACATACACGCAGCATTCTTATCATTTTAGGTTGCTCTAAAAACCCACCTTTTCTATAGTAACTCTATTCGTTCTTCCTTTTCTAAACATATATTTTTTCCATATATTGTGTGTGTATATATATGCATGCATCAGTAATTGTATATGTATGCGTAGGTGTTTGTATGGCTGTGTGGAAAGATGTCTGTCATTGTGAGTGTATGTGTTAGTGTGTGCACTACCCTTTTCATTGTATGCATCTCTTGTGTGTCATTGTGAGTGTATGTGTTAGTGTGTGCACTACCCTTTTCATTGTATGCATCTCTTGTGTGTCATTGTGAGTGTATGTGTTAGTGTGTGCACTACCCTTTTCATTGTATGCATCACTTGTGTGTCATTGTGAGTGTATGTGTTAGTGTGTGCACTACCCTTTTCATTGTATGCATCTCTTGTGTGTCATTGTGAGTGTATGTGTTAGTGTGTGCACTACCCTTTTCATTGTATGCATCTCTTGTGTGTATCTGTGAAATTGTTGGATTTGTTCATCGGTAACAGCTCTGAGTTCATTCAACATTAGAGCATAGTAAATACCCCTTTTCATAGGATTTGTTCATCAGTAACTGCTCTGAGTTCATTCAACATTAGAGCATAGTAAATACCCCTTTTCATAGGATTTGTTCATCGGTAACTGCTCTGAGTTCATTCAACATTAGAGCATAGTAAATACCCCTTTTCATAGGATTTGTTCATCGGTAACAGCTCTGAGTTCATTCAACATTAGCGCATAGCAAATACCCCTTTTCATCAGTTTTGTTCATCGGTAACAGCTCTGAGTTCATTCAACATTAGAGCATAGTAAATACCCTTTTTCATAGGTTTTGTTCATCGGTAACAGCTCTGAGTTCATTCAACATTACAGCATAGCAAATACCCCTTTTCATAGGATTTGTTCATCTGTAACAGCTCTGAGTTCATTCAACATTAGAGCATAGTAAATACCCCTTTTCATAGGTTTT
The DNA here is from genome assembly GCA_018398815.1 of Conus ventricosus. NCBI lineage: Eukaryota > Metazoa > Mollusca > Gastropoda > Neogastropoda > Conidae > Conus > Conus ventricosus. The sequence continues at coordinate 1,929,767 of CM031620.1, read as the reverse complement.
GTTCATCGGTAACAGCTCTGAGTTCATTCAACATTAGAGCATAGCAAATACCCCTTTTCATAGGATTTGTTCATCGGTAACAGCTCTGAGTTCATTCAACATTAGAGCATAGTAAATACCCCTTTTCATAGGATTTGTTCATCGGTAACAGCTCTGTGTTCATTCAACATTAGAGCATAGTAAATACCCCTTTTCATAGGATTTGTTCATCGGTAACAGCTCCGAGTTCATTCAACATTAGAGCATAGTAAATACCCCTTTTCATAGGATTGGGACAATGGAAACAGAACCACAAGAAACAAAACATATGGGAATCAGAAAGAACTGCTCTGCATCATGACTGGGTAATAGAAGCTCAGCTTTTAGAAAGATGAGAGGGAATCAGACAGAATTATACTGCAACATAATTGGGCTTTGGAAGCTCAGCTTTCAGAAAGATGAGAGGGAATCAGACAGAATTGTACTGCAACATCACTGGGCTTTGGAAGCTAAGCTTTTAGAAAGATGAGAGGGAATCAGACAGAATTGTACTGCAACATCACTGGGCTTTGGAAGCTAAGCTTTTAGAAAGATGAGAGGGAATCAGACAGAATTGTACTGCAACATCACTGGGCTTTGGAAGCTAAGCTTTTTGAAAGATGAGAGGGAATCAGACAGAACTGTACTGCAACATCGTTGGGCTTTGGAAGCACAGTGAGAAGAAAGATGAGAGGGAATCAGAACAAACTGCTCTCCATAACGATTTGGGCAAAGGAAGCACAGCTAGAAACAGTAGTAGAGGAAAGATTTGTCCTGTATGATTTGTCCTGTATGATTTGTCCTGTATGATTTGTATAACAATATAACAACAGCTGGGTAAAATTCTTGTACACAACCACAAACATCTTTACTTTTCAAGATTTCAGGCACGCAAAATGCTGGAGTAAATATTCTCTAAAATAAAACCCAACAATGGACGAGGGTAAGATGGACCATACATACACCGACTTAGAAAAAGAAATTGTGCTGAATAGGATACCAAGTGCGACCTAGAGATCCTGAGGAACACAGAACAAAAGGTACTTTGTCAGCATCTTCACAGCCTGTACATCATAGGGCTAATGTCAGTTGATGCAAAGGATTCTTATAAACAACTGTATGTCATATGGCCGATGTGAGATAATGCAGAGGATTCTCATCAACATGCAGTTCAAAAGGACTGGTGAAAAAAATCTGTATGTCATATGGCCGATGTGAGATAATGCAGAGGATTCTCATCAACATGCAGTTCAAAAGGACTGGTGAAAAAAATCTGTCCTCAGTGCATTATGTGCATTGCACTTTTCCTCAGATCTATCATAAAAAAGTAAGGAAAGGGGGGGAAGGTCCACAGTACATCTTAAAACTGGTTTATCTACAGTAACCACACACAGGTTCAGGTTTACTGAAACAGGTACTACTGCTCCACAGTAATGGGCACTCTTGCTCCACAGTAATGGGTACTATTGCTCCACAGTAATAGGTACTATTGCTCCACAGTAATGGGTACTATTGCTCCACAGTAATAGGTACTATTGCTCCACAGTAATGGGTACTATTGCTCCACAGTAATGGGTATTATTGCTCCACAGCAATAGGTACTATTGCTCCACAGTAATGGGTACTATTGCTCCACAGTAATAGGTACTATTGCTCCACAGTGATGGGTACTATTGCTCCACAGTGATGGGTACTATTGGTCCACAGTAATAGGTGTTATTGCTCCACAGTAATGGGTACTATTGCTCCACAGTAATAGGGTTATTGCTCCACAGTAATAGGTACTATTGCTCCACAGTAATGGGTACTATTGCTTCACAGTGATGGGTACTATTGCTCCACAGTAATGGACACTATTGCTCCACAGTAATGGGTACTATTGCTCCACAGTAATGGGTAGTATTGCTCCACAGTAATAGGTACTATTGCTCCACAGTAATAGGTACTTTTGCTCCACAGTAATTGCTCCACAGTAATGGGTACTATTACTCCACAGTAATGGGTACTATTGCTCCACAGTAATGGGTACTATCTCTCCACAGTAATGGGTACTACTGCTCCACAGTAATGGGTACTATTGCTCCAGAGTAACAGGTACTATTGCTCCACAGTAATGGGTACTATTGCTCCACAGTAATGGGTGCTATTGCTCCACAGTAATAGATACTATTGCTCCACAGTAACAGGTACTATTGCTCCACAGTAACAGGTACTATTGCTCCACAATAATAGGTACTATTGCTCCACAGTAATTGCTCCACAGTAACGGGTACTATTGCCCCACAGTAATGGGTGCTATTGCTCCACAGGAATTGCTCCACAGTAATGGGTACTATTGCTCCACAGTAATGGGTACTATTGCTCCAAAGTAACAGGTACTATTGCCCCACAGTAATGGGTACTATTGCCCCACAGTAATGGGTGCTATTGCTCCACAGCAATGGGTACTATTGCTTCACAGCAATGGGTACTATTGCCCCACAGTAATGGGTGCTATTGCTCCACAGCAACGGTTCTATTGTTCCACAGTAATAGGTATTATTGCTCCACAGTAATGGGTACTATTGCTCCACAGTAATGGGTACTGTTGCTCCACAGTAATGGGTACTATTGCTCCACAGTAATGGGTACTATTACTCCACAGTAATGGGTACTATTGCTCCACAGTAACAGGCTCAAAAAGCTTAAAATGTCCTTTAAAAAAATCACACATGAAATATGTAAAAGATTAAAAACCCACCCACCTGTGACCACTGTAATTCAGGGCTAAGATACATATCACTCCCACAACAGTCTAATTATTGGTCAGAAAGATGATACTCAACGTCAACCACATTAGCTGCTCTGTTCACTGAAACCCAGCCATGTGTCCTTGCATTGAAAAGGAAAGACAGAAGTCAAAACAGACAACAGCAGGATTCCACAGCAGGCATAGGTAATGGAATATACCATGTAGAAAAAGAAACTCTGCACCTTTATTAAGCAGCAATCACAGGTAATGGAATAAACCATGTAGCAAAAGAAACCCTACACCTTTATTAAGCAGCAATCACAGGTAATGGAATAAACCATGTAGCAAAAGAAACCCTACACCTTTATTAAGCAGCAATCACAGGTAATGGAATATACCATGTAGAAAAAGAAACCCTACCCCTTTATTAAGCAGCAATCACAGGTAATGGAATATACCATGTAGCAAAAGAAACCCTACACATTTATTAAGCAGCAATCACAGGTAATGGAATAAACCATGTAGCAAAAGAAACCCTACACCTTTATTAAGCAGCAATCACAGGCAATGGAATAAACCATGTAGCAAAAGAAACCCTACACCTTTATTAAGCAGCAATCACAGGTAATGGAATATACCATGTAGAAAAAGAAACCCTACACCTTTATTAAGCAGCAATCACAGGTAATGGAATAAACCATGTAGCAAAAGAAACCCTACACCTTTATTAAGCAGCAGGTATAGGTAATAGAATAAACCATGTAGATAAAAACCCCTACACCTTTATTAAGCAGCAGGCACAGGTAATGGAATAAACCATGTAGAAAAAGAAATCCTACACCTTTATTTAAGCAGCAGTCAGCTAAAGTTCTACATACAGCTTCTTGGGTAAAGTGAACCTTGACCAATTGTAGCTGACACACCATTGGTACCAAAAAAAGAATGTTCTTTGTAATAAAATGAGGCATAATCTGAATGTATGGAACCCCAAGAGATCTTGATTGGGGATGTGGAAACAAAACATGAGCATGAATGGGGGTGTGGGGGGGGGGGGGTGTTTCTTACTACTTACCAAAATGAAATAAAATTCTTTTAAACTCATTAAAAAAAAAAATCATCAGTGAAATGACTTCAAAGCTTGATTTTCAATGTAACTGGACACACTTTGCTTGCTACAATTTCATTGGTGGAGGCCACTGTGTCACCTGCTAGCTGCCCAGTGACCCGTAACACAGTGACCCTATCACCTGACACCATGACCAGTGCAACGACAACTTCAATTCTCAGCAAAGCAAACAGCCTTTCATCCTTTCTAAAACTATAATCCATGCCTCTGTTGATGTCTAGCATGTAAACAATCTTTACATAATGCTGTTATCCATAAACAACAGTACTGAAGCTCTCAGTTTGACCGAAACTGCATCCTGCATTGTACTTGGTGATTGCATCACTTCACTCTTTTCCTCATCAAAATCCTGTAGCACTACCTTTACTACAGTCTACCAGAAAAAAACATTTCTTTCATACTGTGTTGAACAGATTAGCAATAGATTGATGATTTCAAACACCTATACCTGTGCTCCCTACCTGAAAACTCTAGAGATTACTAGTTGTATTAATAGATTGATGATTTCAAACACCTATACCTGTGCTCCCTACCTGAAAACTCTAGAGATTACTGGTTGTGTTGCACCCTCACAAGTCAATGTCAGGTCACAGAATACATTTTATAGGAGCCTATAATATAAGTTTTTTTTTTTTTTTTTTTTTTTTTTTTTTACATTTCACCCTAGTAGCCACCAGCACATTTTGCCTTCATAAGATTTAATTTCTTTTTTTTCTGGAAAATGGCAACTGTTATACCCACAGCTTGCAAAGAGTAAAGACAATCCATGCAAAACACTGCACGATGTGAGACACAAACATTTTACAGCGGAGTCCATGAAGATCCTGTTCAGGGATGTCCCGCCTGATGTGATCCTTGAGTTTTTGAGAGAGATTAACATTTTTCATCTGATTTAAGATTTTACGGAAGAAAGATTTTTAACGAAGTTTCTGGTACGTTTCTAGACGATGTCATTTAAAGAGATGTGTGAAAGGTTTTTTTTTAATTTTTATTTTTTTTCTTTTATGACTGGTGAGTTGATTTTAACGAGGTGACAGCCCTGATGTGGCCCTTTGCGGTGGGCTGGGCTATAAGCAACATTATCTTATCTTACCATGCAAAACACTTCATTTCTACACCATCTGCTTAGTGCAGATCTCAGGGTCCAGCTTAGATCAATGCTGACAAGAGGACTAGGACCAGAAAAAGTCATACAAAAAATCAAAATAAAATACATATGAACAAGAAAGACATTGTTTCATTATATCAGAATAAACCAATCAAGATCCTGTACATAGCAATGTTCAGATTTACCCGCCATATTTACATATTCTATGCACCTAAAAACAAAAAAGAATCAAAAACATGTTCTTCATGATGGGAAAATGGAGACCTGAACACAAAATAAGAAAGATTTCATCCTTTGAATTCACTGTGTAAACAAGTTGAAATAAAAATACATACATCATCTGAACATGACAATAATCATGACTCCCTTTTCAGCATATACTACTGTTGTGACAATCATACCCGAAGTCACATTAGAAAAAATATTGTCGCCAACCGTTGTTAATTCTTCACCTAACCCTAATTCATTTTAGCACATTTGAGGGAAAGTATGTTCATTAAGAAAATTCATAAAAACTGTCAAACAATAAACATCCCATTCCCTCGCTTCCTTTTTTTTTTTTATCCCTAAATGTACTGCATATATTAGTCACACACAAAAACGCTATACATAAACACAAAACACGCCACCAGAAATGGGCAACAATGAACATTCCATTAGAAAAGTATTTAGACTCAGAATCAAAAACTTACTTTGAGAATATTTCGACAGGGTCGCCCTGTCTTCTTCAGCTCACTGTTGCTGTTGTGGCAGCGAGGCCTGGTGGGGCGACTGTTGTGTGGGGTGAATAGTTGTCAGGATCTGATTGTAGATGGGGGAAGTTCAAAACCTTGATCTCTGTTCAGGCTGGGGATCAAGGTTTTGAACTTCCCCCCATCTACAATCAGATCCTGACAACTATTCACCCCTCACAACAGTCGCCCCACCAGCAACACAACAGCAACAGTGAGCTGAAGAAGACAGGGCGACCCTGTCGAAATATTCTCAAAGTAAGTTTTTGATTCTGAGTCTAAATACTTTTCTAATGTGGAATCCAGAATCCAGAAACCTCTATCCTATGAACATTCCATGTTTACAGCAAGTCTGTTATTCCCAAAACCATATCAAACAACACAACATACTTACAATAACAATTCATTTCACAGAAATGTATCAGAATATATCCCACAACACTCCTCCTGCAACAGCATCCCATCACTATGGCCAGCAGTGTATGTCCAGACCAACCAACACCCAGCCAATCACCAGGCAGTCCACCCATGCTGCTCATGTAGCTTCTCAACCAATCAGAACGTCAGGAATCTGTCTGGAGGTCAGGATGAACCATCCATCTGTATGACATGATTTCACCACATCTAATATTTCATTCGACCAATACGCTTTAATCTTCCATCATAAAGCTCAATCATGCTAACAATGCACAAAAAAACACTTTTCAATATTTCGTATATCATAAACAATGGCTTCAAGAGAGGTTTTTTTTTAGGAGGAAACTTTCCAAACAAAATAGTGTGCTATGTGGCCCTTTGCAGTCGGCTGGGCTTATTATAAGCAACATTACCTTATCTTACCTCTTCAGAGTCTGAATGTTTTTGTGACTACGACTCCAGTAACCAACCATTCTTATAAAATAAGACTTTATAAGAGAGAGAGAGAGAGAGAGAGAGAGAACTTAATCAATGAGCAACAGATGACTTTTTCAATATTGCCACACCAGGGTTTTGTTACCTTCAAGTTTGTTACAGGCAGACATGACTGTATTCTGTATTTCTCCTTAATCCCCCTCACAGTACACACATATGTGATTACTCTCATGTTCAGGTGGTCTGAATCACTTTCTTTTAACAACCCAAAATGCACGTGTAGCCTGCTGAAGAAGTGTATTTGTTCCCATGCTCCCCCTCTTTCGTGGTTCTGAACACGGAAAATTCTCACACTATTACGGATAAAAGACCAGTTTGACAGAAAATCACCAAGGCCATTCATTTAGGTGATGGGTAATATCTACTATTGTAACATTATCAGTATTATTATACTCAGAGAGAGAGGGGAAGGGGGATTATCACTCAGAGAGAGGGGAAGGGGGATTATAACTCAGAGAGAGAGGGGAAGGGGGGATTATCACTCAGAGAGAGAGGGGATGGGGGATTATCACTCAGAGAGAGAGGGGAAGGGGGATTATCACTCAGAGAGAGAGGGGAAGGGGGATTATCACTCAGAGAGAGAGGGGAAGGGGATTATCACTCAGAGAGAGAGGGGAAGGGAAATTATCACTCAGAGAGAGAGGGGAAGGGGATTATCACTCAGAGAGAGAGGGAAGGGGGATTATCACTCAGAGAGAGAGGGGAAGGGGGCGCGAAGGTGGCAGGAGGGGGAGAGAACAGCAGGGTGTGGTGGCAAGTGTTGTGATGATGTGCCAAAGCTGGGATGTGGATGTGTCTGTGCTCCTTCCACCAGCTCACTCTGACACACTGGTGCACATCGACAGTAAATTTCAAAAGATTGTCTGGGGAACCATTATCAACACATGATTAACTTTTGAGGTATTCAGGTTGAAAACTGACCAAAAAAAAGAAGAAAAAGCTGTTTAGCGCTGTTCATGATCTCACAACGCTACAAAAAGCAGGATAAGATAAGATAAGATAATGTTGCTTATAGCCCAGCCGACCACAAAGGGCCACATCAGGGCTAAAAAGCAGGATAACACCAGACAACTGTCCACGATGGCGGCACAAGCGGGTAGGGGTTTTTGTCCCTGTATCAAATGCAGTTTAATTATTCATCTTTTTTTTCCAATCATTTCTTTATACCAACATAATTTAGTTTTACCTGTTAAAATGTTAATGAGAAAGATGTTGCCACTTGGAGCATAACCTTCAGGACACCTTTTCCCAACAATCTTCTTATTCCATGAAACTCGGTTTCAGTTTTGCTTTAGCAGCTGGTACTGGTACACATTAAGCAAAAGCTAGTTAACAGCTGCAGCAATTACCACCCCAAGATCAGCAAGTTTCATGAATAAGTATTTTTTTCAGCAAGTATGATTCATATCAATATTTATCTCTTTGTTTTCAAGGATTTCCAGGATTAAAGGATTTTCTTCTTTTTAAAACTTCTTTCTTTAATCAATACTTTTATTCACACCATATCTGTTCCTTAAAGCCATTGTTAATATCAATAATCTGATATTACATCAGCAAGAAAAGCCAGTAACTATCATAAGACACTGCTCACGACTCAATTAGCATAATTACCACCATTTTCATCAACTTTTTGTGATCAAACAAAGATCCTTTTTTAAAATAATTTTGTCTTGAATTTATTGCCAACGTAATTGTGCTTGCGCATACAGTCTCAGCTTGCCATGCATGTCGTATCTCTGTTTCAGGTGCCGTCTCTACTTCTTCCTGCCCATCAGTGAGAGGATGTCTCAGCTTGCCATGCATGTCGTATCTCTGTTTCAGGTGCTGTCTCTACTTCTTCCTGCCCATCAGTGAGAGGATGTCTCAGCTTGCCATGCATGTCGTATCTCTGTTTCAGGTGCCGTCTCTACTTCTTCCTGCCCATCAGTGAGAGGATGTCTCTGCTTGCCATGCATGTCGTATCTCTGTTTCAGGTGCCGTCTCTACTTCTTCCTGCCCATCAGGGAGAGGATGTCTCTGCTTGCCATGCATGTCGTATCTCTGTTTCAGGTGCCGTCTCTACTTCTTCCTGCCCATCAGTGAGAGGATGTCTCTGCTTGCCATGCATGTCGTATCTCTGTTTCAGGTGCCGTCTCTACTTCTTCCTGCCCATCTGGGAGAGGATGTCTCTGCTTGCCATGCATGTCGTATCTCTGTTTCAGGTGCCGTCTCTACTTCTTCCTGCCCATCAGGGAGAGGATGTCTCTGCTTGCCATGCATGTCGTATCTCTGTTTCAGGTGCCGTCTCTACTTCTTCCTGCCCATCAGGGAGAGGATGTCTCTGCTTGCCATGCATGTCGTATCTCTGTTTCAGGTGCCGTCTCTACTTCTTCCTGCCCATCAGTGAGAGGATGTCTCTGCTTGCCATGCATGTCGTATCTCTGTTTCAGGTGCCGTCTCTACTTCTTCCTGCCCATCAGTGAGAGGATGTCTCTGCTTGCCATGCATGTCGTATCTCTGTTTCAGGTGCCGTCTCTACTTCTTCCTGCCCATCAGTGAGAGGATGTCTCTGCTTGCCATGCATGTCGTATCTCTGTTTCAGGTGCCGTCTCTACTTCTTCCTGCCCATCAGTGAGAGGATGTCTCTGCTTGCCATGCATGTCGTATCTCTGTTTCAGGTGCCGTCTCTACTTCTTCCTGCCCATCAGTGAGAGGATGTCTCTGCTTGCCATGCATGTCGTATCTCTGTTTCAGGTGCCGTCTCTACTTCTTCCTGCCCATCAGTGAGAGGATGTCTCTGCTTGCCATGCATGTCGTATCTCTGTTTCAGGTGCCGTCTCTACTTCTTCCTGCCCATCAGTGAGAGGATGTCTCTGCTTGCCATGCATGTCGTATCTCTGTTTCAGGTGCCGTCTCTACTTCTTCCTGCCCATCAGGGAGAGGATGTCTCTGCTTGCCATGCATGTCGTATCTCTGTTTCAGGTGCCGTCTCTACTTCTTCCTGCCCATCAGTGAGAGGATGTCTCTGCTTGCCATGCATGTCGTATCTCTGTTTCAGGTGCCGTCTCTACTTCTTCCTGCCCATCAGTGTGAGGATGAAGAGGAAGATGTAGATGACGTCGAGGTACAGCTGCAGGGCACCATAGATGTACTCCTCTGCAGACAGCTCGTGCTTCCGCCCACCGATGATCATCTGCGTGTTGTAGACAAGCACCTGAAACATCATTCTGCCTCAGTTATTGATATAATAATGCTGTCTTTCTAGCTTTAGTGATTCTATGTCAGTTACTGATATAACAATGCTTCCTTTCTAGCTTTTGTGATTCTGTCAGTCACTGATATAACAATGCTGTCTTTCTAGCTTTTGTGATTCTATGTCAGTTACTGATATACCAATGCTATCTTTCTAGCTTTTGTGATTCTATGTCAGTTACTGATATACCAATGCTATCTTTCTAGCTTTTGTGATATGCCCATCAACAATGTACTGGGGCATGGTGGGGGAGAGGGGGGATGAGAAAAAAGACAGAGGTGATGTGTGGGGTGAGGAAAGGCTGGTTGGCTTAGTCGCCATGCTCCAAGGTAGAGCATCAAGGTCGTAGCAAGACCCTGTGTTTGACCAGTGACCATGCTCCAAGGTAGAGCATCAAGGTCGTAGCAAGCACCAAGGTCATAGCACGAACCTGTGTTTGACCAGTGACCATGCTCCAAGGTAGAGCATCAAGGTTGTAGCAAGCACCAAGGTCATAGCACGAACCTGTGTTTGACCAGTGACCATGCTCCAAGGTAGAGCATCAAGGTTGTAGCAAGAACCTGCGGGAGCTGAACAACATGAAAACAGATTCTTTCCCTGCCCACCATAGTGTGCAACAGAACATAAGATGGATTTTGTCAGATCTGAGCCTTCCTGTCCTGTCGTCGTTACCATGGTCACACTGTCACGAGCTACGCGCAATCAGTTCACGCTCTGTCATCAGCAGGCAGTCTGTGTTAGCGACAGTTTTGGGGGTTGTATTGCGCTCTGGGGTTAGTTCACTAGAAGTTTGTTATTTTCAAACCGGTAGAGAGTGTGGGAGATTAGGTAAACTAGTTCGTGTTTGGGCCTACTCAACGCCTTTAGTCTATTTTTAGACCAGGAGAACCGGGTCAGCCGGTTTTCTGACACTGGCCGTGTTTGTGCATGCCGCAGTGGGGTGTGGGCTTGTGCAGGGTCGGTGTGATTGTGAGTGAGGGATGCGTGTGTGGTGTTTGTGTCTGGTGTGTGTGTGGGGGGGTTCCGTTGACAAGGGGGGGTCACTCAGGTTTTCCAACAGGTGGCAGGATTGGAGCACGTCTGAGTACGAATCAGCGTCATCTCTGAGTTCTTTTGATTTGGCTGGCAAGACTGTAGGAGGTGTGGTTCTGAGCCAGATAGTTTTCTTATGGGCGATTTGTTCACCGAGAATGGTAGACTAGTGTCTTGTGGCGCAATACCCAGCTAGTCTGAGTAGTCCGTGTGTCCACGTTCTGCTGTGTTAGGCGGGAAGAGGAGCCTGCAATACCAGTAGCTGTAGTGTTTAGCATCAGAATGGAGGCGAGTCGTGTGTAGCTGTTACGTAAACTTCACTGGGGCCTCAGCTGCATGAGCGGCTGACAAAACCTTGTTGCGGTGCGTCTTTCATCCTGTGCGCTGCAAAGTGTTGCTGTTGACAGCGCGTGGCTTTACTTCTGGCTTGTTGCTGTTTTGAGTGGTAGGTGTGGGTTTCATTTTCCGTTCATCCGGTGCTTTTGGTATGGATGTTTCGTGCATGTGGTATGAATGGTTCGTATGTGTGGTGTGGATGTGTGGTGTGAGGGGGATATAGGTGTTCGTTGGGATGTGGAGTTATTATGGAGAGTTCGCATCCAGTTTTAGGACAGGCGGTTGAATGTATTATGCAGAAATGTATAGGGCATTAGGGTTTTGAACTAGGAATGATGATTATAGTGTGTTTGCGCTGTGATGGCTGCATTATTGTTGACATCGTGTGTCGGACGGATTGTTGTTGACACTGTGAGTGGGCAGAGGGTGATGTATAGGGCTGTCTACTTGGTAAATGCAGTAAGCTGAATGTTTGGGGCTCTTCGTGAGTGCATTGCGCTGTGGTAGTTACGCCGGGTTTGGTTAGGCTCGCAGTGTTCATGATTTGGAAATTTGACAATGCTTGGTAAAACTTTATGCCTTGAACTCTGTCGATTCTGGTCACGCGCTCGAGAGGATTGAGAGATTTATTATGTAATGGGGAGGAGGTTTTGGTGGTAGTTTCTATTATTTTCTATGGGTTTGGATTGAGTATTTTGGTTGTGTTGATGGTATGGGATGTATCTGGGTTCCACTGCTCAGGTTATTGCTCATGTGGGTGCTGATCTTGGTACGCGTGAACCCATAGTGTGAATGGTGTTTGCGTGGACTGAGCCCGTTTGCTATGAGCGGTCTAGATTTGTGTGGGGTGGACTCGTGCACTGATCTGACTATTGACTAAGTGTTTAGCAAGACGACTGCAGGCGGAAATCTAAACAAATCTTAAATAAATGTTAGCGAACCGCCCAGAGAACGTGGACAAACGAGTCACAAGACAAAACACAACGCGTTTCGACCTCTTAGGTCTTCGTCGGGTAATAAATAAACGAATAAAACAACGAAAATTCACTTAGCTTTGATCGCTTCAGATCGCTTAGGGTTCAGCGCAAGGAAGAAGGCGTTGAATGAGAACGAGGCTGTTGGAAGGGAAATAGTGAGTGAGTCAAAGTCGTAATAGTCAAGTTGTAGTGAATATTGGATTTAGACTAAGGATCTGTGCTTGTCACGCACCGCATGTTTCTTCCAACTGTCATGTTCAAGGACCGTTTTGTCCAGAGGGAAGAATTTGTGTAGGGGGTTAGTTTTGTTAAAATGTAACCTTAAGCAGAGTGTCTTGTGTCTTAAAAAAAAAAACAACTGAGTTTTATTTTAGCTTTTAAACTCTGCAACCCACCTTCCATCCTGCATTTTCATGTGTTTTCCGTGTGGACTCGGGTTGCACGGGGGGTTAAACGTAGGCTGAGTGAGCCTCCTCTCACCTGCCGATCAGGTTTTTTTTTTGGAAGCCGACCTGAGCAGTCGAGATTGGGTTGGGAGAGTGGGAGGAAAGATAACGTGTCGTGCAAGCCGTATGCATGCAGGTTTTCTTGTAACTGTATTTTTGTGAGGGATCCATATCCTCGGGGAGCCACCTTTGTTTCGCCTTTGAGGGAAACTGCGTTGCATTATTTTTTTTGGAGATCCATATCTCCGGGCTCTCGGCGTCAGGTTTTTACCTTTGGGTTGAACCAAACCATTGTACTCCATAGGAGTGCTGTCGTCTTGTCCAGCTTTTTGTAGTATTCCTGTGATCCATATCGCAGTCGTGAATCCCTGGTTCACTTGGAGGCAGAAGCCTGTTTTTTTTTTTCTAAACTTTTAGGCCCTGACCGGGGATACGAGCCGTGCAGGGCTTACTTTTCCGGCTCCTCAAGGAGTCCTTTCACAAGTCTAGTTGGTGAGTACATAGCGTAGTTAGTTCATATCTATTTTCTTTTATTATTTATTTATTTCCAAATCGATTTTAAAGAATTGGTTTTCCTCCCAGCTATTACTTTAATTCTTTCATTATTTATTTTGTTGTTTTTTGAGTATTATTTTCGTTTATCATATTACCTTTTCGTGTATACCAACTTTTAATTATTCATTTACTTCTAGGCCATTTGTTTTACATTTTACAGCAGTAGGGCGTGTTATCCATTTTCCCTTCCAAATATGCAGTGTTGCTGTGTTCTGTGTGTTGTCGCGTGCCTGTGCCGCATTCCGGGTCATGTGTCTCGCCACACGTGTTTTGTGTGTTAGTGGTCGTCACTTGTAAATGCGTGTGTTCAGGACTTGGGTTTTTTTTTTCTTTACCATTTTTGTTGTCATTTGTGTAAATATTTAGAGCGCCATAAGTTTATGTGGCGCTGTTAATGCTTCCGGCCTCTGTTAATGGAAAAGAGTTGTCCCGAGGGAGATTCGTTTTTTTTTTAGCTCAAGAGAGCCAACCCCGGGGTGTTTGACATAAACTGTTGTGAACGTTTATTGGAAAATATGTATATAGACAAAATGTCTGAACCGGGAAATGTATTTAATTCTCTTTGAGAACTGAAATTAGCAAGCGCTCTGCCAGTGCCTGTCCTTGTTACTCTCTGTAATGGATGTCTGCTTACGGGTTTTTGCTTCGCACATGTTTATTGGGAAACCATCTTTTGTGTGTTTTCCAGGACTTCTTCTACACTTCTTCTTAAAGGAACTTGTTCTTGTTCTACTTCATCTTCCACTTCTGCTTCTTCCTCTTGTTGGTTTTCCTCCTTCCCCTCACCAGTGGCTGACCTACCTGTGTGCCGCTGCTGCTGCCGCTGACCTTGCATCTGTAGCGGGTCTCGCCGCCCTTCCGGTTTCTGCTGTTGCCGCCACCGGTACCGCAGCTGCTGCTGCGACCACGGCTTGACCCAACTACCTCCATCTTCTGCTTCGCCCACATCGTCCCTCCCCTTTCCTCTCCCAGTCTTCAGCCCTTCCCCCTCCTCGCCCCTCTCCCGGGAACCCGCAAGGACTCCTCGCCCCGGGGTCGGAACGAGGACGCACCTGCTGCCGTGCACCATCTTTGGGAGAGAGACCTTCAGCCTGACCCCTTCATTTTGTGTTGCGCCGGCGACCCCACTCTCTACCACTACAGCTTCGTGGGTCGCTGGTGTCACTGCCCTACCTGTTGTGCACAGGTGTTGGACGGCCGCCACACCTGTGTGCCTGACTGGAGTGTATTTCACCTTCACCATCGGACCTTCGTGGTCTCTTTGTGTGTAACTGTATCTCCTTGGAAGGAGAAAGGACGCTATCCCGTCGTGGTGTGCATCCGACGGACAGACGCGCCCTCTCTTCGCTGGACCCGCACAGGACTGTCACACGGTTGAGGCTTTGGGGGGATCGGTCCGTAAGTCTGGCATCCACGTTTTATTGCAGAGATAAAGGACAGGCGTTTAAATCAGTTTTGTCAGCAGAGCGCTGTATCATTCTATTATAGTTATGTTTGCCTAACATGAATGTTGTGTTGTGCATTTCCATATATACTTGCTTCCCAGGGTTGTCGCCGCTGTATGGTGCGTTTTTTTTCTTGTGCAGGGTTCCAGTTTATCTATGTTGCCAAGTTTAACCATGCATTGTTTATCAATCTTTCTGTGATGAACTGTCCCTTCGTCTGTTAGCGTTTAAAAAAGGAGTGAAATTAATGTTGGATGTTTAGTTACAGCTCTTAGCAGTCGAACCTCCCCAGTATACCACCCATTCCAAGGGTATTGCCCAAGACGCTCCCCTTTGTTTTGGCCTCGCTTATTTAATGATCTAGTGCTAAAATGTCTCCTTCCGAACCGTAATCCTGTCTCATCCCACAGGTTGTTGTCCTTGATTTGTATCTTGGCAATCCTGGTCATCCCTATTTTAATTTTCGAGGGATCAATTTTTGGCAAGCATTCCTGTTTTTTTTTTAAGCTTGCTTGCCCCTTCGATTGCATTTTGGCTCTACCCTACCTCCTGGCCCCACCCAGAATCCGGCCGGGGCGTGCATGTTAGTGGAGAGAGATTCGATTATTTTGTGTGCGTGTGTGTGTGTGTCCCTTCCATTTATTTACATCCCTTTTGAAGTTATAAATGTATACCCGTCCTTATATATGTATGTAAACATGTTGTGAACATCTGTTTTTTTTTGTGACAGTAAAGTTTCAGTTGTTTTTGTACTCGTATTTCCGTGTTTGAATTTGATGTTTGTGTGGTTAGCGCGATTGAGTTGGGATTGAGCATAGCGTTTCCCTTGAACAATTACCACGTGACATCACCCACGTGACAGTGCTCTTTCTCTGATTGACCTGTAAAGACCCCCCTGTTGTACGGACGGTATCCTACGTTGGGCTGCTGGACATCTCAGCGGAGACTCCTGTCGACTCCATCGAGGAACCTGCTGTGTCACCCGTCGTCCCGAGGTCACCTGTCGTCCCGAGGTCAGACAGATTACCGGGGTCATCCGTTAAGTGTTGACTCATCCTGCATCCTCTCCAATCCTGTCCCCGCTCCCATTCTGATGCCCTTGACCCTATCAAGGTTTACCCCGGTTTGTCCTCAGTCCCCTCCAGACCGAGTGTCCAATTGACCCATCAACCCTCCCTGTCCCTGTCCTCCGCCCTACGTCACTGCAGCTTGGGCGTGAGGAGGGAGCGTATGCTGGCCACAGTGGGCGGCTGGGTGGGCAACTACTCGCCTGCATCTTGTGGCGACCGGGCAGGACTGGAAGAGCATGTGGCTTGACCCTTGGGGACTTCCATTGGGAAAAACTACGGGGAGGGCACTGGTGTTGCGGTGAGAGGCGTTGAGGACGCTGTGGGGTGTGACCAGTGGTCTGGTGTGGCACAGAGCATCGCACAGCTGATCGTGGGGGTCCAGTGTCTGGTGTGTCTGTTCGGATAGACGTGCGTGTGCAAGTGCTTTGAACAATAGTGAACAACAGCACGAGTGTGACATACATGTGATAGTGTTGGGGATCGTGGACGGTGGTATGCGAGTCGTGGGAAAAACCTGTGTGCTGTTTAATGTGTTTCTCGTGAACAATAATTAGTGGTTTGGTCAGCGTGGTTGTTGGCCTGGGTATTTTCTATGTTGTTGGAGTCCGTTGGAGTTCCTTTCAGGGGTTGACTTTGGCACTGTGTTGTATACATTGTATTGATGATAGGTGTCATGTGCCTTATGACCCATGTGGTGTCTCCAGGTACTGCCGGCTGCAGGGGACGGAGCTGGTGTCAGGCGTGAATGCAGTGTGATTGAGCGTAGACGAGCGAGGGTGTTGGTTGTGGCGTGCATTATTGGTGTGGAAGGGATTGATTAGAGTTGAAAGGTTGCCGTTTTGTTATTGTCGGTGGAAGTGTTCATGTCACATTCGCGGTCAATAAATGTTGTGTGAATGTTAATCTGTGTTCAGCAGTCTTAGGTCTGTTTGGGAAGCAACTAGATAGGCTGTAAACTCTGTCTGTCAATCTATAGCATTTAGTTCAGGTCTTAGCGAACCTGACAGATTGCTCCTCCCCACCCACCACCTCCCCTTTCTCTCCAGGGCCATTAACTAGCTGACCGCATCACCTCTTGTGGGCGTCAACAACATTAACCCTCATAGTGCCATATTACACTAGAAGTTTCACAGCAGCTGGATGAACAGACAGTGTTTGAAAATCTGCATGGGAGGTAACCTGTATTGAAGCTCGCATTCAGCAAGAGTGCCCCTCTGTTTTTACCTCATGGGACAGATGCCAGTAGTGGGAATGTCCAAGGCAACAGTGAGTTTAACAGTGAGAGACAACGCTGGCATTCAGCAGGTGGGCACGTCCAAGGCAACAGTGAGCTTAACAGTGAGAGACAACGCTGGCATTCAGCAGGTGGGCACGTCCAAGGCAACAGTGAGCTTAACAGTGAGAGACAACGCTGGCATTCACCAGGTGGGCACGTCCAAGGCAACAGTGAGCTTAACAGTGAGAGACAATGCTGGCATTCAGCAGGTGGGCACGTCCAAGGCAACTGAGTTTAACAGTGAGAGACAACGCTGGCATTCAGCAGGTGGGCACGTCCAAGGCAACAGTGAGCTTAACAGTGAGAGACAACGCTGGCATTCAGCAGGTGGGCACGTCCAAGGGAACAGTGAGCTTAACAGTGAGAGACAATGCTGGCATTCACCAGGTGGGCACGTCCAAGGGAACAGTGAGCTTAACAGTGAGAGACAACGCTGGCATTCACCAGGTGGGCACGTCCAAGGCAACAGTGAGAGACAACGCTGGCATTCAGCAGGTGGGCACGTCCAAGGCAACAGTGAGCTTAACAGTGAGAGACAATGCTGGCACACGTCCAAGGCAACAGTGAGCTTAACAGTGAGAGACAATGCTGGCATTCAGCAGGTGGGCACGTCCAAGGCAACAGTGAGCTTAACAGTGAGAGACAATGCTGGCATTCAGCAGGTGGGCACGTCCAAGGCAACAGTGAGCTTAACAGTGAGAGACAATGCTGGCATTCAGCAGGTGGGCACGTCCAAGGCAACAGTGAGTTTAACAGTGAGAGACAACGCTGGCATTCAGCAGGTGGGCACGTCCAAGGGAACAGTGAGCTTAACAGTGAGAGACAACGCTGGCATTCAGCAGGTGGGCACGTCCAAGGCAACAGTGAGCTTAACAGTGAGAGACAATGCTGGCATTCAGCAGGTGGGCACGTCCAAGGCAACAGTGAGCTTATACAGTGAGAGACAATGCTGGCATTCAGCAGGTGGGCACGTCCAAGGCAACAGTGAGCTTAACAGTGAGAGACAATGCTGGCATTCAGCAGGTGGGCAATCCCAAGGCAACAGTGAGCTGAACAGTGAGAGACAATGCTGGCATTCAGCAAGAGTGCCCTTCTGTTTTTACCTCATGGGACAGAGGCCACAGGTGGGTACATCCAAGGCAACAGTGAGCTGAACAGTGAGAGACAATGCTGGCATTCACCAGGTGGGCACGTCCAAGGCAACAGTGAGCTGAACAGTGAGAGACAACGCCAAAGCATGGGTGTGACACGTTTTGCCAGATATGCTGACAGTGGATAACCCAGCTGTTGTCCTGGTATGCGCTTCAAATCAAATGATGGACTCTCTAGATCCAGTTGCTTGACCTATACAGCTGAGAAAAGGTAACTCTACTTTCAATAATAAGTCAAGCATGATCTTCCCCTGATTTTTTTTTTTCTAGAACAGGTCTGTTAATTCAAGTTAGTTTCAGTACAGCTGCTGAAAAAATGGGTCAGGCTGGGCAAAAAATGTTTTAGTATTGGTCTGGTAAAATGGATCATCTGATCTGCACTGCTGGAAAGCTGAATGATGATACAACAAGCTGATGCAAATGTTTGTGATGATGTGTTTGACTTGTTGAGAAATAATCAAAAATATAATAATAATGATAATAATATCATTACAATCATATATATATATATACTTATCCTGGAATTTATTAGTTTGTTGTATTTAGTCCCTTGTGGATTCATTCCAAGAACTTGCCCTCAGCACTTGTGTCTTAGAGGATATCTTTTTATATTTTTTACTTTTCACAAGAAATGTAGCTTGTTTTGCTTTTTTATGATTTTTCTTTTGCTTCTTAGTGGCACCTTTGGTTGGTTTTTGAAAACTCAACAAACATACTACGTATTGCACACCAACCTTTTCTGGATTGCATTCTTCTTAAAACTGAAAAGGCAGAGGAGTCAAATTACCACTTTGTGGCTGATGCTTCTTGTTAGGTCCCATGGGAATTGAGAACTGTTCTCTTTCGTCCTCCCCATCTTCCTTCACCCCTGATCAGCAATGCTTTCTCTTTCACATCTTCCCACATACATGCAACACATGACACAAAAGATGTTATATTGCGCTTAGGTCCACTCCACGAGAAGTGACAATAATAATTTGTCAGTTCTGCATATAGAAGCATTATACCCAGTGGGTATCTGGACAGGTACATATAATATTGAACCTGTAAACATCAGATTTCTTTTTATCCAGTAATTTCTTGACTTTAAGTCCGTTCTTGCAAGTGCTTTTCTTCCTGGTCCCTTTGTTAAGTTAGGAATTAAACGCATAAATTCAACCTTAGCTTCACTTGGACCATACCTTTTGTTTGTAAGTTAACGGAATTCAAAGATCAAACTCACCCATAGCTTCAAAGGAAATACATTTGTTTGCCAGGTAACTGAATTCAACCTTTACTCACTACAGATTCAAAAGGGGCAATACCCTTTGTTTGCCAGGTAACGCTAATAATCCCGTATTTTTCGCTTTCTGACCAGCGCTTTGCGCCGCTTTCTTCCAACACTGCTGAAGGGGTTAAAAACATTAATTCCCCTGGGATCTGAACCTTGAGTTTGACTGAAGGGGGAAAGCGCCGCCCGCGCCTTTGACTGAAGGGTGGGAGGGTGGGAATTTTTTTCCGAGAGCAGGAGTGTGTCTTCACTGATAGCGGTTACCTCGAAAAGGAAGCACTTTTACGCATGCGCGACCTCATTAAGATTTTGTCTTAACCGGAACCTATCGGAATGCTTTTACGCATGCCTAGCCTGTTTTGAGAATTTCATCTTACCGGAAATTACCGGAATAATCGCGCTCCGCCACAAATACCCTTATGTCCCATAAGAACTTTTGTGGCTGATGCATTCTTGTTAGGTCCCATGGGAATTGAGAACTGTTCTCTTTCGTCCTCCCCATCTTCCTTCACCCTGATCAGCATGCTTTCTCTTTCACATTCTTCCCACATACATGCAACACATGACACAAAAGATGTTATATTGCGCTTAGGTCCACTCCACGAGGAGTGACAATATAATTTGTCAGTTCTGCATATAGAAGCATTATACCCATGGGTATCTGGACAGGTACATATAATATTGAACCTGTAAACATCAGATTCTTTTTGATCCAGTAATTTCTTGACTTTAAGTCCCGTTCTTGCAAGTGCTTTTCTCTGGTCCCTTTGTTAAGTTAGAATTAAACGCATAAATTCAACCTTAGCTTCACTTGACCATACTTTTGTTTGTAAGTTAACGGAATTCAAAGATCAAACTCACCCATAGCTTCAAAGGAAATACATTTGTTTGCCAGGTAACTGAATTCAACCTTTACGTCACTACAGATTCAAAAGGGCAATACCCTTTGTTTGCCAGGTAACGGCTAAAATCCCGTAATTTCTTTCGCTTTCTGACCAGCGCTTTGCGCCGCTTTCTTTCCAACACTGCTGAAGGGGTTAAAAACATAATTCCCCTGGGATCTGAACCTTGAGTTTGACTGAAGGGGGGAAAGCGCCATGAGACACTTCTTGCTCATGTCGAGCATGAAGTGTTGACCCCCCAGTCATAACCGAACGGTAGTGGACCTAAGCGCATGACCATCTAAATTAGAATTATGACATCATCACATAAATAATAATGACAATTGCTATAGCACCCCCCAACCACGAAGGGTGGCGGGTGCTGTACAATTTGTTAACCATCCAACAGCTAAAATGGTAAGCAGAAACCACGCACGCCTCAAATTGTGCGTGCCCAGGTCATGAACATACGTACACCCACACACACTTGCCCGCACACCGCATGCTGACGCGTGCACACCATATCCACCGCGTGCATACGCACCTGGAACATAATATTGCATGCCAAAACATCCTATATGACCAATGAACAGCTCCTTCGTACGCGAGCAACTTGACACATACACAATGTCTTCTGGGGTTGTAGTGAACAGCTCCTTTGTACCCGACTGGTACACATACATAATGTCTTGAGGGGTGTTGTCCGTCTTTCTTGCTGCTGTTGGTGCGCCCTTGTCCGCCGGCATTGTCTGTTAGCATCCACCCCGGTCCGGGAGCCCCCGGACCTGTAAAGCATAGAAACCAAAAACGAGGAGGCAGTAATCTCCCTCACTGTGGAGTCATACTGACTAAAACATGTTTGGGTAAGCGCAAGACTGTTCCTAATATTTAGAGTGATGAAGAACGGCTACTGTTCCTAATGTATCTTTTGAATGCGTCTGACTTCCACTCCCTAGTTGCCGTATACTGTGCATCTGACATGCCACAGCTGCCGCTGCGTGTGCTGCTCCTATCCTAAAGCTATGTGATGTGAATTGTGATGCTGGGTAGCGGCAAAATGCCAGTGTGAGGCGCAGCTGAGTGTTGAATTCTGATCTGGTGACGGGGGCTCCAGGGCCTTGAGGAATAGGGGTCCAGGAGCTCGGCCCCTGTCTGCTAAATAATCTGTCATGGCCTGTATAGGGCACTCCCCCTCCGTCCCCTTCTGTATATCTAGAGAAAAAGTCTGACCTTTGCTGTGTTTGTAATGGTGAAATGTGACTGTCATGTGCGACTGCTGAATTGTGACTTGATGTACCCCAAGGAGGTTGGGGTTTTGTCCGTAGCCGAGAGTACCGTTATTTCGCCAATGCGTAGGAAGGCATGAAAGGCTAGTAGGTACATAGCTTTGAATAAAATGCACTCTTTCATGCTGATGCATGTATGACGTAGGGCGGAAACCATGTTCTTTAGCATGCCTTTATCAAGTGGTAGCCTTGTGTCGCAGGCTGGTTGCCGCTTGTGGTATGAAGTGAGCATCTTCTGTATGAAAAAGCTGCTGTTGGGTCTGGTAGGGATCTAATCTTGTGAAAGTAACTAATTGCCGAGATGTGTGCTGACACCGTTGCCGGCTCTTGAAACTTTTTTGAACCAGTCTGCAATGAATAATGCAACTGTACCTGCTTCTAAGGGAGACTAGCAGATAACCGGCTTCTGTGGCGAAATCTATGAACCGGCCCCAGCTACGCCTGTATGCATTCTGGGTTGAAGGTGCGAGGGATTTTGTAAGAGATCTTGAGCTGTCGCTATGAGTGTGGCAACTCGGGCAGTGGCGGCACTGGCGTGGGAAGCTTGTTGGCCGAAGGTGCCAGCCTTCTGAATTCCTGTACCTGCAACCGGGACAGTGAGTCTGCCAATATATTCTTGTTACCGGGTACATGATATGCTTTAAACAGGATATTGAACCGAAGACATGTTAATACTAATCTACTACTAGCAACCATTATCTTCCCGTCCTTTGATGTTTGTTTGTTCACAATCTCTGTTACTGCATTATTGTCTGTGTAAAATTCTACGCAGGAATTGGCCATTGCGTGTGCCCAGTTTCTACCGCTAACACTATGGGGTAAAGTTCTAATAACGCAATCGACTGTGCTACCCATTGTCCTTCCCATGTACCATAGAACCATTCCTTACCCATAATGGCGCCATAACCTACTGAACCCGCTGCATCTGTAAATAGGCGAAGATGTTGCGAAGATGACCACCTAGTTGGGAGCATGACTGACTTCCCATTGAACTCTTGTAGAAATAGCTCCCAAGTGTGGAGATCGTCTCTTGCAGTTTTTGTAATCCGTAGGTAATGAAACGGTTTTGTGTATGCCAATTGTTAGGTTGATCAGCCTCCGTAAGAAAGGTCGGCCCGGAACAATGGCTCCGCACGCAAAGTTGAGAAAACCTATGACTGACTGTAAATATCGCAGCTGTACTTTGTTTTTTGTCAGGCATTCCGCTACTAGTGCCTCCCTTTGGCGAGCTTATCCGCAGGCAGTCTGATCTCCATCTGTCGCGTGTCGAGCTCGTAACCCAAGAAAGTCAGTACTTGTGTTGGTTGCGTGGTTTTTTCTGGTGCTGTTGGGATTCCCAATTCGAGCACAGTGCTAGGAACTTCCTAAGACTAGTCTGGCATTTCTGTTGTGTGTCCTCTACTATTAGGAAATCGTCTAATACATGTGCCATGTTCGGTATGTTGAGCTTTGCACTGGCCATCCATTGCAGGGCGTTGCTGAGCGTTTCGAATATACGACAGCTGGATCTACAACCCATGGGGAGGCATTTGTCGTAGTAATATTGCCCTTTCCAACACAAACCAAAGAGGGGGTACTGTGATGGGTGTAGCGGAACGATCCTGAAAGCGTCTGCAATATCCGTCTTTGCTAGGTAACCATGTTTTCCTATGCGTGCGATTGCTGCTACGGCTTCGTCTATAGATTGGTACTGAACCATAGCTTCTGTGTCTGGTATTTCCGTCATTGATCGATTCCCCTTGGGGTACGAGAGATGGTGTATAAGACGAAATTTCCCCGTCTCTTTCTTGGGCACCAGACCTATCGTGAAATGCTGAGGTTTGTAAATGGTTTGTCCTTAAATGGCCCTGCTAAACGTCCTAATCTACATTCTTTGTCTAGTTTACTATCTACTATTTTAGGGTGGTCTTCTGGGAAGCTAAGTTTAGGTGCCTCCTTGTGGGTTAAAGAGCCCTTGTAACCCACTCGGAAGCCCCATCTGAAACCTTCGCTAAGGAAAACTGCTAACTCCCTGTCATAACCTATCAGGTAACGTGCTAGCACTTCATGCTTGACTGGGCTTGGTAGGACTCTACTGTCGCCCTCCTCTAAGGTGGTGGGATCGGGTCGGTTCCCCCTCTGTGCTCGGTGTGACCCAGCGGTTATGTTCTGCTCTGGACGAAAGGGCGCTGCATTGTGGCTATGTGTGAATTAGTCATCACTCTGAAAGGTTTGTTGACCGCAGTGGGCAGTCTGTGAAGGGATGGTGCCCCATACAGTTGTAGCAGTTGTGCTGGAACTTGCACTCTGCTGCAGATGCGCAGTAGCCTGTGGTGTGGTATTTGAAACATACCCCTTTTGGTATGTCTTTTTGCGACATTGACTGCAGTGCGACTGTCCTGTCCTTCGAGCTTGCCTCAAGGTGTGCTTTGAGGTACAGTTCCAAGTGAGCTGCACCCCATTCTGCGTCACCCGAGGCTATCATCTTGCGGAACTGTTCATCGTAGAACCTCCAACCTGCCCCTTTGTTGGCAAGGTTCAGACAGTCTCCAAGTGATGTGCTAAGACTGGCCCTAGGGGTGGTGTTTGTTCTGTGAGATGGCACAGAAGCGGTTCCATGCTCTCACCCATTGAATGAGGGGTAGCGGTGGCCCTTTTTTGTCTGGGCACCAGCTGGAGTGCTGGGGACTTCCCTCCATTTTCAACCTGGAGTGTGTAACATTCTTCTGTCTGCTCCGTTTTATCGATCAAGCACTAAGCTCTATATATTCCCCAGCCCATATTTTTTCTTTTATTTTTGCTGGTACCTGACTTGTTATCGACTGTGACAGCATATTTGCAGGTTTACCTTGCAGGACGTCGTGGACTGGGCCCACAATGCTGGTCTGCCAGTCCGCAGCAGCCTGCTGAGCTGGTGGTGCCCTGGAGGCCGTTATGGGTGTGGTGGCCGCCCGTTGTGTCAAGTCGGCCATTGTCGATGTGCTGGGGCCACGGCGGGTGTGGCGTCGCCTGTTGTGCTGGCAGGGAAGGTGGCGTGATGGTAGGCGTGTGGGGGATGCGTTCCAAAGCCTGTTGAATTTTTGTATCGATTTGGGCCGTGATGTTGCTCATGAATGTGTTGAGCCATGGGGGCGGCATGTCCGATTGTCATTGGCATGTGCAGTTTCCTCGCTGTTTGGCTGGGTGTGTGTGTCGCTGGTCTGTCCGCTATGTCCTCACTCGCCTTCCATGTAGGCCTTCGTCGTCTCTGCGGTCTGGTTTTTTGGCATCTGTAAAATACGAAATCTTCCGACACGACAAGAGACCTGCGATACACAGTCGCGGCTAACGCATCCTGCCGAGTTATATCTAAACATGCCCACGCACCGCTGACGTAGCCACCTTGAGGCAAAGTAGCTGAGAACCTGCAAAACCTCTTCGCGGTTAATGGACAGACACTGGTGATTGGGAGGAAAAATATCTGAGAACCTGCAAAACTCTTCACAGTTAATTGACAGACGCTGGTGATTCGGAGTTCCCAGCCGGTATAGCCACCTTGCTGAGAAACCTGCTTGAGTAGAAAACCTGGGACACGCTGTTGTAGCCGCCTTGCTGAAAACGTGCAAAGTTATATATGTACACATGCCACATACAGCTGATGCTGAGAAACCTGCTTCAGTAGAAAACCTGGGACACGCTGTTGTAGCCTCCTTGCTGAAACCGTGCAAAGTTATATATGTACTCATGCCACATACAGCTGCCAGGTCACAGTTGATGTAGCTGCATTGAGTACGAAACAATACAGGCACAGCTAATATAGCTGCATTGCTGAGAAACATGCAACATGCAAGGTCGCAGCGATGTAGCTGCATTGTGTATTAGTATAAAACAATATAGGGCACAAGCTAATATAGCTGCCTTGCGGAGAAACATGCAACCGAAAGATGCAATAGCACAGCTGAAGTAGCCGCATCGAGTAGGGCACAGCTAATATAGCTGCATTGCGAGAAACATGCAAGAGCACAGCTGATGTAGCTGCATTGAGTATAGAAGAATATAGGGCACAGCTAATATAGCTGCATTGTGGAAAAACATGCAAGAGCACAGCTGATGAAGCTGCATTGAGTAGACAATATAGGGCACCGCTAATGTAGCTGCATTGCGGATAACCATGCAAGAGCACAGCTGAAGTAGCTGCATTGAGTATAGAACAATATAGGGCACAGCTAATATAGCTGCATTGTGGAAAAACATGCAAGAGCACAGCTGATGAAGCTGCATTGAGTAGACAATGGACAATGGAGAAACATGCAAGAGCACAGCTGATGTAGCTGCATTGAGTAGAAAACAATATAGGGCACAGCTAATGTAGCTGCATTGCGGATAAACATGCAAGAGCACAGCTGATGTAGCTGCATTTGAGTATAAAACAAAATAGGGCACAGCTAATATAGCTGCATTGCTGAGAAACATGCAAGGTCACAGCTGATGTAGCTGCATTGAGCAGAAAACAATATAAGGCACAGCTAATGTAGCTGCATTGCGGATAACCATGCAAGAGCACAGCCGATGTAGCTGCATTGCGGATAACCATGCAAGGGCACAGCCGATGTAGCTGCATTGCAGATAACCATGCAAGGGCACAGCTGATGTAGCTGCATTGCGGATAACCATGCAAGGGCACAGCTGATGTAGCTGCATTGCGATAACCATGCAAGCACAGCTGATGTAGCTGCATTGCGGATAACCATGCAAGGCACAGCCGATGTAGCTGCATTGCGGATAACCATGCAAGAGCACAGCTGATGTAGCTGCATTGCGGATAACCATGCAAGAGCACAGCTGATGTAGCTGCATTGCGGATAACCATGCAAGGGCACAGCTGATGTAGCTGCATTGCGGATAACCATGCAAGAGCACAGCTGATGTAGCTGCCTTGTGTCGGGCACAGCTAATATAGCTGCATTGCGGAGAAACATGCAAGAGCACAGCTGATGTAGCTGCATTGAGTATAAAACAATATAGGGCACAACTAATATAGCTGCATGCAGAAAAACCATGCAAGAGCACAGCTGATGGAGCTGCATTGAGTAGAAAACAATACAAGGCACAGCTAATGTAGCTGCATTGCGGATAACCATGCAAGAGCACAGCTGATGTAGCTGCATTGAGTATAAAACAAAATAGGGCACAGCTAATATCGCTGCATTGCAGAAAAACCATGCAAGAGCACAGCTGATGAAGCTGCATCGAGTAGAAAGCAATATCGGGCACAGCTAATGTAGCTGCATTGCGGATAAACATGCAAGAGCACAGCTGATGTAGCTGCATTGAGTATAAAACAAAAACCGGGCACAGCTAATATAGCTGTATTGCTGAGAAACATGCAAGGTCACAGCTGATGTAGCTGCATTGAGTAGAAAGCAAGATAGGGCAGAAACATGCAAGAGCACAGCTGATGCTGCATTGAGTGTAAAGCAATATGGGGCACAGCTAATATAGCTGCATTGCTAAGAAACATGCAAGAGCACAGCTGATGTCACTGCATTGATTAGAAACCTGCAAGAAGTCAACCACGGGTCACAGTTAATAGAGCTGCATCGCTGAGAAACATGCAAAATCGCCGCTGGCGTAGCTGCAATGAGTAGTAAACATGCTGCATTAAGTCGAAAACATGTGTCAAGGTCATGGATAACCTAGCCGCATTGCTGCAAAACATATCACGGGTAATATCATGGCAATATCATGGCCACCTTGCTGACAGACATGCGCTGATGAACAAAACAAGAGGGACCTGAAATAGCTACTTCTTGTAATCTGTGTTAATAAATGGAAATACCTACTTCTTGTAATCTGTATTAATAAAATGGGCAACCGAAATGCAAATTCCGAGTCTGCCGTGAAAGTTCTGAGTGCACCGAAAATGGTCTGCCGTGTGAATAGATGACGCATCCATCCTTCACCCCCCACTACCCTTTTTTTTTTTTTTTTTTTTTTTTTTTTTATAAATGTATGCTGGTTAAGCAACATAGTAAGAGCAAGACCGAAAAGGGGGCCAACCAGCCAGAACATCACATAAGTAGGCTTACTTGTGGTAAAGCCTAGTGTGAACATCTCACTGCCCTGTGTAACAACTACTTTGTATGCATTCAGCTTTTACCTTGTACTTTGTTGCATGCTACTATCAAGGCTCCTCTGATTGATTTGTAGAACTTGAACTGCCCCTGATTTGACAGATGCACACCGTCACTCAGGAACAAGTGTCTTTTGGAACGTCTGAGTGAAAAATATTCGTGGTGGTTCCATGTTGTGACGTATGGGAGTCCTTCAAATGCCGCGTGTTGCTGTTCGAGTACTTGTTGCGCCCATGTGTTGAATTCTATTGCTTCCCGCTGTGATAGAAACCACCATTTCCCGATCGTTCAGCTTTGACCTTGGCAGCAACTGTCCGAACATGACGTGTTCCACCCCCGAATCTACCTTTCAATAAAGAGGCCAAGGCCAACATATCCATAGCTAAGTCATCGTGTGTTGTCCCAAGCCTGAAATCGTTGCCTCCTATCTGAAGGAAGATGATGTTGGGTCGTTGTTTAAGCTTGTCCTTTATGCCTGGGAGAGTTTCGTTATCGCGCAGAAGGCCGTGTACCGTCAGTCCTGCTCTGCCGACAATCTCCACAGAGCAAGTGTCTTGCAACTTAATATCTGCTTTCAAACGCACATCATCTGCATCACAAATATGCTGAGCAAAACGTTTGATGATGGAATGACCAAGTAGCAAGGCATGAGGCATGGTCGACACCGTGTAGGCTTCGATGGATGAGGATCTTACCTTCAATTTTTTCCGAGAGCAGGGAGTGTGTCTTCACTGATAGCGTGTTACCTCGAAAAGGAAGCACTTTTACGCATGCGCGACCTGCATTAAGGATTTTGTCTTACCGGAACCTATCGGAATGCTTTTACGCATGCCTAGCCTGTTTTGAGAATTTCATCTTACCGGAAATTACCGGAATAATCGCGCTCCGCCACAAATACCCTTATGTCCCATAAGAACTTTTCCGCGGTCACTGAGAGAAACCACCAAGTTTCGAAATATCGGTATATGACCAGGAGTTATGTTAGTGAGTTTCCCTCCCTATTGGAGGATGTCTCTCCCTTGGAGAATATAAGCTTGCTGAAGGCTCAATTTGAGAAGCATTTATTTTATTTTTCCCCATTCACCCACTCAAGCACATACTGTTAGTTAGGCAGAATCATCTACCACTGCAGATATGAATGCTTATCTCCCCCTATTTCTTCAATCTAAGACATAAGAGCAAGCTTTGTTTATAATTCAATATATATATATATATATGTATATATATATATATATATGTTACAATTATATAATAATAATAGTAATAATAATAATACACCTGTACAGGTGTTTTTTTTCACACAGACACAAATCCTTTACCTGTTTTGTTTTCATTCTGAAATACAATTCAGACTATGTTTCAACACTGCACCTAATTAGCTACCAGTACTCACTATGTCTGCATAACAATTTCAATTCTCAGGTAAGCGCACCCACCAGAAGTTTCCAATCACAAAACTGAAAACTACAAGGCATACTCAGCAGCCGACCATGATCACACTGGGCTGAATAACCATCACAAAGAGTTTCACACCATAGCCGACTGTCAGCTAAAAGTTTGATTTTGAAATTCCAATCATTGAAATTCAACTCTGCTGCCTAATTCAAAACAATGATTCGAATAATCCAGTCATTTCTACATGCACAGAATGACAGCAAGTCGGTGCAGTGTCATTTTTTTTTCAAGTGTGGAGAACTGAACAAGTGTAGCGCACCTGTTCATCCACTGTGATATCCAACCCTTCCTCACTTCCACTGTCCTCAAAAAGTTCCATGGATGCATGAGCTGACCTTGGGTAAAGACTCAAACACCATTTTGGACAGAATGTACGGTCAATGACCACAACTGGTCACAAAATATTCTACTCCCTTAACCAATCTAAAAATGTGTTCTTATTCATATATATATGAGTGCACCTAAACCATATCCGGTGACATGTATTGTGGGAAAATCAGGCAGCCAACAGTTGCAAGCTAAAATCAGTAGTCAATGATATTGTCTAGTCAGTCCAGGTTTAACCTGAATAAACAACACTATGCTATGGATATGTCTTAAAACTACCAGGTGTAACCTGCTGTCACACTGTCACTTTTGCACACGCGCATTCATGACAGCATTTACTCCATACACACACGCAATCTTTCCAATCAACCAAAAGGCGCACTACGTAATGTTTTTTCTTCTCCCCCTCTCCTTCAGGGAAAAACACTTTACTAAATCACATCAACCAATTTAAAACAGATTTTATACATGTATCTCTCTTTACACTGAGAGATAAATTAATCCATTCAAGATTCTATAAAGTCATGGCCTTCACATTACATTAGCCCAAAATCTAGACCAGGAGAATAAATAACTCCTGAAATCATTGATGCCATGCCTGCATCAGATATAAGACTCCAAAGGCCTCGCAAAGGCCCTGAACGAGAAGCTGCATGGCGGCCAGGCAGCCCTGGAGAGGACGGCAGCGTTTGCGAGGCAGACTGGTGTATCCATCTAACGTGGTGATCGACGAAGAAGAAGAAGAAGAAGACTCCATACTGTCATGATTCCCTGTCTCTCTCAGACATCGTATCGCCCCTTGATTTCTCCCGTCACTGGAGATATGATTTCCGACTCC
The DNA here is from genome assembly GCA_018398815.1 of Conus ventricosus. Taxonomy (NCBI): domain Eukaryota; kingdom Metazoa; phylum Mollusca; class Gastropoda; order Neogastropoda; family Conidae; genus Conus; species Conus ventricosus. The sequence goes on along the minus strand of CM031620.1, from coordinate 1,899,472 downwards.
TCTCCCTCGACTTCTCCTGTCACTGGAGAGATGAGTTCCAACTCCTCTCCCTCGACTTCTCCTGTCACTGGAGAGATGACGAGTTCCAACTCCTCTCCCTGGAGTCTTTAATTGCTGGGGCTGAACTACCGATGTGTTCCCCACACCATGGCCATCTTTAACCACCTCACAGGGTGAAGGGCGAAGGGCGAAGGGTGAAGGGTGAAGGGCTGAAACACGAATAAGGTTCGTGTAAGTAACCTGCTTCCCAAGTCAACATATTCTTTCTTTCTCTTTTCTTTAGGTTTTCCCCTGTAGCTTTCCCCAACTATCTATGGCTCACCTGGTAATGACTGGTCAGCAGAGAGGACCAGCGTCCTGACAGGTTCGAGTCTCTAGGCCATCTGCTGGGCTAAAACTGATTCTTTCCTCCCTCCTCCTAGTGAGTGCATACTCAGTGTTCAAAACACATGACCAGCACCTTACCAGCCCTTATTAAACGATCTCTCAGTGGTCACTTTCACCCAATGACCACCCTTCTTTCTTTAATGAGTCATTCTCACAATTATTTGGGGACGCCCGCTACACTAGTCAAGCCACATGAATATTCTTCCTTTTCAGTAGTGGCATGGGGAAATGATTCATATCACTAAACTACATGTGATGGAGCGTCACATGCCTTGATGTGAGGCTACGTCACATGACACCTGCATAAACAACACTGTGCTGTGAATGTGTCTTAAAACTACCAGTTTAACCTGAATAAACAATACTGTGCTGTGAATGTGTCTTAAAACTACCAGGTGTAACCTGAACAAACAACACTGTGCTGTGAATGTGTCTTAAAACTACCAGGTTTAATCTAAATAAACAACACTGTGCTGTGAATGTGTCTTTCTTACATTTCTGATGGCCATGCTTCCGACTCCACGATAGACGATTCATTTAAATTCAATTCCCTCTCTCTCTCTTTCTCTAACTCCTTCATGTAACCATTCTCATGCACTGACACACATTTTCTGACACTCACCACAGCAAAGACCAGAGCTCCAAGACCAGCATACACAGTGTCCATTATCTGCCACACACACACACAAAGCCATTACACTTACCACACCTGGCGGAACTCTATGACTATGGGAACTCTTTATCACATAGCTCTACAGACTGGCAAGGAGGGGGAGCAGAGGGGGAACAGAGGGGGGTGGTGTGGGGGGGGGGGGGGGAGAAGGGCCAGGAAACTGTATGTTCTGGACTCTCTTCTTTCAGCTAAATGTCACAAAATTGATAGTACATTTCACGGCTGAATTGATTCGGATCTTGCCCAGCTAAAGGTTAGATTCGCTTGTCCTGCTAGTTGACCTTTACCCCTCCCCCCCCCCCCCCCCCCCCCCACCCCACCCTCCATCCGACCTCTGAGTCACCAGCATTCCTGCAGCAGTCGGTTTAGTGGTGATGAATATTTTAGTCTGTAAATTTGCATGAAAGGAACTGTGAGAGTTAAGATGCCTCATTTTGAGCAGGGACTTATAAGTTTAATTAAATTCATTTATTCATTTCTTTTCTTAGCTGTCTCAACTTTTGTCCCCCCCCCCCCCCCCCCCCCACCTCCAGCCCCACATGGCATCACTCCGACCCTGCCCATTTCAGCTCTCCCTCCATTTGCACACAGCATCACTCCGACCCTGCCCATTCCTACACAGCATCACTCCCAGCCTGCCCATTCCTACACAGCATCACTCCGAGCCTGCCCATTCCCACACAGCATCACTCCGAGCCTGCCCATTCCCACACAACATCACTCCGAGCCTGCCCATTCCCACACAGCATCACTCCAACCCTGCCCATTCCCACACAGCATCACTCCGAGCCGGCCCATTCCCACACAGCATCACTCCGACCCTGCCCATTCCCACACAGCATCACTCCGACCCTGCCCATTCCTACACAGCATCACTCCGAGCCTGCCCATTCCCACACAGCATCACTCCGAGCCTGCCCATTCCCACACAGCATCACTCCGAGCCTGCCCATTCCCACACAGCATCACTCCGAGCCTGCCCATTCCAGCTCTCCCTCCATTCCCACACAGCATCACTCCGAGCCTGCCCATTCACACACAGCATCCTCCGAGCCTGCCCATTCCTACACAGCATCACTCCGACTCTGCCCATTCACACACAGCATCCTCCGAGCCTGCCCATTCCAGCTCTCCCTTACACTGCCACACCCACTGTTGTCATGCAGCTTTAGTTTTTGCTGGCACCAGCCTTCAGAACAAGCCCTAACCCCTTCCACACCACCCCTTCAGAACAATAGAAAAAACATTTCTTTAGTTTTTACTGGCACCAGCCTTCAGAACAAGCCCTAACCCCTTCCACACCACCCCTTCAGAACAATAGAAAAAAACATTTCTTTAGTTTTTGCTGGCACCATTCACAATGCCTTCAGAACAAGCCCCAACCTCTTCCACACCACCTGTTCAGAACAACAGAAAAAACATTTCACTTCACAATGACAAATGACACTGAGTGTGAGAGAAAATGTTATATGATTATGGATGATTTGGGGTGGCACAACATCCGCAAAACTGACACTAGTGTAGACTTTTGGAATGTGACTGAAATCAGTGTAAACAGACGTTAGTGTAGACTACAGGGATGGGACTGAAATCAGTGTAAACAGACGTTAGTGTAGACTACAGGAATGTGACTGAAATCAGTGTAAACAGATGTTAGTGTAGACTATAGGGATGTGACTGAAATCAGTGTAAACAGACGATAGTGTAGACTATAGGGATGGGACTGAAATCAGTGTAAACAGACGTTAGTGTAGACTACAGGAATGTGACAAATCAGTGTAAACAGACGATAGTGTAGACTACAGGAATGTGACTGAAATCAGTGTAAACAGACATTAGTGTAGACTACAGGGATGGGACTGAAATCAGTGTAAACAGATGTTAGTGTAGACTATTGGGATGTGACTGAAATCAGTGTAAACAGACGTTAGTGTAGACTATAGGGATGGGACTGAAATCAGTGTAAACAGACGTTAGTGTAGACTACAGGGATGGGACTGAAATCAGTGTAATTAGACGTTAGTGTAGACTACAGGAATGTGACTGAAATCAGTGTAAACAGACGTTAGTGTAGACTATAGGGATGTGACTGAAATCAGTGTAAACAGACGTTAGTGTAGACTACAGGAATGTGACTGAAATCAGTGTAAACAGACGTTAGTGTAGACTACAGGAATGTGACTGAAATCAGTGTAAACAGACGTTAGTGTAGACTATAGGGATGTGACTGAAATCAGTGTAAACAGACGTTAGTGTAGACTATAGGGATGTGACTGAAATCAGTGTAAACAGACGTTAGTGTAGACTACAGGAATGTGACTGGAATCAGTGTAAACAGACGTTAGTGTAGACTATAGGAATGTGACTGAAATCAGTGTAAACAGACGTTAGTGTAGACTACATGAATGTGACTGAAATCAGTGCAAACAGACGTTAGTGTAGACTATATGAATGTGACTGAAATCAGTGTAAACAGACGTTAGTGTAGACTATAGGGATGTAATTGAAATCAGTGTAAACAGACGTTAGTGTAGACTACAGGAATGGGACTGAAATCAGTGTGAACAGACGTTAGTGTAGACTATAGGGATGTGACTGAAATCAGTGTAAACAGACGTTAGTGTAGACTACAGGAATGGGACTTAAATCGGTGTAAACAGACGTTAGTGTAGACTATAGGGATGTGACTGAAATCAGTGTAAACAGACGTTAGGGTAGACCATAGGGATGGGACTGAAATCAGTGTAAACAGACGTTAGTGTAGACTACAGGAATGTGACTGAAATCAGTGTAAACAGATGTTAGTGTAGACTATAGGGATGTGACTGAAATCAGTGTAAACAGACGTTAGTGTAGACTACAGGAATGTGACTGAAATCAGTGTAAACAGACGTTAGTGTAGACTACAGGAATGTGACTGAAATCAGTGTAAACAGACGTTAGTGTAGACTACAGGAATGGGACTGAAATCAGTGTAAACAGATGTTAGTGTAGACTACAGGAATGGGACTGAAATCAGTGTAAACATATGTTAGTGTAGACTACAGGAATGTGACTGAAATCAGTGTAAACAGACGTTAGTGTAGACTATAGGGATGTGACTGAAATCAGTGTAAACAGACGTTAGTGTAGACTACAGGAATGTGACTGAAATCAGTGTCAGATGTTAGTGTAGACTACAGGAATGGGACTGAAATAAGTGTAAACAGACGTTAGTGTAGACTACAGGAATGTGACTGAAATCAGTGTAAACAGACGTTAGTGTAGACTATAGGGATGTGACTGAAATAAGTGTAAACAGACGTTAGTGTAGACTATAGGGATGTGACTGAAATCAGTGTAAACAGACGTTAGTGTAGACTGCAGGAATGTGACTGAAATCAGTGTAAACAGACGTTAGTGTAGACTACAGGAATGTGACTGAAATCAGTGTAAACAGACGATAGTGTAGACTACAGGGATAGTGTAGACTACAGGGATGGGACTGAAATCAGTGTAAACAGACGTTAGTGTAGACTATAGGGATGTGACTGAAATCAGTGTAAACAGACGTTAGTGTAGACTATAGGGATGTGACTGAAATCAGTGTAAACAGACATTAGTGTAGACTGCAGGAATGTGACTGAAATCAGTGTAAACAGACGTTAGTGTAGACGACAGGAATGTGACTGAAATCAGTGTAAACAGACGATAGTGTAGACTACAGGGATGGGACTGAAATCGGTGTAAACAGACGATAGTGTAGACTGCAGGAATGTGACTTAAGTCAATCACAACTCAACTGGTAACAGCTTCTGTGACCCAGCAGTGCTGAGTCTGCTTTAAAAACCTGCATCTTCACAGGGGAGGTAAATGACCTCAATGGTCAGCCATTAACATCAGCAACACAGCGACAGACACAAGCACAGTCTGCTTTAAAAGTCTGCATCTTCACAGGGCAGGTAAATGACCCTAATGGTCGGCCATCAACATTAGCAACACAGTGACAGATACAAGTATATCAAACAACCAGTCAAATCTTTTCCACCACAAAATCTGGTGCCATTTCGACTTTCAGTTGAAACATCATGTACAGTGCTAAGTGCTCTAGTAAATTAACATGGCATTTTGTTACATTACATTCAGATTTGTTATGTTTTGTTACATTCACATCCAATGCTAGTTGGTACTGATAGCACTAATACAACAAATTTCAACGGACTGCATTAAAACACACTGGAACACAATGCGACATAGTCCCTGTGGATGTCGCTGAACACATGGTCCCTAAAACGACAGACACACAGACAGGGGACACGACTCACGTGGTTGTAACCCCAGCAGTAATAGGTGATGATGCAGGCACAGCCAAAGAAGAAGAGGACCATGAGCAAGGCGAAAATCAGGCCAGAGCACAAGGTAAAGTCAACCTGGTCCATGCAAGACGTAAACATCATCGCAGTGACATCATCTTCCTGCTTCTATTTAACCTCTAAATTAATCATTCATTTGCTTAGTGCAGTTTGGTTTCCTTGCATCACAAACAAGCCAAAATGCACTTAAACACACAAATCAGAGCGGAAAGCAGCACTCAGTTAATATACAATACCAAAAACAAAAAATGTCTTGCCAAATTTGTCTTATTCAGATCTAACACCAAAAATTCACTTCTCTGCTTTCTATTATGTACTAAATAAATGCTTTGTTAGTTTATTTTGGATTTTGGTGCCTTTTTTTAATTTTTTTTTTAGTATCGCTGAAGTCAGTTTCAACTATCTAGATTGACTATTTGTTAATTCATATACTAGTTTCTTCTTTTTTTTCCCCAGCAGATCCTACACCCACCAATGATTACTGACTACACTGAAGCCATTATCAGTTGCTGTGTATAATCATTATATCTTCTTCATTTATTTGATTATTTTGTTAATGAATATAATTATCACATCTTATTATTTTGTTAATGAATATAATTATCACATCTTATTCATTCATTTGTTTACCACTCTGACTGATTAACATACTGACAAGCTCATGATGAAACGTGCCAATTTGTTTACCACTCTGACTGATTAACATACTGACAAGCTCATGATGAAACGTGCCAATTTGTTTACCAGTCTGACTGATTAACATACTGACAAGCTCATGATGAAACGTGCCAATTTGCTGTCAAAGCCCACTGTTCTTGATGTCCATTGTGCAAAAACCTTCTTCACCAACTGTAGCAATCATCTCCTCCCTTCCCACCATCCTTCCCCACTCCCCAACCAAAAGCACTGCTGGTGACCACCAAGGCAGAATGTCAAGACAGCAGGCTATGTCTAAACAATATCCCCCTCCTCATCTCCAATATTTAGAATTTGCTGTATGCATTTGATCAGTTATCATGCCAAGGGAGATCACAACTCGGAGGAACACATTACCAAACCAATGAGGAAAGGAACCTTGGTGACGTCATTCCTTTGTCTGAGTGAGCCTTCATCTGAACTCAGATGCAATGCATCAACTTAGTCACATGTCACAGAGGTGTCAGATGCAATGCATCAACTTTGTCACGTTTCACAGAGGTGACATTTTTTTTTTTTTTTGCTGTCCCAACCTCTGTGCCACCTCAGAGGCAGTGCACTCACGCCGCTCATTCCGACACCCTGTCCACAGCCACAGCCCGGTCGGCCCCGCCGCAGCCCCGGCACCGGCAATCCACAGGGAGCAGTCAATGTCAAGAGGCAACCCACCGGAGGAGATACTGCACTGCTGCCGAGTCACTTCGGAGGTGTTCAGTGGCGCCTGTTCTGATCTAACATACGCAGGACACCACCTACTAAGCCCCCTACTGACGACAATAATTGCTTAGTCGCGGAGCCGGCATGAGTGAGCTCTCCCTCCGGAGGCGCCACCACGTCCGTCCAACGACAGCCCCCATGGACTCGCCGATACGGTGACCCCGACGGAACCAAACCAAGGCCACAGACGTGGAGAGGACATCGAAACTGAGGTCACCTTGAGAGCTGGGTATGAAGGCCACAGAATTTGAGACATTTTTTTATGCTGATCGATGAGAATGAGGATGATTAAGATGATGCTACGGATTTCCATTTCGGTCTGAGACTACATGACAGGGCTGTACTCTACGCTTACTTTCATAATATATCCCGGCGTCAATCAGGCCTGAGAGATACAAGGCACCTGCAGTGTTGGTCAGGAAATTTGAGCAACACTCTCAGAAACACATCCATTAAGTGGATGAAACTCGACTGTGTGGTCCCAGTCTTCCCAACTGAGTCTGCAGCAAACTCAACTCTGGGTAGAAGCCGGTCGGGGCAGAAAAACCCACATGACTCTGATGGGATTCGAACCCACGACCTCCCAGCCGGGAGTCCGCGATGCTAACCACTTCGCCACGGCGGCTGGTACAATGCATCAACTTAGTCACGTGTCACAGAGGTGTCATATGCAATGCATCAACTTCGACATGTGTCACAGAGGTGTCAGATGCAATGCATCAACTTAGTCATGTGTCACAGAGGTGTCAGATGCAATACATCAACTTAGTCACGTGTCACAGAGGTGTCAGATGCAATGCATCAACTTCGACATGTGTCACAGAGGTGTCAGATGCAATGCATCAACTTAGTCATGTGTCACAGAGGTGTCAGATGCAATGCATCAACTTCAACATGTGTCACAGAGGTGTCAGATGCAATACATCAACTTCGACATGTGTCACAGAGGTCAGATGCAATACATCAACTTAGTCACATGTCACAGAGGTGTCAGATGCAATACATCAACTTAGTCACATGTCACCGAGGTGTCAGATGCAATGCATCAACTTAGTCACGTGTCACAGAGGTGTCAGATGCAATGCATCAACTTAGTCACGTGTCACAGAGGTGTCAGATGCAATGCATCAACTTAGTCACGTGTCACAGAGGTGTCAGATGCAATGCATCAACTTAGTCACGTGTCACAGAGGTGTCTCATTTTCTCTGCACTTGAAACTCATGTGTTTACCCACAGTCACACACTGACTGTGAATGCACATAATCATAAAGGCTATGTAAAATATATAGCAAAACGACTATGTATATCACACATACACACATGCTAACATGCAGAGGTTATATCAAAGTTCACCCACTTAAAATAAAAATCAATCAATAGAGGGAAAGAAACTTGTTCAATCTTTCGTTGGCCTTTCAGTCAATCGATTATCTTCTCTTGCAGGGGTAAACTCCTATACACATCTCTCTATTGCTACACACACACACACACACACATACACACACACACGCACATACACACACACACACTGACATTGTGACAGAGATCGACTGGAAGCATGCATCCAAGAAAAATAACTCTTCCAGTCGGTCCTCACCTCAACAGTAAGAGTTTCTCTCCTACACCCAAGATCTCTACCAGGACTGACTGACTGGCAGGCTGACTAACCGAAGCCCAAACTGACGGACAGACTGACAGATGGAATCACCTTGGTCTGGATGGCGAAGAGGGAGATGGCCAGACATACTGCCCCAGTGATGCCAGCCGCCAGCAAGACGATCTTGGTGTCATGGAAACTGGGGACATCCACAACAGCAGTGTGGCTGATTCTTGTCTGTCTACTGTCGTTAACACTCATGAGAGAGAGAGAGAGAGAGAGAGAGAGAGAGAGAGAGAGAGAGACAGACTAATGAAAGACAGAGAGAGAGAGAGTGACAGAGACAGACAGAGAGAGACAGACAGAGAGGGGGAGGGGGAGAGACAGAGACAGACAGGCAGACAGAGAGACAGAGACAGACAGCAAGGGAGAGTTAGACAGAGAGACAAAAAAAGAGACAGACCAAGAAAGAAAGAGACAGGATGAGGGAAAGAGAGTGAGAGAGTAACAGAGAGAAAAAGGGAAACTGAGAAAAGGAAGGAGGAAGGGAGAGAAAGAGGGAAAGGGATGAAGAAAAGGGGGGTAAGTAAGAGAACAAAAAAATCCCAAGGGGGTTGGTGGGTGATTTTGGAAGAGAGAGATAACGAGCAAGACAGACTGATAGACAGACATAAAGACACACACACAGAGACAGGGGGTGGAGGATTAGGGAGAGAGAGATAAAGAGCAAGACAGAATGACAGACAGACATCAAGACACACACACACACAGAGATAAAGAGCAAGACAGAATGACAGACAGACATCAAGACACACACACAGACAGGGGGACAGAGAGAGAGACAGAAAAAGAAGAACGATGGGGATGGAGGAGAAGGGAAAGCAAGAAGGAAAGAGAGACAGACAAAAAGAAGGGAGAACACGCAGTGACAGAATGAGGACTGGACCAGAGATCTGTGTCATGGTGGACAGTGACAGAATGAGGGACTGGACCAGACATCTGTGTCATGGACAGTGACAGAATGAGGGACTGGACCAGACATCTGTGTCATGGTGGGACAGTGACAGAATGAGGGACTGGACCAGACATCTGTGTCATGGTGGGACAGTGACAGAATGAGGGACTGGACCAGACATCTGTGTCATGGTGGGACAGTGACAGAATGAGGGACTGGACCAGACATCTGTGTCATGGTGGGACAGTGACAGAATGAGGGACTGGACCAGACATCTGTGTCATGGTGGGACAGTGACAGAATGAGGGACTGGACCAGACATCTGTGTCATGTGGGACAGTGACAGAATGAGGGACTGGACCAGACATCTGTGTCATGGACAGTGACAGAATGAGGGACTGGACCAGACATCTGTGTCATGGTGGGACAGTGACAGAATGAGGGACTGGACCCGAGATCTGTGTCATGCATGGTGGGACAGTGACAGAATGAGGGACTGAACCAGACATCTGTGTCATGGTGGGACACAGGGAAGCTGACATGGACATGGTGCAAGTGACCACAATCTGAATCCATGAAAGGGCTTGACAAACTGGAAAATAACTCAAAATATGCCCCCCCCCCCCCCCCTCCCCTCCATGCCCTTCCCTGGGAGCACACTCCTCTGGAAATTGAGGGTGGGCAATTCTGGAACACGTTTTTCTAAAAATCTTCCCAGTCTGCCTGTACTTGAATTGCATTAGAGTATACAGTTCAGTTCCGCTAGCAAGAGAAAAAATTGATACAAAAATGTGATATGCAAGCAAAGCAGGACAGCCATCCAGTGTGCGGAGAGGTCCTGTTCACAAGTATATTTTACATATAGCTGACCTGTTCACAAGTATATTTTACATATAGCTGACCTGTTCACAAGTATATTTTACATATAGCTGACCTGTTCATAAGTATATTTTACATATAGCTGACCTGTTCACAAGTATATTTTACATATAGCTGACCTGCTCACAAGTATATTTTACATATAGCTGACCTGCTCACAAGTATATTTTACATATAGCTGACCTGCTCACAAGTATATTTTACATATAGCTGACCTGCTCACAAGTATATTTTACATATAGCTGACCTGCTCACAAGTATATTTTACATATAGCTGACCTGTTCACAAGTATATTTTACACATAACTGACCTGTTCACAAGTATATTTTACATATAGCTGACCTGCTCACAAGTATATTTTACATACAGCTGACCTGCTCACAAGTATATTTTACATATAGCTGACCTGTTCACACGTATATTTTACACATAACTGACCTGTTCACAAGTATATTTTACATATAACTGACCTGTTCACAAGCATATTTTACATATAACTGACCTGTTCCCAAGTATATTTTACATATAACTGACCTGTTCACAGATATATTTTACATATAACTGACCTGTTCACAAGTATATTTTACATATAACTGACCTGTTCACAAGTATATTTTACATATAACTGACCTGTTCACAAGTATATTTTACATATAACTGACCTGTTCACAAGTATATTTTACATATAACTGACCTGTTCACAAGTATATTTTACATATAACTGACCTGTTCACATGTATATTTTACATATAACTGACCTGTTCACAAGTATATTTTACATATAACTGAGCTGTTCACAAGTATATTTTACATATAGCTGACCTGCTCACAAGTATATTTTACATATAGCTGACCTGTTCACAAGTATATTTTACATATAACTGAGCTGTTCACAAGTATATTTTACATATAGCTGACCTGTTCACAAGCATATTTTACATATAACTGACCTGTTCACAAGTATATTTTACATATAACTGAGCTGTTCACAAGTATATTTTACATATAGCTGACCTGTTCACAAGTATATTTTACATATAGCTGACCTGTTCACAAGTATATTTTACATATAACTGACCTGTTCACAGATATATTTTACACATAACTGAGCTGTTCACAAGTATATTTTACATATAACTGACCTGTTCACAAGTATATTTTACATATAGCTGACAAACAGAAAAGGTGTTTTATAATCATAAAGGGTAAAGGTGTTTTATAGTCATGAAGGGTAAAGGTGTTTTATAGTCATGAAGGGTAAAGGACCATAAAGTTGAAGGGAAAATGGACATAGAAGAGAGCGGAAGGAAACAGATGAAAGAGAGAAACACACACAAACACACAAAGAAGAAAAAATAATGAAAGAGAGAGAGAGAAAGAAAGAGAGATGTGAGGGATGAAAAATCAAGAAAAAAAATGGACAAGCAAGTAATATACAAAATTGAAAGCCATAAAAACAAATTCAAAATAAACAAAAACTAATAAAAATATAACAGAATAGAGAACTAATTCTGACCTGCTAATGGTTGCTGTCAGGTAAGAAAATGCCACCGTCTGTACACAGAAAAATACATCATGAAAACAGTGATTTTAAAAAATCAAATAAAAATAATTAACAAGCATTTACCCATTAACTGCGTAAAACACGACAACAAGCAGGGCAGTTGGACCAGTGAAAAACTTTTGTAGAAAGCAACGGTCCTGACGAATCAGAGATCCCAAGTCCCCCACTCCAATCCCAAATCAGGTGACCCGTCCCCCACTCCAATCCCAAATCAGGTGACCCGTCCCCCACTCCAATCCCAAATCAGGTGACCCGTCCCCCACTCCAATCCCAAATCAGGTGACCTGTCCCCACTCCAATCCCAAATCAGGTGACCCAAGTCCCCCACTCCAATCCCAAATCTGGTGATCCAAGTCCCCCACTCCAATCCCAAATCAGGTGACCTGTCCCCCACTCCAATCCCAAATCAGGTGACCCGTCCCCCACTCCAATCCCAAATCAGGTGACCCGTCCCCCACTCCAATCCCAAATCAGGTGATCCAAGTCCCCCACTCCAATCCCAAATCAGGTGATCCAAGTCCCCCACTCCAATCCCAAATCAGGTGACCCAAGTCCCCACTCCAATCCCAAATAAGGTGACCCGTCCCCCACTCCAATCCCAAATCAGGTGACCCAAGTCCCCCACTCCAATCCCAAATCAGGTGACCCAAGTCCCCACTCCAATCCCAAATCAGGTGACCCTTCCCCACTCCAATCCCAAATCAGGTGACCCAAGTCCCCCACTCCAATCCCAAATCAGGTGACCCGTCCCCCACTCCAATCCCAAATCAGATGACCCAAGTCCCCCACTCCAATCCCAAATCAGGTGACCCAAGTCCCCCACTCCAATCCCAAATCAGGTGACCCAAGTCCCCCACTCCAATCCCAAATCAGGTGACCCAAGTCCCCCACTCCAATCCCAAATCAGGTGACCCTTCCCCCACTCCAATCCCAAATCAGGTGACCCAAGTCCCCCACTCCAATCCCAAATCAGGTGACCCGTCCCCCACTCCAATCCCAAATCAGATGACCCAAGTCCCCCACTCCAATCCCAAATCAGGTGACCCAAGTCCCCCACTCCAATCCCAAATCAGGTGACCCAAGTCCCCCACTCCAATCCCAAATCAGGTGACCCAAGTCCCCCACTCCAATCCCAAATCAGGTGACCCTTCCCCCACTCCAATCCCAAATCAGGTGACCCAAGTCCCCCACTCCAATCCCTAATCAGGTGACCCGTCCCCCACTCCAATCCCAAATCAGATGACCCAAGTCCCCCACTCCAATCCCAAATCAGGTGAATTCATCCTGCCCCACTGCTTTTGGAAACTTGCAAAGAAGATATAAGGCTGTGCAAAGGATGCTTTGAATTCCAAGATGCCCCGGCATCATTTGAAAAGATAAAAGATGAAGACTGCCTTGTGGTCAAACAGGTAAGTACAATCATCATCATCATACTATTGTTTCATCTTACACTATAAGTACAATCATCATCGTCATACTATTGTTTCATCTTACACTATAAGTACAATCATCATCATCATACTATTGTTTCATCTTACACTATAAGTACAATCATCATCATCATACTATTGTTTCATCTTACACTATAAGTACAATCATCATCATACTATTGTTTCATCTTACACTATAAGTACAATCATCATCATCATACTATTGTTTCATCTTACACTATAAGTACAATCATCATCATCATACTATTGTTTCATCTTACACTATAAGTACAATCATCATCGTCATACTATTGTTTCATCTTACACTATAAGTACAATCATCATCATCATACTATTGTTTCATCTTACACTGTAAGTACAATCTCATCATCATACTATTGTTTCATCTTACACTATAAGTACAATCATCATCATCATACTATTGTTTCATCTTACACTATAAGTACAATCATCATCATCATACAATTGTTTCATCTTACACTATAAGTACAATCATCATCATACTATTGTTTCATCTTACACTGAGCAGCAATGATATCAATGCAAACAATGCAATGTGAAGTATGCAAACTGAACAAGCATGAAAGAGAGTTGTTTGAAAAGACTTACAAATATGAGAAGAAAATAGTGGAAGAGTGCACTTACAAATATGGAAAGGCAGATGAAATTGGCCGGACTCATTCTCCTGCGAAACAGGCAAAAGCTTTTAAAGACTGCACGCTTTTCATAGGGGTAAGTTTACTATTTTTCATGACTAATACTTAATTTTCTTTCTCCATACATTGACAGCCCTGATGTGGCCCTTTGCGGTCGGCTGGGCTATAAGCAACATTATCCTTATCCTTATCCCTACATTGTTTCTGCTCCTTAAATTAATAACACTATCACTGTTTAAAAGGAAACTACGAGTATGAAAACATGGGGGGAAATTCTTGAAGTACGCTAATTTTTATCTCAGTGTTGTCTACACAGCATGTGGGCGGGCTTGCCTTTCACTGTCCATAAGGTGATCTTACAGCAGAGAGCTGAACAAACATATGGATTCAGTTTTTGCTTTGGCATATAAGAATACCAAGAGGCAGTAAGTCTCCAGTCACCAAGAGGTTAAGGTAGTCTATAATTACACTACTTCCCTCATCTTCTAGTGCTTCTTCACATCACTGTTTTTCTCCATGAGAGAGAGAGAGAGAGAGAGAGAGAGAGAGAGAGACAGAGAGACAGAGAGAGAGAGAGAGAGAGAGAGAGAGAGAGAGAGAGAAGAGACAGAGAGAGAGAATTAAAAAAAGCAACAGAAACAAAGCAGCAACAACCAACAGAGAACACTTTTTCTATATCAAATCTGTGTAATTATTACTGACTAGATAAACTGGTAAGATAATATATGGCATGAATGAATGTATTTCCCAGCTAATGGTCCAGTAGTCAGGGCACATAGTAAGATACAAATCATCAGCCAGGAAGAATTCTGGTTTCACAAAAGCTCTACAATATTCCTGGCAGCTCTTTTCTTTTTGATACTAAAATTTTTGGACAAGTTCATACACATACAACCAATAATGAAAAATACTGAATGCGAGTCACAATGCAGAGAAAAAATGTCTGTGCTTTTTTCAATTCCAGGCGCGTTTTCACCATATGTACAAACTACAACATCTAAACAAAGCAACAGTACTTTTGAACAGGTTCCACAGTAACATCTAGACAAAGCAACAGTACTTTTGAACAGGTTCCACAGTAACATCTAGACAAAGCAACAGTACTTTTGAACAGGTTCCACAGTAACATCTAGACAAAGCAATAGTACTTTTGAACAGGTTCCACAATAACATCTAGGCAAAGCAACAGTACTTTTGAACAGGTTCCACAATAACATCTAGACAAAGCAACAGTAATTTTGAACAGGTTCCACAATAACATCTACACAAAGCAACAGTAATTTTGAACAGGTTCCACAATAACATCTAGACAAAGCAACAGTACTTTTGAACAGGTTCCACAGTAACATCTACACAAAGCAACAGTACTTTTGAACAGGTTCCACAGTAACATCTAGACAAAGCAACAGTACTTTTGAACAGGTTCCACAGTAACATCTACACAAAGCAACAGTACTTTTGAACAGGTTCCACAGTAACATCTAGACAAAGCAACAGTACTTTTGAACAGGTTCCACAGTAACATCTAGACAAAGCAACAGTAACAGGTTCCACAGTAACATCTAGACAAAGCAACAGTACTTTTGAACAGGTTCCACATTAACATCTAGACAAAGCAACAGTATTTTTGAACAGGTTCCACAATAACATCTAGACAAAGCAACAGTAACAGGTTCCACAGTAACATCTAGACAAAGCAACAGTACTTTTGAACAGGTTCCACAGTAACATCTAGACAAAGCAACAGTACTTTTGAACAGGTTCCACAGTAACATCTAGACAAAGCAACAGTACTTTTGAACAGGTTCCACAGTAACATCTAGACAAAGCAATAGTACTTTTGAACAGGTTCCACAGTAACATCTAGACAAAGCAACCGTACTTTTGAACAGGTTCCACAGTAACATCTAGACAAAGCAACAGTACTTTTGAACAGGTTCCACAGTAACATCTACACAAAGCAACAGTACTTTTGAACAGGTTCCACAGTAACATCTAGACAAAGCAACAGTACTTTTGAACAGGTTCCACAGTAACATCTAGACAAAGCAACAGTAACAGGTTCCACAGTAACATCTAGACAAAGCAACAGTACTTTTGAACAGGTTCCACATTAACATCTAGACAAAGCAACAGTATTTTTGAACAGGTTCCACAATAACATCTAGACAAAGCAACAGTACTTTTGAACAGGTTCCACAATAACATCTAGACAAAGCAACAGTACTTTTGAACAGGTTCCACAGTAAGGAAAGGTAGAGGCTTACCTGACATCCGGAAAGCACACCAGCACAAAGTAGGTGATCATGAATATGACACTGAAATCAGAACACAGTTTCACTGATGTTATCCAACATGACTGGAATGGCCCTGGTCAAAGGAAATAGTCTTTCTAAAGGTAGGTTTCAGGTGTTACACTCACCTGTCCAAACAAGTGCCCTATTTCTACTTGATCTGACCCTTGCCTTATCATCACCACCCCCAACTCTTAGTAAGGGGAGAGAGGAGAGCTCATCCAAGCCTTCCAATGCCTCTGGTTATGAGTGATCTCCCTTGCCCAATCAACCTTTCCAACTTGTGAACAGTTCGCTTCAGTTTTCAGCACCTTTTCTCCACCAATGAACACACTCCTTCTTTGGCTCTTTATGTCAAACCTGCCTACCAGAGAGGCCAGCAAGGCGTCTGCTGGTTATACCTCGGGATCTAGCCCTGGAGACATGAACACTGAGAACTGTTCCATCTGGTCACACACTGGCGATGTGAGCAAGTAGGGTTCTGGCTCACAGACTTGAACACTCTCCAGATCAGCTTCCTCTCTGACAGTGGAACAAGACTTCCAAAGCAGCAGCCAACTCAAAGACTTCCTTGTTCTTTTGCTCAGGTGCACGGCCCTTCGAAGGCATTGTGAACCAGGTCTAGACTTATGAGCCAAAGTCCATGTTGTGGAGCCTCTTGCGGGATTCCATGGTCAAATCAAAGTATTGTGGGGCCTCTTGCGGGATTCCATGGTCAAATCAAAGTATTGTGGGGCCTCTTGCGGGATTCCATGGTCAAATCAAAGTATTGTGGGGCCTCTTGCGGGATTCCATGGTCAAATCAAAGTATTGTGGGGCCTCTTGCGGGATTCCATGGTCAAATCAAAGTATTGTGGGGCCTCTTGCGGGATTCCATGGTCAAATTAAAGTATTGTGGGGCCTCTTGCGGGATTCCATGGTCAAATCAAAGTACTGTGGGGCCTCTTGCGGGATTCCATGGCCAAATCAAAGTGAAGTCACAGCAAGGAGCTAAGGCAGGAATGTGTTCACAGGCCTGGAAAGAATCCAAAACTGAAGTTAACTATTCACAGACGGAAAGGATCGATTTGGCAAGGGAGATCATTCTGTGCCAAGAGATTTGGTTTAGTTCCCCTCTCTGTTCTAACATTCTGTGGAGGCAAGGATTGGTATGGCATAAATCACGCCAAGTAGGACAAAGGCACATGTTTGAACAGGTATGTATGAGAAAAAGAATTTCCAGACAGAATGATCTACATAGAGTTGACAACAGTAAAGAAAGACCAAAAAAAAAAAAAAAAGGAAAAAAAGAAAGAGAAATTGACAGAAAATGGAAAGTTATGAGCAAGATAAGATAAGATAATGTTGCTTATAGCCCAGCCGACCGCAAAGGGCCACATCAGGGCTGTCACCACGTTAAAATCAACTCACAAGTAGTTATGAGCAAACAACTTCCAAAAGGCAAGGGGGCTGTTGATACTGCGGCCCCTTGCATTCCCATCGGGACAAGCACCAGAACAAGCATGTAAACAAACTGTGTTCTAAATCTAGCAGGGCTCAACCATTACTTCATTCCCACTTGCCCAAACAGGCAAGTCACTGAAAAAAAATCACTTGCCCAATGGGTTTTTATTTGCCCACATTTGTGAACTTTGGTTTCACTGGTGTCGCATAAGCATGTTCACACTCGTGCTCACATACACACACACACATATACACACACACAGACTCTCTCTCTCTCTCTAAAGAACCAGGAAGTAGTGTCTGAATCATAAAAATCAAGCGGTTGCACACCTGAGAGCATGTGTGGCTGAAGTAGGAAACCTACCTCCTCAGGCTAAAAACAGCCTTAACCCAGTATTTTGTACACAAATTACCACTGGCTTTCTAAAAATAGCAACAAACAGTGAATCACCTTCAAGCACGACTCTCTTTAGCTGGGCCTGTTCAGGCTGATATTTGAAATGCACATCTGCTCTAAATTCTCTATCACATAAGCATCAGGACTGCGAAAAAGGGAGAAAAATGTTGGTTGTCAAAAATTTTTGCGGGCCCGGTCAGACACGTTCAGAATGAACTTCATTTAATGCTCAGCCATGTATACATACCAAAGAAGATACATACACATGATACAGAAAAAGATAAATACATTGTTAGTACTATGCCCCGTATACATGTCACTGAAAACACAGACAAGACAGAGAAAAAGACAAATATAGACCAGTTCATGACAGATAAAGAAAGGGACAGAGTGTGAAATGGGTTAATAATAATAATAATAATAATAATGAATACTTATATAGCGCCTATTCTCGGCTGGAGGCCAAGCTCTAAGCGCTTTACAATCCACACTCGTTTACACAACGGGCTGCCTACCTGGGTAGTGCCGGCTGAAGAGCTGCCAGCTGGCGCTTCATTCAGTCGTTTCCCGTGTCATCCAGTCAGTATCGTTCAATATCGATCACTCATTTTCCTTACTTCCTTCATTCTTTCCATTTCTCACGCAGGGTGCATGCTATGTGTAACGTGTCATCCATACCAACGGCCAACCTGGCCTACTCTTCCGAAAGTTGGTGATGGGATTTTACGTGTGTGCAAGATGTTATGCGTGCATTCACACACGGAACCTCGGTTTATAGTCTCATTCGAAGGACTAAAGGGGATAAGGCGGAGAGGAAACAGACATACAGAAAGAGCAAAACAGAGAGGAAACAGACATACAGAAAGAGCGAAACAGAGAGGAAACAGACATACAGAAAGAGAGAAACAGAGAGAACACAGACATACAGAAGGAGATAAACAGACAGGACACAGACATACAGAAGGAGAGAAACAAGTGAAAAGGCTTGGAGTGCCGAGAAATGCTGAGGAACAGACACGAGTCAGCCAACTCACTAGGCCACAATGTAGCACCACAGCCCCTCTCTCCTCACCCACTCATTGATCGGCTCTCTGCAACATCGTGCCCAAACAACTTTACTGTTGACAGTCGCCACCATTGTTTGTTCAGATAAGTGCTCAAAACAAACAAACAAAAAAACAAAACACCAAGGTATGGGAATTATGTTGCTAGGTTGTGTCAGACCAACTGACATAGGCTAGAACACCAAGGCTACATCAAAATGTTGTTAGGCTGTGTGAGACCAATTGACATAGGCTAGAACGCCAAGGCTACATCCAAATGTTATTATGCTGTGTCAGACCACCTGACATAGGCTAGAACACCAAGGCTACATCAAAATGTGTTTGTTTTGCACAGTTATGCAGGGGTTGTCTTCAGTCGTGACAAGCTCCTAAACTTAACATTATCAGTCTCCAAAAACCCTCGAAGTTGAGTGTGTCTGTCCACCCTGGTGGGGAAATCAAAAACAGCCACACGCGTCTGTTCTCATCCCCAGCTGATGCCTTGTACCATAGTGTTCAAGTACTTCGGCTGTTTGGATGATCCCTGGAGTCTTTTAGCCAGGGTACAACAACCACAAAAAACCTCACCCTCTCACTTTTTATGTATCTATCTTGCATGCCACCTTAGTGGCACTACCATTACACCGCTTGCACCCGCTCCTGTCCACATGACACCGTTCCCTGTCACATGACAGCCGCTCCCTGTCCACATGACACCCCCTCCCTGTCCACATAACACCCGCTCCCTGTCCCATAACACCCGCTCCCTGTCCAC
>CM031620.1:1863959-1879491 GCA_018398815.1 Conus ventricosus | reverse complement strand
AGGTGGAGAGAGAAGGGAATGGTGGTCAGTTTTTCAGGTGGAGACGAAGCTGATAAATTTATTATTGAAGTGTTAGGAACTGGATAGTAATGGTGTGTTCCCAGACTTTGTTTGTAGAGGTGGCATGCTCCGCTACGGGAGTGAGAAGCTGGAGGAGCTCCCTGCCGTAGACGTTTGAGGCTGCACCGGGTGTGAAGATGTACAGATGGCATGCTCCGCTACGGGAGAGAAGAAGCTGGAGGAGCTCCCTGCCGTAGGCGTTTGAGGCTGCACCGGTCGTGAAGACTTACAGAAGGAAGGTTCCGGCTACGTTTGACTAGCCGTGGAGCCAGACCCAGGTTGGGGGTCGTTGACGTCGTCCCTGGTGAACTTCAGGGAGAGAGGCGACGAGGAAGGACTTTGGAGAATCTTTCAGAGATGTCAAGCTGAGTGAAAAACCTTTTAAAACTTTCCCCATTTCTTTCTATTCTACACCCGGAATTCTGAGTAGAAATTTCCTAATAATTTAATAAAGAAGGGGTGGTATTTTTACAAAGTCTGAGTGTTATATCCCTGGGTAAGAACGCGTATGGAGTAAGATTGTGTGTGATGTGAGATTTTTATTTCTGTCTCGTCTGTGCTTGACAGTGTGTGTGTGTGTGCGTGCGCGCACGCGCGTATGTGCTGTGCGTATGTATGAGAGAGAGAGAGAGAGAGAGGGAGAGAGAGAGAGACAGAGTATGTGTAATTTAGTGAGCGAGTGAGAGAGAGAGAGAGAAAGAGAGAGAGAGAGAGAAAGAGAGTATAAGTGATTTAGTGAGCGTGTGGGCGGGTGTGTGCGTGTGTATGAGAGAGAGACAGAGACAGAGAGAGAGAGAGAGAGACAGACAGACAGACCGATAGGCAGACAGAGACAGAAACAGAGCGTCTTTGGGAATGAGTAAGTGAGTGAATGTGTATGGAAACTTCAGTATGACCAGTACATGCAATTTTTCTCTGCGTTCGGTAATTTTCAGTGCCCCCCTCCCCCCCCCCCCCCCCCTTCCCCATCTGATTGTCAGTGTTCTGAGATCTTTAAGTAAGACCACGCCAAATGATGATGATGATGATGAGGAGGAGGAGGAGGAGGAGGAGGATGGTAATGATGATGAAGTTGATAATGATGATGATGATGACGACGACGACGATGACGATGATGAAGAATCCAAACAATCATAGCAATCGCAACAGAATGTTGCTGTCTTCATCATTCCTCATTGACATGTCCACAGCCTCTACCCACGTACAGAGAGCCATCGCTGACAGGTGCTGGCACTGGAGCCGAGGAAGGCTGGGAGGGCGCCGGTCTGGTGGAAGCCACACTTGTCCAGAGAGTCCAGCACCAGCAGCCAGCCCTCGTCCTTCTTACAGTTGCCAGCGTAGCGCCGGTTGACGAAGAAGCGACGTTGTACCTCTGGCAGCCGCTCATGACTGGGACAGAGAGAAGCCAGGTTATTGACGTGGGTTACTCTCAGCTGACGTTCGGGATAGGATTAGGGTAGTGTTGCTTATAGCCCAGCCGACCGCAAAGGGCCGTATCGGGGCTGTCATCGTGCTGAAGTCAACTCACAAGTCATATATATATATATATATATATATATATATATATTGAATTATAAACAAAGCTTGCTCTTATGTCTTAGATTGAAGAAATAGGGGGAGATACGCATTCATATCTGCAGTGGTAGATGATTCTGCCTAACTAACAGTATGTGCTTGAGTGGGTGAATGGGGAAAAATAAAATACATGCTTCTCAAAATGAGCCTTCAGCAAGCTTATATTCTCCAAGGGGGAGACATCCTCCAATAGGGAGAAACCACCAAGTTTCGAAATATCGGTATATGACCAGGAGTTATATGAGGAGAAACCACCAAGTTTCGAAATATCGGTATATGACCAGGAGTTATATGTTAGTGAGTTTCCCTCCCTGTTGGAGGATGTCTCCCCCTTGGAGAATATAAGCTTGCTGAAGGCTCATTTTGAGAAGCATGTATTTTATTTTTCCCCATTCACCCACTCAAGCACATACTGTTAGTTAGGCAGAATCATCTACCACTGCAGATATGAATGCGTATCTCCCCCTATTTCTTCAATCTAAGACATAAGAGCAAGCTTTGTTTATAATTCAATATTTCTTGCAGTCATTGCAACACCAGGCTGCTCTGTAAGTTGCTGGAACGGTGCGGTACTTATCCTTGGAATTTATTAGTTTGTTGTATTTTAGTCCCTTGCGGATTCATTCCAAGAACTAGCCCTCAGCACTTGTGTCTTAGAGGATATCTTTTTATATTTTCTATTTTTCACAAGAAAATGTAGTTTGTTTTGCTCTTTTATGATTTTCTTTTGCTTCTTAGATGGCACCTTTGGTTGGTTTTTTGAAAACTCAACAAACATACTACGGTATTGCACACCAACCTTTTCTGGGATTGCATTCTTCATAAAACTGAAAAGGCAGAGGAGTCAAATTACCACTTTCCGCGGTCACTGAGGAGAAACCACCAAGTTTCGAAATATCGGTATATGACCAGGAGTTATATGTTAGTGAGTTTCCCTCCTATTGGAGGATGTCTCCCCCTTGGAGAATATAAGCTTGCTGAAGGCTCATTTGAGAAGCATGTATTTTATTTTTCCCCATTCACCCACTCAAGCACATACTGTTAGTTAGGCAGAATCATCTACCACTGCAGATATGAATGCGTATCTCCCCTATTTCTTCAATCTAAGACATAAGAGCAAGCTTTGTTTATAATTCAATATTTCTTGCAGTCATTGCAACACCAGGCTGCTCTGTAAGTTGCTGGAACGGTGCGGTACTTATCCTTGGAATTTATTAGTTTGTTGTATTTTAGTCCCTTGCGGATTCATTCCAAGAACTAGCCCTCAGCACTTGTGTCTTAGAGGATATCTTTTTATATTTTCTATTTTTCACAAGAAAATGTAGTTTGTTTTGCTCTTTTATGATTTTCTTTTGCTTCTTAGATGGCACCTTTGGTTGGTTTTTTGAAAACTCAACAAACATACTACGGTATTGCACACCAACCTTTTCTGGGATTGCATTCTTCATAAAACTGAAAAGGCAGAGGAGTCAAATTACCACTTTCCGCGGTCACTGAGGAGAAACCACCAAGTTTCGAAATATCGGTATATGACCAGGAGTTATATGTTAGTGAGTTTCCCTCCCTATTGGAGGATGTCTCCCCCTTGGAGAATATAAGCTTGCTGAAGGCTCATTTTGAGAAGCATGTATTTTATTTTTCCCCATTCACCCACTCAAGCACATACTGTTAGTTAGGCAGAATCATCTACCACTGCAGATATGAATGCGTATCTCCCCCTATTTCTTCAATCTAAGACATAAGAGCAAGCTTTGTTTATAATTCAATTATAATTCAATATTTCTTGCAGTCATTGCAACACCAGGCTGCTCTGTAAGTTGCTGGAATGGTGCGGTACTTATCCTTGGAATTTATTAGTTGTTGAGCACTTTTTCAAAAAAAAGCCGGAAAATATACTACCAGCTATATATATATATATATAGATCAATATGGTTGAACAGCCTAAACTTAGCAACTTTAAACACGAAAACAGAAATAGTAAACAATTGCAGGCATAAATGGAAATCGTTGTTAGTGAACACACCAAAACAAAAACCTGAAAGCCCTCAAAAAACACGTGCAGCCAACCCGCACGTGCAAACAACCGCAAACGGGAGCCCACACGCTATATAACATCGGCGGTGGGCAGGCCAGAAATCATCCTGATGACAGCGCAACACGCTTGAAACAAATTTGTAGAGAGTTTTAATATTCCTTTTTAATACTTGTTTTAACAAATGTTGCTCCCCAAGGGGTCGAGCGCTTTTAGAATCATTTTAGGCTGTTCAACCATATTGATCTTAATCGCTCCTCACGTTGAGCACTCTGGCCTGAAGGATTTTAAAATGGAGGAAATCAATTTTAGGCAGTCAACAAAAAACATACCGTTTTCTAACCCGCAATCCTACATAAAAAAATTAATAGAACAAACCGAAAAATTCGTACGCAACATGAGATGGAAAGCATTCTTTTTCCTGAAACCAAACACAAAAAAAAGGACAAAAACACCTACGATTTCAAATCATGGCGATCACCACCAGCCATAGACGAAATGAAACCCTTTGAAGATCAAATGAAAAGAATGATAACCAATATTGAATTCAAAAAATCTAACAACGATTTCCAAACAACACTAAAAAAACAAATAAAACAAGTACAAAATGACAAAAAAATATTTGTGAAGGCTGATAAAACTAGCAATTATTACAAAATGGAACCAAAAGAATACTCTCAACTCCTTGACAAAAACATCCAGAAAAACTACAAAAAAGCCGACAAAAATATACATGACAGTATCCGCACTAAAGAAAAAGAACTTTCAGAGCGCATAGACCTGAGTGACAGGATAGAAGCGACAGCAACAAAAGAAGCTTTCATAACACTCAAAGACCACAAGCCCAATTTTCATAACAATCCAACATGTAGACTAATAAACCCATCCAAATCTGAATTAGGCAAAATAAGCAAGAAAATTCTGGAAAAAATAATAAAGAACGTAAAATCAAACTCTGAATACAACCTCTGGAAGAACACATACGAAGTTATCCAATGGTTCAAAGAACTCAACAAACAAAATAATACAGTATTCATCACATTTGACATAGTAGACTTTTACCCATCTACAGATGAGGAACTACTCACCAAAGCCCTGAAGTTTGCCAGTAACCACACAGATATAACAGGGTCAGAAATGGAAATCATTCTCCACACCAAGAAAACATTACTGCACAGCAAAAATGAAACCTGGATCAGGAAAACCAACAGAAACTCAACATTCGACGTAACCATGGGATCATATGATGGTGCAGAAACATGTGAACTGGTCGGACTATTCATGCTGTCCAACATCAAGAAAAAACTCGGAAAACAAGTCGGACTATACAGAGACGATGGCCTTGCTGCACTAACCAACAATCCAAGAACCATCGAAAACAAGAAGAAAGAACTATGCAAAATCTTCCAAAACCACAACTTAAAGATTACCATTGAAGCAAACAAAAAGGTAGTGAACTACTTAGACATAACACTGGATCTCAACAATCACATATATAAACCATACAAAAAACCCAACGATACACCTCTTTATGTACACACCAAAAGTAACCATCCACCATCTGTACTAAGGACCATACCCCATGGCATAAACAAGAGACTATCAAACCTGTCATGCAGTGAAAGAGTGTTCAACAATGCAGCAGTAGAATACCAGGAGGCACTACAAACAAGTGGATACAATTACAAATTACAATACAACCCAGACAACAACACAAATAAAAGCAAGAAAAATAGGAAAAGAAAAATCATATGGTATAACCCCCCATACGACGGGAAACTCAAAACAAACATAGGGAAAGAATTCTTCAAAATCCTAACAACTTAATTTCCAAAAGAACACAAACTGTCCAAAATATTTAACAAAAACACTGTCAAACTATCGTACTCATGTATGCCCAACCTCAAAAACCTAATTGACACATCCAACAAAATGAAAATCAACACAGCAAAGAAGGGTGAAGAAAGGAAATCTTGCAACTGCACCAGAAAAGAGCAGTGCCCACTAGACAATAAATGTCTTCACAACAACATTGTATACCAGGCTACTGTGACATCAGAAAATGAAAAAGAAACATACATAGGGATCACTGAAAACCACTTCAAAACCAGATATGCAAACCACAAACAGTCATTTAATAAAGAAAAATATAAAAACCAAACAGAACTGAGCAAATATATCTGGAAACTTAAAGACGCAAAAACAAGCTACAATATATCCTGGAAAATCATAAAAAGAGCATCACCATACAGCAATGTTTCAAAAAGGTGCAACCTATGTTTAACTGAAAAATGGTTAATACTATGCAAACCACACTTAGCAACTTTAAACACCAAAACAGAAATAGTAAACAATTGCAGGCATAAATGGAAATCGTTGTTAGTGAACACACCAAAACAAAAACCTGAAAGCCCTAAAAAAACACGTGCAGCCAACCCGCACGTGCAAACAACCGCAAACGGGAGCCCACACGCTATATAACATCGGCGGTGGGCAGGCCAGAAATCATCCTGATGACAGCGCAACACGCTTGAAACAAATTTGTAGAGAGTTTTAATATTCCTTTTTAATACTTGTTTTAACTAATATATATATATATAAGCATTCATATCTGCAGTGGCAGTTAATACTGCCTAACTAACAGTATGTGCTCAAGTGGGTGGATGGGGAAAAATAAAATAAATGCTTCTCAAAGTGAGCCTTCTGCAAGCTTGTGATCTCCAATAGGGAGGAAACTCACTAACACATAACTCCTGGTCATATACCGATATTTCGAAACCTTGTTGTTTCTCCTCAGTGACCGCGGAAAGTGGTAATTTGACTCCTCTGCCTTTTCGGTTTTAAGAAGAATGCTATCTCAGAAAAGCCTGGTGTGCAATACCGTAGTATGTTTGTTGAGGTTTCAAAAAACCAACCAAAAGTGCCAACCTAAGAAGCAAAAGAAAATCATGAAAGAGCAAAACAAGCTACATTTTCTTGTGAAAAGTAGAAAATATAAAAAGATATCCTCTTAAGACACAAGTGCTGAGGGCCAGTTCTTGGAATGAATCCGCAAGGACTAAATTACAAAAACTAATAAATTCCAAGGATAAGTACTGAGCACCCTTCCAGCAACTTACAGAGCAGCTTGGTGTTGCAATGACTGCAAGAAATATTGAATTATAAACAAAGCTTGCTTTATGTCTTAGATTGAAGAATAGGGGAGATAACATTTCAATCTGCAGTGGCAGTTAATACTGCCTAACCTAACAGTATGTGCTCAAGTGGTGGATGGGGAAAAAAAAAATAAAGCTTCTCAAAGTGAGCCTTCTGCAAGCTTATGATCTCCAATAGGGAGGAAACTCACTAACACATAACTCCTGGTCATATACCGATATTTCGAAACCTTGTTGTTTCTCCTCAGTGACCGCGGAAAGTGGTAATTTGACTCCTCTGCCTTTTCGGTTTTAAGAAGAATGCTATCCAGAAAAGCCTGGTGTGCAATACCGTAGTATGTTTGTTGAGGTTTCGAAATATCGGTATATGACCAGAGATTATGTGTTAGGATTTTCCTCCTAATTAGGAGATCATAAGCTATGCAGAAGGCTCACTTTTTTGCAACAACAGAACATCGCAAGTCCCTGCTGGTCGGTGGCAGAGACCGCAGAAGCACCCAGGTGGCAATTGGGTGTAGGGCGCACAGATTTCCTTCTCCACTACGAGTGAACGACGGGACTAAGCCTGTGTCGCGGGGGACGGCTCTCGAGGCGGCCGTGACACTTGGCGACGAGGCGCTGCCACTCTGCGAACTACCCAGTTGGCCCCTGCAACATCTAGCAGGGCTCTACCCCTTTGGGGGGGGGGGGGGGGGGGGAGGCGGGGGGGTTACGTTCCTCATTGGGCCCCGTCCCTGCGCAGAGTGGGCATGGACCTATACGTGCAGCGGCTCGGCGACTTGTGCCTCGTACGTCTCCCGAGTCGGCCTCACGCGGCACAGGACCGTCGCCACTCAGCATGAAGATGGCCGCCCGGTGGCCCTGACGATGGCCTTGGAAATATCAACATCAACCGCAGCCGAACTACCTTCAGACGACCGCTCGGCGGTCCCAATGACTACCAACATATAAAGTAAAAATAAATGTCCCAATATGTCCTGTTTGTGCAGGCCGGAGGACGTTAAACAGAATCATCCGTAGTAGTGACAGAATATTGTTTAATAGAGGACGTGTCGCCTTTCATCTATCTATCTATCTATCTATCTATCTATCTATCTATCTATCTGTATGTCTGTCTGTCTATCCATCTATCTGTCTGTCTGTCTGTCTGTCTTTCTGTCTCTCTGTCTGTCTGTCTAACTATTTATCTATCTATCTACCTATGTAAACACTAAGTACCATTTTAATAATATGTAATTGACCTTGCAATTCTATACACACCAAATAAAGGATAACAGGGAAAAAAACCACCAAACAAATTGCTCATGGCAGCAACTGCAAGGGGAATATGTAGTAATAGGGAAAAGACCTGAGTTTGATACTTACATGGTTAGATTCAATAATCTCAGTGTATTTCTCATTTTGACATTAAAGGAACAGTACTGTAGACAAGTGTTTTGTGCACAGCCATCAGGAGTACAGGAGAAAGTAACTGCCTTACCAGTTTTCGCATTACTTAGAAGATTTCGGGTAAAGATTGTTGTAATAAGTAAAACATTTCACTGGACACACATCTTCGAATTAAAAAAGGAATGACTGTTATAGGAAGCGTGGAAGCGTCGTTCAAAGAAAGTGATGAAAATCCACGGATTAGGTATGTCCAGAAATTTCAAGAAAATACTGGACCTAACGACGCCTCGGAAGACAGGGTCACATTCAATGTGAACGGTCTATGTTGTTGTAGCAAAAATCTTAGACGAAAATACATAAACAGTTTTCAGTTTAAAAAAAAGAAAAAGAAATAAAGAAACTGAAAAAAGAACATTACTGTACCGCCGAACGAAAGAGACTATAAATGACAAGATGCCAAGGGAGGGAAGCCTTTCACAAAGGGCCTTAAGCGCTTTAGACGGCAGGCATGCCGCGCCTAATGGAGAAATAGGTATTGGGCCAATTAGCAATAGCGCCCACACCTACCGCATATGGTCGACCTGTGTCAAGTAGGTTAAGGTGGTCAGGTAACTAAATGTCACGTGACAGCTGGCGGTCAAGGTAGTCAGGACCCCTCCCGAGTTCGAATCTTCCCGACAGCAAACACTGTGTGAAAGAGGCGCCTGAAGTCGGCGGGAATGTTCGATGTCCATTTGGTGCGAAGTGGTTGTTGGCTGAGCTATTGTGTGTGTGTGTGTGTGGGGGGGGGGGGGTAAATCCTGATGTGTGGAAGAATGTATTAGAGGAGAATGCAGTGTGCATGTGACCAAGGTGGTAGAGAAGCAACATGGGCAAAGGCATGGCCCAAAGGGAAATCCTTTGTGCTCATCCCTATATAAACTA
The DNA here is from genome assembly GCA_018398815.1 of Conus ventricosus. Lineage (NCBI taxonomy): Eukaryota > Metazoa > Mollusca > Gastropoda > Neogastropoda > Conidae > Conus > Conus ventricosus. The sequence goes on along the minus strand of CM031620.1, from coordinate 1,870,356 downwards.
AGCGGAGAACGAGAGAAGGGAGAACACCACCTCGGGAGAGAGAACAGAAGAGAAGAAAGAACATAATACGAGAGAGAGAGAGAGAGAGAGAGAAAAGAGAGAGAGAGAGAGAGAGAGAGAGAGAGAGAGAGAGAGAGAGAATGAGGAGGACAGAGAGGGTCGAAAGAAACGTGGTCTGGGCGACAGAAATGACAGCAAGGTCGTAGGCATAAAAGACAAGTTGAAAAAGAGAGACTTCGTTCGAAACCCAGAGGTGGGCGAAAAAGACAAAGAAGAAGATTTCTATGTCGAGTCCCCAGAGACGACCGCGGAGACCCAGTCCTGGAACCTGGTGCCAGACAAGCAAAGGTGTCACCATCACCCAGAGCTGGAGAACACTTGAAGTGACTTGTTCGAGAACTGTAGTGTGGTGTGCAAGTGTGTGTGTGTGTGTGTGTGTGTGTGTGCGTGCGTGCGTGCGTGCGTGCGTGCGTGCGTGCGTGCGTGCGTGCGTGTGTGTGTGTGTGTGTGTGTGTGTGTGTGTGTGTGTGTGTGTGTGTGTGTGTGTGTGTGTGTGTGTGTGTGTGTGGAAACCTGGCCAGGTAAGATCCCTTTTTAGTACAAAAACCAGGGATTAGCAAGTATTGATCTCTCATGCTTTGACTATTCCTTTTTGCGCATTTGGATTTTGTGTGTGTAATTATAAGTAGAATAAAAACTGTATGCCTTGTTCTCAGTCGTGTTAGGAGCGAAGCGAATGCGTGAGATCCCATTCTCAGGAAGAGGAAATGGTTGATGAGTGCACAAATGTGCACATACGTGTATGAGTGCAGAGATAACCTTGGTGTGTTAAGCCTGACTAACACACCAACTTAATTCACTAAAGCAACACCATCACGATTTTCCCCCATCCTGGACACAAGACAAAACACAACGCGTTTCGACCTCTTTGGTCTTTTTCAGGCAAGGCAAAGGACTTTGAAGACAATGAAAACGAAGAACGACCAATCACTTACCTCCTCAAATTCGGCGCAAAATGGACGTGAAATTAAATGTGAAACACAACCAAGATTAAAGCTGCAGATAAAAGATAAAAATCCTACCATAAATTTGCAAAATATCACCAGCTAAACTCGTACCTTGAACAGTAAGTTCTATCTGAACGCAGAGAAGAGTCAAATGAAGACTTATAAGTGCACATGTTTTAAAACAATTTATTGAAAAAAGAACCACACAAATGAGCAATTGAAGAAGAGTTTTGTCATTATTATCAAGGGATATATAATGAAGTTCATTTGAATGACTGTAAAAGTTTTAACGGTCAAAGAGAAATGCTTATATAGAAAAGACAGTCTAAGAAAATAGATTATCATATTTCACCACTTCGATAAAGCTGTTTAAAAAATGAGAATGGCAAAACGGATCTACCATGTTTTTTGTAAAATTATAAAGCATATCATGTTCCTTTAATGATTGTGCATGATGACTTTTTTTTTTTTTCAACGGCGGTAAATGCTTCTCCTTCTTCCTCCCTATCTATTTTGAGAGTTGACTCCAGCGAGATAACAGTCCTGATATGGCCATTGCGATCGGTTGGGCTATAATCTCTCTCTCTCTCTCTCTCTCTCTCTCTCTCTCTCTCTCTCTCTCTCTCTCTCTCTCCTCTCTCTCTCTCTCTCTCTCTCTCTTCGTATTTATCATCATCAACATCAACATCATATCACCATCATCATCATCATCATCATCATCATCATCATCAACATCATCATCTTCATCAACATCAACGTGGTGACAGCCCTGATATGGGCCTTTACGTTTGGCTGTGCTCTAAGCAACCTCTCTCTTCTCTCTCTCTTCTCTCTCTCTCTCCTCTCTCTCTCTCTCTCTCTCTCTCTCTCTCCTCTCTCTCTCTCTCTCTCTCTCCATCATCATCATCATCGTGATCACAACCTTCTTCTTTTTCTTCTTCTTCTTGTTCTTCTTCTTGTTCTTGTCCTTCTTGTTCTTGTTCTTCTTCTTCTTCTTCTTCTTCTTCTTCTTCTTCTTTCTTCTTCTTCTTCTTCTTCTTCTTCTTTTTCTCTTCTTCTTCACACGCTCTCTCACTCACTCACTCACTCACTCACTCACTTACTAAAATAAGCTGTGACGGTTCTTTTCAACCCTCTATAACTATGCTTTTGAGTCACCCGACTGACCATATCGATCTTCATGAAGTCCCAGAAGACCAGAATCCTACTCTTGTAATGGCGGTCACAGGGCCTGGCACCGTCCACGGACAGACAGCCACAGGGCATTGAAGTCCGTCGTATGATATCGTCGTCATGGGGATGGCTCATGTATGCCTGATAGACAGGCTGCCCGATGCCAGCCGTGGCTCTGAAGGCCAGGTAATAGCCGTCATTCAGCTGTACCAGGTCTGCGAAAGCATCTGGAACAGTCGGTCAGTTAATGTGTAGAGGTGTTGCCCAGTTGGGCATAAGTATCGGTACAAAGGAACGCAACAACTAAATAGATTGCAGCGTTAATGAAGTTACGCTAAAATGCAGATAAACTCACAAGGTACAGAGAAAGGCGTAGTTAACACTCCCGTACAAAACAGACGCCAGTGAATTTGAAACAAGGATGCCTGAGATGCTGTGAGTAACACACACACACACACACACACACACACACACACACACACACACACACACACACACACACGCGCGCGCGCACACAGGGTACACTAAACAGTACTTCCTAGATGGCTGTCTGCAGCAGACTATTTCCCCAGATGGCTGTTTGCAGCAGACTATTTCCCCAGATGGCTGTTTGCAGCAGACTATTTCCCCAGATGGCTGTTTGCAGCAGAATATTTCCCAAGATTGCTGTTTGCAGCAGATTATTTCCTCAGATGGCTGTTTGCAGCAGAACATTTCCCCAAATTGCTGTTTGCAGCAGATTATTTCCCGAGATGGCTGTCTGCAGCAGAATTTCCCCAGATGGCTGTTTGCAGCAGAATATTTCCCAAGATGGCTGTTCGCAGCAGAACGTTTCCCAAGATTGCTGTTTGCAGCTGAATATTCCCCAAATAGCTGCTTGCAGCAGAATTCACCCAGAAGACTGTTTGCAGCAGAATATTTCCCCAAATGGCTGTCTGCAGCAGAATTTCCCCAGATGGCTGTTTGCAGCAGAATGTTTCCCCAGATGGCTGCTTGGGGGTATTATTTGGTGCATTTTGTGTATGCTGTGTGTGAAGTCTGAGGAAGATGTATTTTACAAAAAAAAAAACCCTCCTGTCTTTTTTGTTTTGTGTATCAAACATGCGCCATTTTGAACCCTGTGTGTGTGTGTGTGTGTGTGTGTGTGTGTGTGTGTGTGTGTGTGTGTGTGTGTGTGTGTGTGTGTGTGTGTGTGTGTGGTGTGTGTGTGTGTGTGTGTGTGTGTGTGTGCGTGTGTGCTCACGAACATCAGCAACCTCAGGGACGTCTCCAAAACTGCCACAGAAAGCGTCAAAAGTTGTCTCTTCTGCCATTCTGCTGCAAGATCTCTGCAGAGAACCATCGTTTCCAACGGCTATCTTTCAATCTAGAAATGACAACAGTTTATTTCTCCAGGGTTGCGCGATATCTTTTCTTCCGACATTACTTATAACGCAACAATGAGGTTCTAATGCAGTAATCACTCATCACGCCGAATCTCCATATCCAATGGAGGAGAGTCTTTGGCATTGTACTCCTCACGGACCAATTGGCAGACATCCAGGCAGAACTCCAGGAAACAGCCAGCAGATTAGGATAAGCATTAAGAACACACTTTGTAACAACAAGCAGCCATCCAGATCACGCCAAATGGACAGACATTGAACGACGGTCATCTCTTAGAGTGTCCTGGGTCTATTCTAAGCAAAACTGGCCATTCAGCAAAAGAGTCCAAGGTAAACAGGAGCTCGTTCTGGCTATGTCTCTTACGCCAAGACTTCGTTCGGAAAACGGATGCATCAGCTTTCTAGCTAAGACAAAACTGCACAAGTCAATCGTTCTGCAAAGAAGCAAGCACTTGCTATTGACAGTAGGTCTTATGCAAGTTTGGGCAGTTCGGAAAGGAGAAAATTCAAATGGCTTTTCACTTGTCATGCAGAGAAGGTTAAAAAACAAACAAACAAACAAACGAACAAAACACGGCCATGTTACACAGATCTCAGGCTAGAACTTTATCCCACAGTTCTGGTCGTCGTAAACTCACTTCATGTCCGTATTTGTATGTATTTGGCCATGAACCCATGTCCCACACCATCGTATAAGGTACAGTGCACCGTGGGCACCCCAGGGACAGAACCGGGGATGCTGAAAGAACAGCGTGAAGAACTGGGCTGGTACCTCTCCCCCGCTACCCATCTTTTAGGGCAGAGTGCTTCAGAGATATTGCCACAACAAGGCTCCATTACGCCATGCCAACGATCTTCGGTAATCGGACAATGATGATGGTGATGATGATGATGGTGATGGTGATGAAGATGATGATGATGATGATGATGTAGCAACATTAGATTGTCACGTCTTTTAATAAACCACCTGGCTGAAGAGGCAGTATCAAGAATGAGAACGCATTGAACAACAACCGTTACAACCAGACAGCCACCAGACAAACCCCCCCTCCCCCAAGAGACAGCATTCACCCACACTTCTTGTCAGTTACCGAGTTCATGAAACTGCTGCACTCCAATGAGGGATCAGCCAGGAGAGAGAAGAGGAATAACAAAACAAGAAAAAGAAAGAAAGAAAAGACATGTTAGAGACGTTGTCCTAGCTCAGATGATGTAAATGAGTGGGCTCTTTATCTGGGATTTTCATTGATGACGTTTCTCCAGAAACACACACACACACACACACACACAGAGAGAGAGAGAGAGAGAGAGAGAGAGAGAGAGAGAGAGAGAGAATTATAAACAAAGCTTGCTCTTATGTCTTAGATTGAAGAAATAGGGGGAGATAAGCATTCATATCTGCAGTGGTAGATAATTCTGCCTAACAGTATGTGCTTGAGAGGGTGAAGGGGGAATAATAAATGTTTCTCAAAATGAGCCTTCAGTAAGCTTATAGTCTCCAAAGGGGAGACAATCTCCAATGGGGAGGAAACTCACTAACATATAACTCCTGGTCAGATACCGATATTTCCAAAACTGATTGTTTCTCCTCAGTGACCGCGGAAAGTGATAATTTGACTAGTGGTAATTTGACTCCTCTGCCTATTCGGTTTTAAGAAGAATGCTATCCCAGAAAAAGGCTGATGTGCAATACCGTACTGTGTTTGTTGAGTTTTCAAAAAAAAACAACTAAAGGTGCCACCTAAGAAGCAAAGAAAATCATGAAAGAGCAAAACAAGCTACATTTTTTTGTGAAAAGTAGAAAATAAATAAAAAGATAACCTCTTAAGACACAAGTGCTGAGGGCCAGTTCTTGGAATGAATCCGCAAGGGACTAAATTACAATAAACTCATAAATTCCAAGGATAAGTACCGAGCACAATTCCAGCAACTTACAGAGCAGCTTGCTGTTGCAATGACTGCAAGAAATATTGAATTATAAACAAAGCTTGCTCTTATGTCTTAGATTGAAGAAATAGGGGGAGATAAGCATTCATATCTGCAGTGGTAGATAATTCTGCCTAACTAACAGTATGTGCTTGAGAGGTGAATGGGGAATAATAAATGTTTCTCAAAATGAGCCTTCAGTAAGCTTATAGTCTCCAAAGGGAAGACAATCTCCAATGGGGAGGAAACTCACTAACATATAACTCCTGGTCAGATACCGATATTTCCAAACCTGATTGTTTCTCCTCATAGGGAAAAAACACGTGCAGCCAACCCGCACGTGCAAACAACCGCAAACGGGAGCCCACACGCTATATAACATGGGCGGTGGGCAAACCAAAAACCATCCTGATGACAGCGCAACGCGCTCGAAACAAATTTGTAGATAGTTTTAAGATTCCTCTTTTAACTTGTTTTAACTATATATATATATATATAATATATATATATATATATATATAATATATATATATATATATATATATATATATATATATATATGCGTACATATTTTTAGTTCAGATTGCTGGTATGATATTGATGCTGTCTGCAGTACTGACAGGGGTCATGCCTCCACGGTGGGGAGGAGGAAGGGAGGAGGGTGGGGTGGGGAAGGAGGGGAGGGGGAGGGATTAGGGGGGGGGGGTGAGTGGGACGATTACGCAGGCTGGCTCAACTATTGTCGTCGATAGGAGGCTTAGTAGGTGGCTGTCATGCGTGAGTAGGATCAGCACTGGCGAACAAACACCGAAGCGACTCGGCAACAGTGCAGAGTCCCTTCTGACGGGGTACACCCTGGCGACTGGACACGGCTTTCTTCCTGTGGACCATCAGTGCTGGGTCTGC
>CM031620.1:1856459-1858959 GCA_018398815.1 Conus ventricosus | reverse complement strand
GGACGACACGGTCCTACAGTCAGACTTCATTCTTTGTGCACCCAGCGTGCTGTTGGAAGGGACGACACGGTCCTACAGTCAGACTTCCACATGTCCTACTCGCTTTTCCACACTCATATCCATTCCACTAGGTCGCATGTTTCCCCACTCCATTATGCTACAGTCCACCACACTGCAAACTGATTGACTCTGCAATACCCCATGACAGTGTTTTCTATTCCAGTCCACAGTGTAATACTCTACTGCCAACAGCTCCATCAGGTTTTACTCTGCTATGTAAACGCAGTCCCGCTCGTCCACACCTGCACTTCAGTGTTCTCCATTCTACGTGTTTTTTTTTACTTTACTCATTGAAATTTCACCACAGTTAACGCCACGGTATTTACACTGCATCATGTTTGAATCCTAGCCCCTTCACTACACTACACCGCATCCGTGTTTCTGTTGTCAGTGTGCTACACTTCACCCCATCACACTTTACATCAGCCTGGTATACTGCGCTACATAAAACATTACTATAGTTCACTCCAAAGCACTTTACTTTACTCTGCCGCACTTCTTGACATTCATCATCCTGAAAGAAAAAGAGAAGATGCGAGGAGGACCTAGAGAAGCACTGTCTTCAACTGCGGAACACACCAGCTTGAAGCAATCCTGCACCACCCTTGGAAGCCGGCACACATAGGGTTCAGGCACGCACAGGGCGTCCCGGTCAGACATCAAAGGACATGATTATTGCTCCTTGGCTGATGCCATCGTGTAACGGCCACAGGATGTGACGCGACAGAACCTCCACTGGAGCGTTCCCATAAGTGTACCAGCCCATAATTCACGATTGCACAGCGCACCGGGCAAAAAACGCCACTGTCATGCAACTGCCGTGTGCATCAGGCAGCCTCACTCGGTGCTGTTCCGCTGACAGGTGAAGACAGCACAACTCCAGACACGGCTCACAGCTTTCGCCATGAGGTTTATGCGCCCTCTGATGGGATTCTAGATGACAGTCTTTCCTGCTGTCAACAGGACTTTCCCTATGGTCAATGGGTCTTTCCTTACCGTCACTGGGCCTTTCCCCAGAGGCGGCCAAAGGGCAGAGAAGAAGAAAGATACACCCGAAGGTGCGAGAGGTGACGAAGATAAGTACTGTCTTCAACCAGCTGGCAGCAACACTACACCCATTGCACGTTATTTCAGCCTGATGTACTACACTACATCAAACTTTATTCTATCATCAACAACACACTTATTGCACGTTATTTCAGCCTGATGTACCACACTACATCAAACTTTATTCTATCATCAACACCACACCCATTGCACGTTATTTCAGCCTGATGTACCACACTACATCAAACTTTATTCTATCATCAACACTACACCCATTGCACGTTACTTTCAGCCTGATGTACTACACTACATCAAACTTTATTCTATCATCAACACTCTTTCATTCACTCTACTCCCCTGCTTTGCAGCACAGTTTATTACACACCATACAACACTACACTTCGCTTCACTGTGCTTCAATCCATTACTCCTTACTTTGCTGTCTCTGTCACACTTCGTTTCAGTCTGAACAAAACCATTCCACTCTCAAAACGTCTTTTCCGTCTCCCTTGCTTCACATGTGACGTCATTCCACGGCATTTCACATGATTTCACGTCACTCTGTTCCATTTTAGTATTCGCTTTCCCTCTCCATTCCTTCACATATGAAGTAATTCCACCTCTTTTCATATGACGTCGTCCACAAAAAAAAAACCATGCCCTTTTCCTCTCTTCACATGTGACGTCATTCCACTACATGTGAAAATGACGTCATTGCTCTGTGGATGACCCTTTCCTTTCCACTCCGTCACATGATATTATTCCACCACATTGCACATCACTCCGTCCCACCACAGTATACCCTTACCCTCCACACTCCTCCACGTATGACGTCATTCTGTCACGTATTACCTCACGCCATCCCAGTTTAGTAATACCTCTCTCTCTCTCTCTCTCTCTCTCTCTCTCTCTCTCTCTCTCCTCTCTCTCTCTCTCTCTCTCTCTCTCTCTCTCTCTCTCTCTCTCTCTCTCTCTCTCTCTCTCTCTCTCTCTCCACTCCTTCACGTATGAGGTCGTTCTACAACATGCGACGTCACTTGATTTCAGTGTACTAGGCTCTATTGTTCTCTACCCAAAACATATGATATTATTCCGAATTCATTCAAATTACTCCAGGTTATCATAGCATAGTCTATTGTTCTCCATTCCTTATACATGACGTCATTCCACCACATTTTACATCACTCCATGCCACTTAAGTATGATATGTTCTTGTCCACTCCTTAATGTAAGCCATCACCCCCAACACATTTTGACATTTCACACTGCCGTAGCAAGCTTAGTCTCCACCACTTCATATTTTGACATTATTTCACACTGCCGTACTTACTTACTTACTTAGGCCCATGGCTCAAGGGTGAGCATAGGCCATCGACAACACTCCGCCATCGCA
>CM031620.1:1843959-1851459 GCA_018398815.1 Conus ventricosus | reverse complement strand
CTCCTCTGGTTTTGGTGGCGGCAAAGTCTTTGTGATGGTCTCAGAGGAGAGCCAGCGATGGTATTCTTCGTAAAAACTCAACTTTGAGGTCGGAATGGACAAGGTCTTCCAGGAAGTCTTCGCTTTGAGCCATGAAGTCAGTCTGTGGCCATTTCGCAGAGCTGACAATCTTTTCTGGGATGAATTTGTCGCTGTAGTCAAAATGAAACTGAAGCATCCTCAGCTTGACATACTGGCAGACGAAGAAGCCGATGTGGTTGGGTAAATTCCTCAGCTTGACATACTGGCAGACGAAGAAACCGATTTGGTGGGGTAAATTCCTCAGCTTGACATACTGGCAGACGAAGAAGCCGATGTGGTTGGGTAAATTCCTCAGCTTGACATACTGGCAGACGAAGAAGCCGATCTGGTGGGGTAAATTCCTCAGCTTGACATACTGGCAGACGAAGAAGCCGATCTGGTGGGGTAAATTCCAGCAGACTTGACTCTGGTTTCCACCTCAACCAGGTCTTGGGTCAAAACTGTCAGTTTCTTAAAGTGGGGGTTATTGACCAGCTTGGTTTTGTTCCTGGAGGCGTAGGTTAAGTTTGGTGAGGTTGGTGATGGTCTTGACGTAGGCGCTGTTGCCCAAAGAGTTTGAATGTGTCTGCGAGGATGGCTTTACAGGGGTCAAGGGCTCTGGCTCATAGGGCTTCGGTTTGTCTCCGAACTGCTTGAAGCAGTTTTGGGGGCGATACTCGACGATCTGCAGTACGTCGACGATTTGCAGACCGTATGTGAGGTGAAAGATGTCAAGTTGGTGTTTGGAGAGAATGTACTTTCCCCATGATGTACGGCCAAACATCGGGGGGAAAAACAACAGAGATTGTCCTTGTACAGAAACGAGTTATTTTGGTCTATTTCCAAAGTATAGACAGCTTTGTTGTTTTTCAGAAATTCTGGTGTAGGTCTTTGTCACAACATCCGATTGGATAAACAGGTAAGGAGTTGATGGACACTGGTTGCAGAAATGGAATGCACTGTACATTTGGAATCGGATCTTTCCAGCCTTGCCTGCTCCTGAACGTCTGTTTGATGGATTTTCTCCATTACATTTTCATAATCCTGTTGATTGTTGTTTGATTGATTTCCTCCATTACATTCTCATAATCCTGTTGATTGTTGTTTGATTGATTTCCTCCATTACATTCTCATAATCCTGTTGATTGTTTGATTGATTTCCTCCATTACATTCTCATAATCCTGTTGATTGTTGTTTGATTGATTTCCTCCATTACATTCTCATAATTCTGTTGATTGTTGTTTGATTGATTTCCTCCATTACATTCTCATAATCCTGTTGATTGTTGTTTGATGGATTTCCTCCATTACATTCTCATAATCCTGTTGATTGTTGTTTGATTGATTTCCTCCATTACATTCTCATAATCCTGTTGATTGTTGTTTGACTGATTTCCTCCATTACATTCTCATAATCCTGTTGATTGTTGTTTGATGGATTTCTTCCATTACATTCTCATAATCCTGTTGATTGTTGTTTGATTGATTTCCTCCATTACATTCTCATAATCCTGTTGATTGTTGTTTGATGGATTTCTTCCATTACATTCTCATAATCCTGTTGATTGTTGTTTGATTGATTTCCTCCATTACATTCTCATAATCCTGTTGATTGTTGTTTGACTGATTTCCTCCATTACATTCTCATAATCCTGTTGATTGTTGTTTGATTGATTTCCTCCATTACATTCTCATAATCCTGTTGACTGTTGTTTGATTGATTTCCTCCATTACATTCTCATAATCCTGTTGATTGTTTGATTGATTTCCTCCATTACATTCTCATAATCCTGTTGATTGTTGTTTGATGGATTTCTTCCATTACATTCTCATAATTCTGTTGATTGTTGCTTGATTGATTTCTTCCATTACATTCTCATAATCCTGTTGACTGTTGATGAATTGATGAAGTTCAAAGACTCTGGCCTTGATGCTTCTACCATGAAAGAACCTGCTTTTATCTTCATGAAAGAACCTGCTTTTATCTTCATGAAAGAACCTGCTTTTATCTTCATGAAAGAACCTGCTTTTATCTTCTTGAAAGAACCTGCTTTTATCTTCATGAAAGAACCTGCTTTTATCTTCTTGAAAGAACCTGCTTTTATCTTCATGAAAGAACCTGCTTTTATCTTCTTCAGGAACCTGCTTTTATCTTCATGAAAGAACCTGCTTTTATCTTCATGGAAGAACCTGCTTTTATCTTCATGAAAGAACCTGCTTTTATCTTCTTGAAAGAACCTGCTTTTATCTTCATGAAAGAACCTGCTTTTATCTTCTTGAAAGAACCTGCTTTTATCTTCATGAAAGAACCTGCTTTTATCTTCTTGAAAGAACCTGCTTTTATCTTCATGAAAGAACCTGCTTTTATCTTCTTGAAAGAACCTGCTTTTTCTTCATGAAAGAACCTGCTTTTTATCTTCATGAAAGAACCTGCTTTTATCTTCATGAAAGAACCTGCTTTTATCTTCATGAAAGAACCTGCTTTTAGCTTCATGAAAGAACCTGCTTTTATCTTCATGAAAGAACCTGCTTTTATCTTCATGAAAGAACCTGCTTTTATCTTCTTCAGGAACCTGCTTTTATCTTCATGAAAGAACCTGCTTTTATCTTCTTCACGGTTGTGCAGGATAAACGAATGGCAAGTTGATTTTTGTGTGTGTGGTGTTGTTGACGGCTCAAAATGTCTCTCAAACCCAGTCTGGTACTCCGTTTTTTCCATTGAATATTATGCATGGACCGAGTCTTTTCTTTCCCTCAAAGAAATGCGGACCAATAGCTCCCCGATCTCTGATCTCTGTACTGGGGCTATATCTTCTTCATTCATTTCAACCCAGCCTAGACTCAATCCAGGTCATTCTCTCCGGATCATCAACGCACGCTATCGAGTTTTGTTAATCTCTATTTTTTTCGTTTTTTTTTCTTGTGTGTGTGTGTGTGTGTGTGTGTGTGTGTGTGTGTGTGTGTGTGTGTGTGTGTGTGTGTGTGTGTGTATGTGTGTGTGTGTGTGTGTGTGTGTGTGTGTGTGTGTGTGTGTGTGTGTGTGTGTGTGTGTGTGTGTGTGCTTTTTGTTTCTTTTCTTCTTCTTTTCCCTCCATTTTCTGTTTACGTCGTTCGTGAGAATCTTTGTATCTGTTCGCCTGGTCTGTTCTTACAAATAGTCTTTGGAAAATATTGCATATAAACATTTTTTGCCATCTATGTTCTTCCATAGCATGTCTTAGGACAATATCACATGTAAACATTTTTTGCCATCTATGTTCTTCCATAGCATGTCTTAGGACAATATCACATGTAAACATTTTTTGCCATCTATGTCCTTCCATAGCATGTCTTAGGACAATATCACATGTAAACATTTTTTTGCCATCTATGTTCTTCCATAGCATGTCTTAGGACAATATCACATGTAAACATTTTTTGCCATCTATGTTCTTCCATAGCATGTCTTAGGACAAAATCACATGTAAACATTTTTTGCCATCTATGTTCTTCCATAGCATGTCTTAGGACAATATCACATGTAAACATTTTTTGCCATCTATGTCCTTCCATAGCATGTCTTAAGACAATATCACATGTAAACATTTTTTGCCATCTATGTCCTTCCATAGCATGTCTTAGGACAATATCACATGTAAACATTTTTTGCCATCTATGTCCTTCCATAGCATGTCTTAAGACAATATCACATGTAACATTTTTTGCCATCTATGTCCTTCCATAGCATGTCTGAGGACAATATCACATGTAAACATTTTTGCCATTTATGTCCTTCCATACCATGTCTTAGGACAATATCACATGTAAACATTTTTTGCCATCAATGTCCTTCCATACCATGTCTTAGGACAATATCACATGTAAACATTTTTTGCCATCTATGTCCTTCCATAGCATGTCTTAGGACAATATCACATGTAAACATTTTTTGCCATCTATGTCCTTCCATACCATGTCTTAGGACAATATCACATGTAAACAATGTTTGCCATCTATGTCCTTCCATAGCATGTCTTAGGACAATATCACATGTAAACATTTTTTGCCATCTATGTCCTTCCATACCATGTCTTAGGACAATATCACATGTAAACATTTTTTGCCATCTATGTCCTTCCATACCATGTCTTAGGACAATATCACATGTAAACATTTTTTGCCATCTATGTCCTTCCATAGCATGTCTTAGGACAATATCACATGTAAACAATTTTTGCCATTTATGTCCTTCCATAGCATGTCGTAGGACAATATCACATGTAAACATTTTTTGCTATCTATGTCCTTCCATAGCATGTCTTAGGACAATATCACATGTAAACATTTTTTGCCATCTATGTCCTTCCATAGCATGTCTTAGGACAATATCACATGTAAACATTTTTTGCCATCTATGTCCTTCCATACCATGTCTTAGGACAATATCACATGTAAACATTTTTTGCCATCTATGTCCTTCCATAGCATGTCTTAGGACAATATCACATGTAAACATTTTTTGCCATCTATGTCCTTCCATACCATGTCTTAGGACAATATCACATGTAAACATTTTTTTGCCATCTATGTCCTTCCATAGCATGTCTTAGGACAATATCACATGTAAACATTTTTTGCCATCTATGTCCTTCCATAGCATGTCTTAGGACAATATCACATGCAAACATTTTTTGCCATCTATGTCCTTCCATAGCATGTCTTCACAACTTTTTTTTGGGCCCCAGACCAAGCTACATTCTGGGCACTGAACACCTCCATGACAAATCTGGAGAAGAAAAAAAAAGAAAAAAAAACCCAAATAACCGGACTATTACGTTAATGATCCTCTATTACGAGCCAAAATAAAAGTCAACCAGACACTATGTAATAACCTGATACTAAGGTCTACATAGATGTGTTGCTGAAACATATGCCAAAAAAAAAAAAAAGCACAGCAGGTGTTATAATCTAAATTCACGTGGTGAGCTAACAAAAATTGTATGGGAAGTTTATACATGTTTGTCACGACCGACCCCTGGAGGTCTGCCCTGACAGGATCGGTCTAGATGGGAGTGAAGGGAGTGACTGACCTCACACGCCCCGCAAGAGACCACACAAGAAAGATTACAATACAATACACCATTTATTCACACCAACACACACATAGTCACAAATAAGCATTCCAACACACACAACATGCACAATCACAATTAAGCATTTCAACACACACAACATACACATAGTCACAAACAAGCATTTCCCCGCACACAACATAACCATAATCATAAATAAGCGTTTCCAACACACGTTCCTTTTTGTGCTTCATGTGGTTCCCCCTCACCCCTGTCTCTCCAAAGTCCTCTGAGAGTACCGTGTCGAATCAGGTGCCCCAAACCGGGTCTGTTCTTGAACAGAGTCTTTCAATGCCGACACCCTTGACACACACACACACACCCAAATTGCACGACACAGAGCTAACCACACTGGTCACATGAGCTGTAGGAAGTCCGAGGACAGTGGAGAACGCATCCCGTGGGACGAGGCGTTGTCGCTGAAGGTTCCGGACAGGGGTTAGGACCATCCAGCAAGGTCCACGTGCTCCTCACACTGCGCGGCCCCAACAGCGCAAGCTTCGGGTGAAGCCCCCAGGAGGAGAGAAAACGGAAGGAACTGGAAGGAAAGAAGGGTACTAGAACCCCGCAATCAGTACAGTCTGAAATTTGCTGCTTAATCCTAACAGCCACTCGCATGGTGGGCGAGGGGAGGTGTTTGCTGAATACATTAGTAACATCAGCTCAACACAGACCTGAGCATAACACAGTAAACAAACCAAATGAGGAATGTTCGCCAAAGGTCTCCCCACACGAAGCAGGTAAGAGATTACATTAACAGGCTAAACAAACGAATAGCAATTTATATCTTCATCCTTCCCTCACTCACGTTCAACATTTTCCTTTTTTCAGGAACTGAACTAATACGGCAACCATTGCTTTATAACTGCCACCACAATTGCAAATATTCATAATTCAATGGCACGATTATCCCCACATTTTATAGTAACATTTCAAAAAATAACAATTCTCCAACCACGCATCCAAACAACTAATCACGCGTACGCACGCTCGCAAACACAAAACACTCGTTCCCCTTGCACACACAAACAAACGGTGGCCGAAGAATACGAGACCGGCGATTGTGACAGGGGCGGACGAGTGAGACCAAGCAAGTCCCAACCCTAAATCACCAGGTTCTCCCCCATCTCCACCGACTACCGCATCACCAGATGTATGGAAAGGAGAGAGAATTTTGGATATAATTTTGAATGGCTAGAGAAAAGTGGTCTCAAACAATATTTCTTTTATAATTTTGAAACCAAAAGGAAATTGTGCAAAAGAGAAGAATTATCCGGCTAACAAAAACAAAAAAAAACACAAAAAAAACCACGAAACTGATGCTTACCAGCTACCCGTGGGTGACCCAAGAAGGTGGCGGGTCAAGTGACTCTCTGCCCTCTGTCCAGTCGAGAGGACCAGCAGAGCAGATGCGGAAAAGATGACGTGACGTCCCTCCCCTACAGGCCGACTGCAGGGATGAAGGTACCGACAGTACCTTCGGCGATGTGGTAGAGAACCAAAACCGGAGCGGGCGCTCCCAGGGACATCTTCCGCTCGAGTGAAGAGAAAACCTGCCTGACCGATGGCAGCCAACATGCCACCCTACGTCACAGAGTGAGAATACCTCAAGCTAAGAGGAATGCTGCACGTGCGGCAGGTAAAAAGACAGGTGAGAGGCCGATAGAGACAGCCAGTTCAAGAGAAAGGTACCAGCCACCTGTGAACCTGCAGGATGAATTGCACGGACAGTGAAATTAGAGAGAGAGAGAGAGAGAGAAAGTAAACCTAACCTGAGCTGAACGACATTAAGGTGCAAACACACCACAAGCCACATTAAGGGACTGATACACGACAACAACAACAACAATAAATAAATGAATAATTCTACCACCCTAGATGGGCCAATCGTCATAGGCCTCGTGACAATGTTGAATACTAAGTTTCAACTGCACTGGAGATAATCTGGTAGCTGTGTGTATTTTTGTTGTTGTTGTTGTTGTTGTTTTGTTGTTGTGAAATAATTAAGTTATTGAAAGTGAGTGTGCTAAAAGCTAACTCCTTTAGAGAGCATCTCTGACTGTAGCGTTTCAACAGGTCATCATTATAATCATCCGGGCAGAAACAGGGCCGGTATCAAGTATGCTTATTATTTCCCACATGCTGGTCAAAGCGAGGTCGTTGTTGATCGTTTTGAATCAAACACATTGCATGCTTACACAGACACACACGTTGCACACACACACGCACGCACGCACGCACGCACGCACGCACGCACGCACGCACACACGCACGCACGCACGCACAAACACACACACACACACACACACACACTTACACACTTACACAT
>CM031620.1:1832344-1843859 GCA_018398815.1 Conus ventricosus | reverse complement strand
GCACGTACCTCAATACCCCTCAAGGCTAATGGCACTGTCAGATAGTATTAAACACGCCTAATGACTTGTGAACGCCTTGTTGCACACACACACACACACACACACACACACACACACACACACACACACACACACACACACACACACACACACACACACATGCGCGCGCGTAGCATGCACATGCACATTGCATGGGCACATAACATATAAGAGATACTGAAGTTTGGGTTGTTGTTGTTTCTTTACTGTTGACAATAAAGGGATTGCATACATCAGAATGCAGAAAATTGCAAAACATAATCATGTTGTAAAAAAAAAAAGAGGTAGATTGTATGCACATGCAAACATATGTTAAATCCTACAACACTGCGGTTTTAAGCGGGGCGATACTGGTTGCTGTCATCTCTCTCACTGTTTTCAGCTTTGGATAGTTTCTGTGAAGGTTTTGATTTTAAACTGGATCAGTTGTGACTGATTGCTACCTTTGTATGTGTCTTGGCTCAGTTAGTAAAATGTCAACCTATTCCTTTAACCAACTGTCAATGTCCCCGACTCAGACTTTGTTTTATTCGAATTCTTTTCAGCACTGGTGTCAATGGGGTGCTTAACGGTTTCTTTTGTATTGAGAAAGGAAAAGGATGGACTTCCTTTTTTCAATACTGCGCCTTAAACACACCCAATAGTCAATTTATGACACTCAACTTTAGTCGTCTAAAAACAGCTGTGGGACTTTTTAGCTTGATCAAAGTTTTTGTGACAGGTGTTCTAATAATTTTTAGCAGCGACCACCCAAGTAACAGTTACAGCCTATTTTACATTTGTTTGATAACCATAAAAAGCACGACTGATTTACAACACAACGCAGAAACAACGTTGACATTTCTGGAAACACCACATAATTAGCAATTATCTGGGCGACTGCTTACGCTAAACATAGCACACCGTCCGTCTCTCTCATGCACTCACTCACTCTCTTTTTCAGTTTATATAGTAGAAGAGACAACGAAACACTGATTTTCATTTCATCAAGACTGATCCAAAATGCTGACAATATCTCATCTTCTATTAGAAAGAAGATGTCATGTGAGACATACGAGTCACAGTGGAGTCAAAGAATAATTAGGAGGTAGAAGACACAGCAATGATCTCCCTTATTTAATTCAACGGGGAGATCATTTATAAACACCGTGAATAGTAATGGTCCTAAAATACTGCATTGTGGTATCCCACTAATAGCATCAGCACCATGACTGGTATGAGAGAAGGAACTACCAATCCTTACCTTTTGAGTTCTTTTGATAGAAAGTCTCTAACCCAACCAAGTACATTTCCTACTGTTCCATAAGACTCCAATTTCTTTAAGAGTCTTTCATGTGGTACTGAATCGAATGCTTTTCTAAAGTCTAAATACATCTATATTCTCTCCTTTATCTATCTCCTTTGTGAAGTCTTCAATCACTTTTAGAAGTTGAGTCACACAAGATCTTTTTGCACGAAATCCATGTTGGCACTCAGCATATAATTTATTTTCTGTCATATGTTTACCAATAGCCTCCCTAATAAATGATTCTAAAATTTTGCATATAGTGTAGCTATGTTACTCACTGGTCTATAATTCCCTGGGTCTGTTCTCGTACCTTTTTTGAATACTGACCAGTATAACTGTAGCTGTTTTCCAGTCTGAAGGTTCTATCATTTCTTCAACAGATTCAGTAGTATCAGTCATGTTTTAAATGTAAAATGAAAACGTACAGCAGCAAAGTTGAAGCCAGAAACAACGCCAAATCTGCAAAGTTGTGATTCCGAGCCTCCCCTCTCCCGTCGGTTCCCGTGACTTTTGTGACAACGTTTGTGGTCAACAAATCTGGATGAAACAATTTCTTTTTGGCGATACTTAACTATATCCGATCAATCTTGGTTGTAACCTCTACTTATTTCCCATGTAAAAGACAAGAAACTCACCAAAATAAACTCTGTTTTGATCACGCAAACGTTGTCTGCAATATGTACAGTTTCCACTTAGGCCGAGCTCTAAGCACACCGAGAGGCTTTCGTTTTCGAGCGTTTGCGTGGCGTGGATTTTGTCACGTGGAAGCCGGTGTCCCCATCTAAAGCATTCCCTGGTTAGGCAGTCGCCCCAGACAGTCCAAGGGTATAGCAGGGCCGGCACCTGTAATCCAAAATATGCAACCCCATACCGCTCCAACTCGTTATCCACAGACACACTGGGCTGTTGAGAGCCCAGTATGCTCTCTACGCCACCAATTTCTGCCAGTCAGTATCCATATTCCCTATCCCCCCGACTCTGAAAATATCTCTCTCTCTCTCTCTCTCTCTCTCTCTCTCTCTCTCTCTCTCTCTCTCTCTCTCTCTCTCTCTCTTCTGTGTGTGTGTGTGTGTGTGTGTGTGTGTGTGTGTGTGTGTGTGTGTGTGTGTGTGTGTGTGTGTGTGTGTGTGTGTGTGTGAGCAAACGCATCTGATCAGTTTTGCATATATTATGGAATTTTCATGCACAATTCGGTGTGAAGTGAACGCGCGCGAGTTCAGGATACGTGTGTACCTACATTGTTCGGGGCAACTGACGTTGTGTTTTTCAGTTTGTTGGGTGTAAAATGAAATTAAACGGTTTTTCATCTTCTTTTCATGTAAACGATCACACATTCTTCTGGCGTTTCTTCACAGTTCTTGATGCTACGAGTTCAGTGTACGTCATGTGATCCGTGGCAATATCCAGACGCCAAGCTATGACTCGATGGAGTATTCAAGTGGTGAATGCAAAACAGAGTAGGCCTATATAAACATCACCTGGCCACAAAGCCGGCTCTGTCACACCCTCATCCCGTTCTTTCAACTCGTTGATTCGGGCGGGCCACCACTTCTGCAGTCAGCGGCCTCTTACTGTCTCGCTACTTAAAATTAATGTCTTGCCGAAACAATCAATCAATGATCAATATGATAGTTTCTTCCAGAATGGCAGACATATTATGGATCTACCAATAGTTGTAAATCGATGAAAACAACAAGAAGTCCGCCAGACAAGGCTAGACAGTTCATGCCCACAGACGGTGTGTGTGTTGTGTGTGTGTGTGTGTGCAGGCTTGCGCGCGCGCGCACGTGTGTGTGCGTGCGTGTGTGTGTGTGTGCGCGCACGCGCGTGTGTGTGTGTGTGTGTGTGTGTGTGTGTGTGTGTGTGGTGTGTGTGTGTGTGTGTGTGTGTGGTGTGTGTGTGTGTGTGTGTGTGTGTGTGTGTGTGTTGCTGCGCGGCGCATGCGTGTATGTTTTACTTTGTTCTATTTGCGGAGAATCGGTAGTAAGTTGAGAAATTGGAAGGCTTTAGAGAACTAATAAATATTCATTCTGGCTCACTTGCTCCTCAACCAAGTTTTTGGGCGAAAGTGGCCTAAAAGCGGCATTTTATAGTTCTCTGACAAGTAAGACTTCAATAACCAAAAATAACGATTATCTACAAACAGACATACTGTGTAGGGTTATCCGTTTTTAATACTAATTTACTAAACTTGCTTGTCTTTTAAAACTAAGTTATATTTTTGACATAAAAT
Source organism: Conus ventricosus (assembly GCA_018398815.1). NCBI lineage: Eukaryota > Metazoa > Mollusca > Gastropoda > Neogastropoda > Conidae > Conus > Conus ventricosus. Next base: position 1,840,299 of record CM031620.1, on the reverse strand, counting down.
TCGCACACTTATTTTGACTAATTTTTACCTACAAAACTTTGTATAACAGACAGGCTGACACGAGGCTGAAAACTGATCGCTTAATTTACGGCTGGCGCAGACAAGGGCCTTCGTTCACACAGCGCACAGCCGCTTACAAACTGCGACCAAAAAATCAATAAAACACACCTCGCGGCGCGTTAACTTGCAACTTAGCCTATTGCATCAGCAAATGTTCTAGACTGTCACGTGACACTGCCACCTCGAGGCCGCCGCGTCAGCAAGACCGGTTTCGCCATTGTTTCCCGGATACTTCACAAGAAGGTTGTGTTTTGACTGTGCTTCGGTGTGACCACTGTGTTAACATGGAATCAGCTACAACTTTCCAACAAGCTCAAAATCTTCCATTACCACCGCCAACACCAACGGAATTGTGGACAGAGGAAGAAATGCTTATTTTGCAAGAGAATCAAGACTACTTTAAAAAAATGACAGAAATAATTGAAAAGATTAAAAGGGAAGGACCCCAGGATTTGCCACAGAAGCCTAAAAGAAAGCTTGAGCAATTGTTAAAAGAAAAGAAAGGAGACAAAAAAAGGAGAACAGATCTTTCAACGCCACAAGAATTACATGCCTATCTTATGGCAAATCAGGCTGACGTTCAATCAGCTATTTTCAGAGAAGCTTTTACTGATCAGATATTTTCCGAAACAGTAAATGAAGCTGAAATTGTAGAAAGACTACAAAAAGGGATGAGAAATTTGAGGAGGCAAGATGCACAGTCCTTGTTAATTTACATTCAGTTTGGTTACTTCTTGAATTTGTGTAAACAATGGCAGGAAAATGAAAGGAAAGAAGGGAGAACAAAGGAAACTTGGGCTGTTTGGTTGAAAGCAAAAACCGGTATTCTGATGTACACGTACGAAAATTACGTGCTGTTTCAAGTGGTCTTTTTGGATATCCAAGGTTTTATGCTGTAGGCCTTCCCTTTCGTTTCATTTTTAGCAAGCTGAATGAAATTAAAACCATGCTGCAAGTGCCGGAATTTGCACAGTACTGGAAACAAGATCCGCACATAACAATGACAAGCGAGCTCCAGCAATCCCAGTAATCGTTAACGGCGGAAGGCAACTGCTAAAGCACAGCCTAAAATAGGGCCGTTCACGCGCGAGTGAACGGTGGCCTACTTGCTGGACTCCTGCCCCACAAAGCCCCGAACAGTTTTCTAAAATAGTTCTTACCTCACCTGCTTTGACGTCATGCTTCGCCGTTCACGCGCGTGAACGGTGGTCTACTTGCTGGACTCCTGCCCCGGGCCTTTTGCTTCACCTGCTTCAACGTCCTGCTTCCACGCCCTGTTACAAACTTTTAGCCTGCCTTTTTAGGCGGCCGCTGGGTGTACTTTATACAATTGTCTTGTTTTATTCAATCAGGCTTTTGTTAAATGCACTTGGTGGCTGCTTTGAACTTGCAACAAAAGAGCCAATGCATCACAAAAACGCAAGCACCGTCTTGCACCAAGTGGTGTTACACATGACAAATAATAAAGCTCTGTGTACACCACACACACTCCTACCCCAAGTCACCCAAGTTCTTAATTAAGTTTTTAATTAAGTCACCCAAGTTTTTAATAAAGTTCTTAATTAAGTTCTTAATTAAGTTCTTAATTAAGTTTTTAATTAAGTTACTTCAAGTTCTTAATAAGTTCTTGATCAAGTACTTCTAAGTTCTTACACAAGTTAACCTAAGATCATAACTAAGTCATCCTTTAAGTACAACCAAGTTCTTATTCAAGTTATCTTATAATTATCAAAAAACAATACAATCTATGTTTTTATCTTAAATAGTAGATGTCTAATATAGTACACACACGCCTCAAAAAATGCGTCATCGTTGAGGATGTCTTGCTTAACGCCCTTGGCGTGAGATTGGTTAGCATAAATCTTAATGAAGTTCTTACATCCTAAGCAACCGCATTGATTACAATTCTGGTCTATGGAAATGTTTTTTATAGACTCCATGTCTTTATTTATTAACTCCATCATTTTAAACAAATAATAATCCGCCATGATCTATTTTTATCAAAAAAATTTAAATTTAAGTTCTTAAAATATTATTGCATTTTAAATGGATCAAATGATTTTTTGTTATTGGCGGTGCTGGCGTGCTGTTGTCTTCTTCTGTATTTAGTGGTTCAGATTTTTTTGGCTGCTTTTGTTTTTGTTGCCATTCTTTATATATTTTATAACCGTAATAACTGCCCCCAGCAGCAGCAAGGGCACCAAAAATGGCAACAGTTTTAAGTTCAATATTCCATGAAGACTTTGGCGCCCTTAAATTAACTTGCTCTTGTTTTGGAGCTGGCATTGAATCAACTGTTGGCGTTGGCGGTGTTATGTTTTCATTATGAGTTATATTCTGTGATTGTAACTTTAATTTTCTTTGTCTGTTTAACTCTGCTACTCTTTTTCCTGCTGCAACACGCCCAGGATGCTTTAGCTTTTCACTCGTCACTATCTCTACCTGATTCAGTGTTTTCTGATTCTGCTGATTTTCCGACTCATTCATTTTGAAGGGAAATAAAATCTATATGATTAAAAGTAATTAATCCTATGATTAACGGCGATAACAATGTTCCAAATCTGTAATATAAATCACAGCTTAGAGACTCTAATGACTTTGTTAAAACTGGATCTTGCGTTAAATCATACGTAAGATCTTGTTCAGAATCAATGGGGCAAATCTGCTGACTAGTTTAGTGTACAAACTAAGAACTGTTTGTCCTACACTTTTTACCATTCTCGACCCAGCTGCACTTCATACCTGTTGTGATACTTTAAAATGTCTTGCGGCGGCATCTGTTGAATCTGTTCAATGCTGAATTCAGTTCCCAGGAACTGTTTTGTTTTTCCACATGCTGCCAAAGAATACAAACCTTTCCTTTTTGGGCATAATAGCTTGATCATCAACTTCTTCATTTGTAAGTTCAGGAAGGTTTAGGCTACCCTGTAGCTCTATCAGATCATCGCTGTTCATGTTTTTTATTAATTATAATTATTTTATTTTTTAAAATGAGCACCGAAAAAACTATTACCAACCTTGTATACCATTCTGCCGTTATTGGAGGCCTAAGTGTAGGATACTCAATGCTTGGTAAAAGCCTGTTAAAAATAAAACCGGCAGATCTTGGCAAACTAGACTTTGAGGATTCAGCAAAGCTAATCGCTATTATTACAGCTTCATTTGCTACGAAAGATTTTCTAGTTAAGCAAGGAATAATTCCAGAGAATATAAATATGTAAAAAAATACATTTATAAAAAATGGCTTCACTCGTAATGATGATAGGCGGCGCTGTGGTGAATGCGCTTGCTTTTAGCGGAAGTAATTACGCGTTTAGTAAACTACGGGATGACGACGAGAGAAAAAGACATAACAAAGCTGTGGAGCAACTAGCTGCGGCACAAGATCACTATGAAAAGCAGAGAATTGAGCAGTTAGATTTTATTAACGACACACTGAAAAAACAGGGGCATGCAGCTTACACATTTAAAGATGTTGATCAAGCGATAAAAGAGTATTATCTAGTAACGGGCAAACCAATCCAGACATTGCCCCCACCAAAATTCAGCAACTTTTATCAACCATCAGAAAAACAAAAGATGCAAGAAATCGCGTTTATTGCCTTTGGTATGACCGTTGTCTATTTTGTCGCGCATAATATTGGCTGAATAAAAAATGAACAAAATTTATTATTCGCCTAAAGGATATTGGAAGGGAATCACGGCAATAAAAAAGCTAAGCCAAGCAGCGGGAGTCAGTGAACAAACAGCAAAAGAATGGTTATCTAAACAAGCGATTTGGCAAATTTATTTACCTGCGCCTAGACGAATACAGAGACCACACTTTGTGAACACAATACCGAACGACACCCATCAAATGGACCTTCTATATTTACCCTCTGATACGATTAGACGAAAAAGATTTAAGTACGCACTCACAGTCATTGACATAGCTTCAAGATACAAAGATGCGGAACCATTAACACAAAAGAGTGCTTCTGCTGTTGCTGTTGCCATACAGCTGATATATCAACGGGGTCCTTTAACTTATCCTCGCATGATTCAAGTCGATGATGGAAAAGAATTTAAAGGCCGAGTGAATCAATTATTGTTAAAACATAGAGTTACCATTAAAAGAGGCATTCCGGGAGTTCACAGATCACAGGCTTTAGTTGAAAACTTTAACAACAGTTAGCTGAAAGACTTTTTTCCTACCAGTATCACAGAGAGCTGATTGACAATTCTCGCAACACAGAATGGGTTAGAAGACTGCCTCAGTTTTGCGCGCAATGAATAATGAAGAATTTAAAGGGTTAAAACCAGTACAAGCAATCAAAAGAAAAACAATAAATGTTGCTGAAGGAGAGTCTTCATCCAGCAAACTATTACCGTTTGGTTTAAAAGTAAGGTACCTTTATTTACCGGGGGAAGCGGAAGGGGACACTCGCATCAGGGCACCGATCCAGTTTGGAGTGTTGATCCATATGAAATAAAAAGAATTGTAAAGATGAATCCGCCCGTGTATTATTTACGAGAAACTGACACAACAAAACAACCAGCTCCTCAAAGATCTTTTGTGAAAGAAGAACTGCAGATAATCCCACAGACACAGTTCCGCTTTAATTAATTTACATAAAATATATTTAAGTTTAAAATGGAAGCCCAAAAGAAAGAACATGGAACGGAAGCAAGAAGGATAAAGGAAGAGACCTTTGAATTACTACGAGAATCATTTAGGGCGTGTTCTGCTATTAGGGGATTAATGCAAAAATCAAATGATACGTATTCTGCTGTTGAAGAAACAGCTAAGAGGATTCCTTGGCACAGAGCACAGCGGCCAGAGCACTTACAGCCCTAATCCCAAATTTTGACTATCAAAGATGGAGAAAAGAATATTTTGAAATAATAAAAAAAATTCGAGCACATCAAGCAAACATGAGAAAAATTTTGAATGAATTGGAAGATGATGTGATTGATCTTCTAAATAAATTTCAGGAAAGATATGAACCCGAATATAAACTCTTCGGTGAAGAAAATATGTAATTATACTGTTCTATAATGGCCATATGCATATGAAAACTCTGGATTAACAAACACACGTTTTGTGTTTGTTCTATCTAATGACTTCTTTGTTACAACCGTTGTGTTGATTTCATGTAGATTAGATCGTAGTTTTACGTTGTCATGATGAAAAGTCTTATTGCCAAACAATGCTTCTTTGTAGTTGTCATGTGATATGTTTGACTGCACAACACTGCGAGATATTCCTTTTGCTTTCTTAATGGTTTTCTCCTGGCTCGAAATACTGTACATTTTGACCTTAACCCCACATACTCCTTAATCACCTTTCCAGATAATTCATCCTTCATCTTTCCTAAAACCTTCTTGTTAGTAATTGAATGTAAAGGCGAATCTTTAGGATAATCGGATGTGTCGTACCATCCGCTCGCTCCTTTAGCTACTTCTAATTCCATGTCTTTATAGATGTCTTCAGTAGGAATATCTATAACAAAACTGTCTGTATCTGTGTAAAGTACTCTGGACTCTGGATACGAGGGTTTAAAGTAGTCATAAAGAAACTCTAACATTAAAAGCTTTGATTAATTCTAAAACAGTAAACCCAATAAATACAGGCTTGTCCAATTTGACTTTCTTTTTCTTCATCATTATGCCAAAAAGCTGATCCTGGAATCTTCTAAAGTCCTGATAATTAGGTTTTGAAGTCAGCTTAATTGCTTCGTTCTCTTTGGTGACCAATCTGACATCTTTGCGCTTGTGCGGATTCTCCATAGTCTTTCCGAAACAGCTGTTGTTCATTAGCTTGAAAAAGTCTTTTTCTGAAGCATCTGCGGATTTAGTTCTGAGATTAGTGTTCTTCATGATGTATGGTTTCATGAACTGTTCTTGATCAAAAGCAATTTATACGATGAACTGCTGTTAACTTCAAACCATGTCTTAATAAAATTGTAGAAGTCTGTAATGACAGACATAATTTTTTTTGCCCCGAAGATTAGGCACAAGTTTAGGCGGCTCTCTTGGATTCATCTTTAGACTTTCTGCAGCTAATGGATAGTCATTATGCTGGTCATGGAGTTCATGAGGATATTCTAAATCAACTTCTAGAATGAAACCACGCTGTTGACCCGGCGCCAAACTGCCCAACCACTTTAATGCCTTTTGAATATTATTTGTACTGCCGCCTGTGTACATCTTGAAGTTACGTAATGGAAGCGATTGCGCCATTGCCCATCCATACAGATTGTTTGCGTCTAAATACATGAGATAGTTAGACCTTTTACTTGGATCATAGTCGTCCAAGTATTTTGTTTGCTTTACAGTAATGATGCGACGCCATACTAATTCCTCCACCCCATCCGTTTTCAATCATCTGAATCATTGGTAAATCTGACAATAAATCAATCTTTACTCCAGTAAACTTTAAGAAAGCGCCCCAACTCATCCCGGCGCAGAAATGTAATGCGGGGGATCAGGCTATAATGTTTCATGCGGGTCTTTCTATAATTTTCAAAAATATCCCCCAACAAACATACGTCACACGGCTGTTCCTTTCTTGCCAGACTGAAACACTTAGTCAGCGCGCGTGACCCGCTGACCCTGACCGACTTCAGCGATGCTAGCGATGGGGAGGCGAAACACACGTTGGCCTCTACCCTTCTTCGAGATGTGTACCAGAGAGCTGTGCTAGTGAATGATTTTGTTTGTTTTCCAAACTCCGGTACAACTAAATCCCAGATGTTTTGTTTCTTTTTCGGATTGCCTGAGGATTATGTGAAGTGAGCTTGTGTCTGTGTGTGTTTTATAACGAGATGAAAATTTCTTTAAAGTGTGGTTTTGTGTGTATAGTTTGACGTAAGTGACTTATCAGTTTTTCCTTCAATGGCGTCTACGTCTCAGCAGCAAGCAGGGAGCTTTAGTACCACGTATTCAGTGTACACTGTGCCAGACTGAATTCTATGTGTCGAATTTGTGGGAACGCGTGTTACGAAAGGGGAAAGATAGACGGTTTGGTGTGAGATTATGTAAAAACCCATGCCGCAGAACTCTCACGTTGTTACAATTTAGACATTTGGGAAAGATGAAGAGGGCAAACAGTCCCACAGCAATTTGTATGAAATGTTACCAAAATACTCATGAAGCTGAAACCGCTAGCAACCTGACCGACCGCAAAAAATTTCGATCGAAAACCCTTTTTGCACTTGATATTCAGAAATGTCAGAAATCTGGACAACTTTTGATCCAGAGCTGCCAATCAGTCAGTGCAAGCATGCAGTCACTTTCAATCACAAAAAAAAAGGTGGTTGTCCCCCAAAACCGAGAGGGGGCCGTGAAGAGATCCGCACAACAAACTTTTGATCCCCCCGACTTGCCAGTTGAGGAAAGTGTGTCGACGTCATTTGTCAATCAACGTCAACCCCCGTTGTTTTGTGTGTGGTGTGTGTGTGTGTGTGTGTGTGTGTGTGTGTGTGTGTGGGGCTGCGTGCGTGCGTGCGTGCGTGCGTGCGTGCGTGATGCGTGGTGTGTGGGGTGTGTGTGTGTGGTGTGTGTGTTGTGTGTGTGTGTGTGTTGTGGCGAGTGTGTGTGTGTGGTTTTGTGTGTGTGTGTGTGTGTGTGTGTGTGTGTGCGAGTGTGTATGTTGTTGTGTGTGGGGTGTGTGTGTGTGTGTGTGGTGTGTGTGTGTGTGTGTGTGTGTGTGCGCTCTCCCCCCAGCTCCCCGTGTTTTAACATATTTATAAAATTACTTGTATGTACAAAATATGAATTTAACATCTGCTAAAGATTTTGAGGTGCACATCACAAAGTTATTTAATATCTTATTGTCAACTGATCATGAACTTTTTGATCGGAGTGACAGAAGAATATCACTTTACATATTAGGCGACAAAGCAGGAAAAAAA
>CM031620.1:1821929-1832244 GCA_018398815.1 Conus ventricosus | reverse complement strand
CACATACAAAACCAAATGTGAGAGAAAGATTTTTGTCCAGCATACAAAAACCAATGTAAAAAGATTTTTGGGGGGTCCGCATACTAAAATAAAAAGGAGAAAAGATGTTTTTGGTCCACATACTAATAACCAAGTGGAGAAAGATGTTGCCCACTACAATAACCAAATTGTGAGAAAAAGGGGGGTTTTTTGCCAGCAACAATATCCAATTAAAAAATTTTTGTCCCAACAATTCCAATGGGAAAGGAAAAGGTTGGTCCAGCATACAAAATCCAATGGAAGAAAGGTGTTGTCCCATCTAATAATCCAATGTGAAGAAAATTTTGTGCCACAACTAAAAACCTGTAGAGAAAATTGGGGCCCAACAAATAATAACAAAGTAGAGAAAGATGTTGTTGTCCACATACTAATAACCCAAAGGAAAAAGAAAGATTTGTCCCATACAAAAATAACCAATTTGAGAAAAAGATGTTGTTGTCCACAACTAATAAAAACCAAGGGAAGAAAGATGTTCTTGTCCACATACTAATAACCAATGTGGGAAAGATTTGTTTCCACAACTAATAACCAAGAAGAGAAAGAGTTGTCCACTTCAAAAATCCAATGTGAGAAAAAGATGGTTGTCCAGCAACAATAACCAATGTGAAGAAAGATGTTTTTTGGCCCAACTAAAAAACCAATGTGAAGAAAGAGGGTTGTCCAGCATACTAAAAACCCAATGTGAAGAAAAGTTGTTGCCACAACAAAATCCAATGTGGAGAAAGATGTTTCCCAACAATACCTTTTTGAGAAAGAGTTGTCCAGCAACTAAAATCCAATGGGGGAAAAAAGATGTTGGGGTCCCCTACAAAATAATCCAATGTAAGAAATATGTTGTCCAGCATACTAATAACCAAGTGGGGAAAAAGGGAGTTGTCCAAAACTAATAACCAATTAGAAAAGATTTTTCCAGCAACAAAATCCAATGTGAGAAAAAATATTTGCCACTCTAATAATAACCAATGTGAGAGAAAAAATTTTTTTTCCACTACTAATAATCCAATGTGGAAAAAAGGGTTGTTGTCCAGCATACTAAAAAAACCAATTAGAGAAAGATTTCCCCAACTAATAATAAAAAGTGAGAGAAAGATGTTTTTGTCCCATACTAAAAATCCAATGTGAGAGAAATTTTTTTGTCCAGCAACAATAACCCTTTGGGGAAAAAAGTGTGGCCACTACAAATAAAACCAATGGAGAAAAAAGAGTTGTTGTCCAGCATACAAAATAACCAATGTGAGAGAAAAGTTGGTTACCCATACAAAAATAAACAATGTGAGAAAAATGTTGCCAGCATACAAAAATAACCCAAAGAAGAAAGATGTTTTTTGCCCAAAACTAAAAAAACCAAATGGAGAGAAAGATGTTGTTGTCCAGCATACAAAACCCAAAGGGAGAAAGTTTTTGGTTGCCCCAATAGTAATAAAAACCAAGGAAGAAAAATTTGCCCAACAAAATTACCAAATGTGAGAAAAAGTTGTTGTCCACATACTAAAAAACCAAGTAGAGAAAATTTCCCACATCAAATAACCAAATTGAGAGAAAGATTTTGCCGCATACTAATAAAACCATGTGAAGAAAGATGGGGCCAGCAAACTAAAATAAAAAGTGAAGAAAGATTGTCCAAACAATAATAACAATGTGAAGAAAAGTTGTTGTCCAGCATCTAAAAAATCAATGTAAAGGAAAATTTTTGTTGCCAGCAACAATAATCCCAATTGAAGAAAATTTTGTTGTCCACTACTAATTACCCAATGTGGGAAGATGTTTTTGTCCAGCATACAAAATAACCAAGTGGGAAAGATTTGTCCCAACAAAAAATCCAATGTGAGAGAAAGAGTTGTTGCCACATACTAATAATCCAATGTGAAAAAGATTTTGCCCCCAGCATACAATAATAAGCAATTGAGAAAAATTTGTTGCCAGCATCTAAAAATCCAATTGAGAGAAAGATTTTTCCCCACATTCAATAAAAACCCAAATGGAGAGAAAGTTTTTGTTTCCACAACTAAAACCCCAATGGAAAAAAAAGTTTTTGCCACAACAATAAAAACCAAATTTGGAGAGAAGATGTTGGGGGCCACATACTAATAATCCAAGGGGAAGAAAGATGTTTTTGCCACATACAATAATCCAAGGGAGAGAAAGAGTTTCCACATACTAAAAAACCAAGGGAGAGAAAGATGTTTTTCCAGCAACAAAATAACCAATGTAAGAAAATGTTTCCACTACAAAAAATAAAAATTGAAAAAATAGTTTTGTCCACATACAAAAAACCAATGTGAAGAAAGTTTTTGTTGTCCAGCAAACAATAATCCAATGTGAGGAAAATGTTGCCCACTCAATAATCCAATTGAGAGAAAAGTTTTTTTCCCAGATACAAATTTCCAAATTGAGAAAAAGAGGTTGTGCCACATACAATATTCCAATGTGAAGAAAAGATTTGTTGCCACATCTAAAAATTTCCCAAATGTAAAGAAAATTTTGGTTGTCCCATACAATAAAAACCCAATGTGAGAAAAGATGTTGTTGTCCAGCAACTAATAAAACCAAATGTAAGAAAGATTTGTTGCCACATACTAATAAAAACCGTGGGAGAAAGATTTGTTGCCCCAGCAACTAATAAAAACCCAATGGGAAAAAGATGTGGTCCACAACAATAATCCAAATGTTTTGGAGTGGAAGGCAGGGGGTGGAGGGGGAGGGGGGGCGGGGGGGCACCAATTAAATTTTTTTTTTTTTGGGGCAAATTGTGTAATTGGGGGAACCCCTGATACTTGCACACTGTTTTGGACAGATATGCTACAGCAACCACAGAGAAATCTGGGATTTTTCAAAAAGGGGGGCACCCCCCCCTCAAATTAAAGAAAGGGGGCCCCCCCCCCCCCCCCCCCCCCCCCCCCCCCCCGCCCCTTCTTCACCCAAATGGGTTTGAAACCGGGTTCCCTTGCACGGCATCTTTTCGGGGGCTTCCCGATTTTGGGGATGGTCGCGGTTTCTTCAGCCTCCCCCTCGCAGCACAGAATTTTTTTTTTTTCATCCCAAAATCAAAGCAAATAGGGGGGCCCTTTATTTTGGGAAAATATCCATAGGCGCTTTAAAATCCGCAACTTTTCCCTCGGGACGGAAGGAGGAGGGAAAAGCCGCCGATTGGTTATTTGCACCAACGCCAAGAAATATCAAGAAAAATTTTGCTCCCTCACCCCATTTTTAGTTTTTTCAAGCAAAAACAAACGAGCGCCCGCAATACAGTGAACAGGGAGGCAGCCTGCCGTGGGGAGCTCCCGCTTAAGACTCGATAATTGCGGGAAGGAAAAAGATTTTTTAGGGGATTGTCAAATCCTCGCCTAGAGAAACTCTGAACAGTCCTCAGATTTCAATTTAAAGAGCACTGGGGAAGACAAAGGGCCAGAGGGGGGATAGGATGTAAAAAAAAGATCACGACCACAACACCAAAAACCGTTAGCGTGGTTGACACTTTTTATTGCAGCTTTTTCCCGGGCAAAAAATGCTATCACACCGACTTTTGGAGTGAAAACCCATCACGGGACTTCAATCTGAATGCACGACAGAGAGTGCCCTGCCCCTCAGCATGCAAAATCAAATCAGCCGATAACATAGTAGCACCAATAATAAGTGCGTGCAGAAGGCCATGTGGCCAGTCAGATGGCAAAATGGATAGCTAATGCGTACAACAATATTTGCAATCTGATTGCTTACTTTATCACAAGAGAACTGTCAGAAACTGTCATGAGAAAAAAAAAGTAAAGAAAACCTAGAACACAGGACAACTAAGCATGAACACTGTAGGCAGACTGAAGAGGTGAAACTGAAGAGAATAAAAAACCTAGAACACAGGGCAGCGAAGCATGAACACTATAAGAAGACTAAAGAGGCAAATTGAAGAGAGTGATAGAAAACCTAGAACAAAGGACAGCGAAGCATGAACACTATAAGAAGACTAAAGAGGCAAATTGAAGAGAGTGATAGAAAACCTAGAACACAGGGCAGCGAAGCATGAACACTATAAGAAGACTAAAGAGGCAAATTGAAGAGAGTGATAGAAAACCTAGAACACAGGGCAGCGAAGCATGAACACTATAAGAAGACTAAAGAGGCAAATTGAAGAGAGTGATAGAAAACCTAGAACACAGGGCAGCGAAGCATGAACACTATAAGAAGACTAAAGAGGCAAATTGAAGAGAGTGATAGAAAACCTAGAACACAGGGCAGCGAAGCATGAACACTATAAGAAGACTAAAGAGGCAAATTGAAGAGAGTGATAGAAAACCTAGAACACAGGGCAGCGAAGCATGAACACTATAAGAAGACTAAAGAGGCAAATTGAAGAGAGTGATAGAAAACCTAGAACACAGGGCAGCGAAGCATGAACACTATAAGAAGACTAAAGAGGCAAATTGAAGAGAGTGATAGAAAACCTAGAACACAGGGCAGCGAAGCATGAACACTATAAGAAGACTAAAGAGGCAAATTGAAGAGAGTGATAGAAAACCTAGAACACAGGGCAGCGAAGCATGAACACTATAAGAAGACTAAAGAGGCAAATTGAAGAGTGATAGTAAACCTAGAACACAGGGCAGCGAAGCATGAACACTATAAGAAGACTAAAGAGGCAAATTGAAGAGTGATAGTAAACCTAGAACACAGGACAGTGAAGCATGAACACTGTAGGATGACTAAAGAGGCAAATTGAAGAGTGATAGTAAACCTAGAACACAGGACAGTGAAGCATGAACACTGTAGGATGACTAAAGAGGCAAATTGAAGAGTGATAGTAAACCTAGAACACAGGACAGTGAAGCATGAACACTGTAGGATGACTAAAGAGGCAAATTGAAGAGTGATAGTAAACCTAGAACACAGGACAGTGAAGCATGAACACTGTAGGAAGACTAAAGAGGCAAATTGAAGAGTGATAGTAAACCTAGAACACAGGACAGTGAAGCATGAACACTGTAGGATGACTAAAGAGGCAAATTGAAGAGTGATAGTAAACCTAGAACACAGGACAGTGAAGCATGAACACTGTAGGATGACTAAAGAGGCAAATTGAAGAGAGTGATAGAAAAGAGGACACAACGGCAGATCATTTTCAAGTGGTGATGCAATGAAGGCTGATAATTCCCCCACATAGGGGAAGATGGGGGAGGGGAGGTTCCACAGCGGTCTGATATCACTCTCTGAGCCGTTTGAGGCAGATGGTATGCTAAAGTGACATCAACCTGCATGCACAAACCAGCAGACAAAGCAGGTCTGCTTTGATGATGATGGTTAAAAATCAGGCAACACAAATCTGCATTATGCCTCCAAGCTAAATCCCATTTCATTGTTTGAAGAAACATTAGCTGTCTTCAGGCATCCCTCTTGGGAAAAGCAAAACTCCTTAAAATTCTGGATGTGGGAGGGAGGCGAGGTGTGTGTGTGTGTGTGTGTGTGTGTGTGTGTGTGTGTTGGGCAAGTGCTCTCTCACCCATCCCACTATAAACATTTTGCAACTTGAGTTTACAGCAGGGCAACCTGAGCGCAAATCCGAAAAATAAGAGATGTAACATCTAATTTTTGGTTCAATACAATCATAACCCCTTGATCCTAAGGCTTTGTTAATAGTTTCCACATTTGCAGTGTCTCACTAATGTAGGATCTGTGGGTTTTTGCCCGAACTGGGCAGAAAGAATGGTGATGCAATATTGATGTCTGTGTCATCTGCTAGCATACCAAACACGTGCTAGAGTGATGCAATAATGATGTCAGTGTCATCTGCTAGCATACTAAACACGTGCTAGAGTGATGCAATAATGATGTCAGTGTCATCTGCTAGCATACCAAACATGTGCTAGAGTGATGCAATAATGATGTCAGTGTCACCTGCTAGCATACCAAACACACGCTAGAGTGATGCAATAATGATGTCAGTGTCATCTGCTAGCATACCAAACACACGCTAGAGTGATGCAATGATGATGTCAGTGTCATCTGCTAGCATACCAAACATGTGCTAGAGTGATGCAGTAATGATGTCAGTGTCATCTGCTAGCATACCAAACACACGCTAGAGTGATGCAATAATGATGTCAGTGTCATCTGCTAGCATACCAAACACACGCTAGAGTGATGCAATGATGATGTCAGTGTCATCTGCTAGCATACCAAACACACGCTAGAGTGATCCAATAATGATGTCAGTGTCATCTGCTAGCATACCAAACACAGGCCAGAGCTCCGTGGGTTTCGGTGCCACTTTTTTCACCTAATCACCCTGCCCCACCCCACCCCACCACTACCATCCCCATGCTTCCCCTCAACCCTTCTTACCCCTGAATTTTTTTTTTTTTCTTTAGCTGAAATTTTTCATTGCCGTGTCTCCCAGTTACATGTTGCTGAAATCCACCCATACATGGAAATGACTCCTGCATCATGTGACTGTGATATGGACAACATACACACATCAGACAAGAAAACATCTGCACATACATGGAAATGACTCCTGCATCATGTGATTGTGATATGGACAACATACACACATCAGACAAGAAAACATCTGCGCACCCTTGTAATGTAGAGACATCCTCCCTGAAAGACAGAAAGTGCCTATCTTACTGGAAGGATTTTTTAAAAGTCATGTACACATACATTTCACCAATGGTGAACCTCAAAGTTCTAGTAGAATAACAATCAAATGAAAGAAAACATTAAAAACATGCGTAAGTGTACATTCACAAACTGAAGTGGTACCTTTCTGATGAAGCCTCTGCGAATTGCTTTGTCAGAAAACAAATTGCTGTGGCTGTAATTAGGGTTCAATGCCACAGCTGATTCTTCCTGTGGATAGTCGCTGAAGCCGGCGGTGAGCCTGCTGGGCTGAGGCTGGCTTGCTCCAGAAACTGGGCGATCTATGAAGACATGTCAAATGTTATCATCATATTTCCTGTAGTGTGTGTGTGTGTGTGTGCGTGTGTGTGCGTGTGTGTGTGTTTGAGAGAGAGAGAGAGAGAGAGAGAGAGAGAGAGAGAGAGAGAGAGAGAGAGTGTGTGTGTGTGTGTGTGTGTGTGTGTGTGTGTGTGTGTGTGTGTGTGTGTGTGTGCGCACGCGTGTGAAAGATTGGAAAGGAGTTTTTTTTTTTTTTGTTTCTTTACTTTTTTCCCCAACTTTATCTCACACCTTCACTTTCATTTTTCAGTCTTCCCTTCATTTTTCAGTCTTCCCTTCATTTTTCAGTCTTCCCTATCACAGTCTGAAAAAGTGAGAAACAGGAAAAGCAATAACGAGCTGCACATACCAGACAGGAACAGTGAGAGAATACTGCAATATCAAAAACATGTCCATGTCAAAAAATGATAATGGACTGGGCCATCACCCTCAAATGATAACATCACAGCATGTAATATCCTTCATTCTTTACACTCTCACTTCATATGGCAATATCGTTCTGAAAATCTTTATCGGATCTGAGATTTTATAGTGGAAAGATTTTGAACAAAATTTTGGGAGGGTTTTTAGAAGATGTATTTCAAAGAGTTGCATGAATAAATGACTTGTGAGTTGACTTCAACGCGATGACAGCCCTGATATGGCCCTTTGCAGTCGTCTGGGCTATAAAGAGCATTACCTTACCTTTTTTGTGTGTGATCTAGTGAAGATGATCTTTGCATACAACATGATGTATGTACAATCTTTTCACAGAACTAGATTCCAGTCACTGATGTCATATCTAGCTATTGGCTAGATTATACTGCATGCAGCAGGAGAGTAGGAGGGAGCAGGTGATCTTTTAAAGTGGAAGTATGTGACCCACTATCCTAGGCTCAATGTCAAATTGCCCAGAAGAACTGAAGTGTGAAGCCTTCTGACAGTCTCCAAGGAGAACTTTGGTGAACAGAGGCAATGATTCAGATGACTTATATCCATGACTGGCTTCCCCTTTCTGTTCTTTTTGCCATGGGGATGAGAATGGCAAAGAACTTTGAGGACATGGGCAAGAGACCCCCAAGACTGCACCTTTCTTGATGAGAATCCCACCTCCGCAGCTAACACAGTGGCTTAACACCTCCGCAGCTAATACAGTGGCTTAACACCTCCGCAGCTAATACAGTGGCTTAACACCTCCGCAGCTAACACAGTGGCTTAACACCTCCGCAGCAAACACAGTGGCTTAACACCTCCGCAGCTAACACAGTGGCTTAACACCTCCGCAGCTAGCACAGTGGCTTAACACCTCCGCAGCTAACACAGTGGTTTGACACCTCCGCAGCTAACACAGTGCAACACCTCCGCAGCTAACACAGTGGTTTGACACCTCCGCAGCTAACACAGTAGCTTAACACCTCCGCAGCTAATGCAGTGGCTTAACACAAGCCGCTTGAATCTTGCTCCAAAGGGGATTTGAAAACAGAGGAGGAAGGGATAAAAAAAATCCTGAGGCCTTCCTGATCCTCAGAAAGCACCCACTCATCTGAGATGAGATCCTCCCAGTGGTGAAGGAAGGTGGAGAGACAAAGTCTGACAGGAGTTGTCTCTGGATACCTGCGACAGTCCATTCCTACAACCCTTGCATTGGGAACGTCTTCTGCCACGGGGTGAAATCAACAAACCAAGGAAACGAGAGTGACTTGAACAGTCCAGCCATTTGTCTATGATCTTCAAGAGGGTACCCCCCGAGGGGGAAGGACCCTGAAGGAAAGCATGTCTGAGAGTAGCCTTCAAATCCCCTGAGCAGTGGAAAGACTTTTCAGAAGAAAGAAAAGGTGAATTAATGGCTGTTCCTTTACCTCCGTCCTCTCCGCCCCATTTCATTAATGGCTGTTCCTTTACCTCCATCCTCTCTGCCCCACTTCATTAATGGCTGTTCCTGTACCTCTGTGTCTTGTCCTCTCCGCCCCATTTCATTAATGGCTGTTCCTTTACCTCCGTCCTCTCCGCCCCATTTCATTAATGGCTGTTCCTTTACCTCTGTCCTCTCCGCCCCATTTCATTAATGGCTGTTCCTTTACCTCCGTCCTCTCCGCCCCACTTCATTAACGGCTGTTCCTTTACCTCTGTGTCTTGTCCTCTCCGCCCCACTTCATTAACGGCTGTTCCTGTACCTCTGTGTCTTGTCCTCTCCGCCCCATTTCATTAACGGCTGTTCCTTTACCTCCGTCCTCTCCGCCCCACTTCATTAATGGCTGTTCCTTTACCTCTGTGTCTTGTCCTCTCCGCCCCACTTCATTAATGGCTGTTCATTTACCTCCGTCCTCTCCGCCCCACTTCATTAATGGCTGTTCATTTACCTCCGTCCTCTCCGCCCCACTTCATTAATGGCTGTTCCTGTACCTCTGTCCTCTCCGCCCCACTTCATTAATGGCTGTTCCTTTATAATGGCTGTTCCTTTACCTCCGTCCTCTCCGCCCCACTTCATTAATGGCTGTTCCTGTACCTCTGTCCTCTCCGCCCCACTTCATTAATGGCTGTTCCTTTACCTCCGTCCTCTCCGCCCCATTTCATTAATGGCTGTTCCTTTACCTCTGTGTCTTGTCCTCTCCGCCCCACTTCATTAATGGCTGTTCATTTACCTCCGTCCTCTCCGCCCCACTTCATTAATGGCTGTTCATCAGATGTCTTGTCCTCTCCGCCCCACTTCATTAATGGCTGTTCCTTTACCTCCGTCCTCTCTGCCCCACTTCATTAATGGCTGTTCCTGTACCTCTGTCCTCTCCGCCCCACTTCATTAATGGCTGTTCCTTTACCTCCGTCCTCTCCGCCCCACTTCATTAATGGCTGTTCCTGTACATCTGTCCTCTCCGCCCCACTTCATTAATGGCTGTTCCTTTACCTCCGTCCTCTCCGCCCCACTTCATTAATGGCTGTTCCTGTACATCTGTCCTCTCCGCCCCACTTCATTAACGGCTGTTCCTTTACCTCCGTCCTCTCCGCCCCACTTCATTAACGGCTGTTCCTGTACCTCTGTGTCTTGTCCTCTCCGCCCCACTTCATTAACGGCTGTTCCTTTACCTCCGTCCTCTCCGCCCCACTTCATTAACGGCTGTTCCTGTACCTCTGTGTCTTGTCCTCTCCCGCCCCACTTAATTAATGGCTGTTCCTTTACCTCCATCCACTCTGCCCCACTTCATTAACGGCTGTTCCTGTACCTCTGTGTCTTGTCCTCTCCGCCCCATTTCATTAACGACTGTTCCTTTACCTCCGTCCTCTCTGCCCCACTTCATTAACGGCTGTTCCTGTACCTCTGTGTCTTGTCCTCTCCGCCCCACTTCATTAATGGTTG